>JABBOT010000001.1:33055010-33530010 GCA_016165875.1 Acanthopleura granulata | reverse complement strand
CGGGGACATACAACCGACTAGTAGAACGAGGCCGGTGTAGCTGGATGACAGCCGTCAGACAGCGATGTAGTCTTTATCACCTGCCTAACTCTAACAGTTCATGGGATTTATAACTAGACCTAATATGTTTTCAAAAGGTTTCCCCGAGGAAGTGTGACTCTGAACAAACATGGGGCTAGTGTTGTGTGTCGTTAATACACAATTACCTTTAGTCGTCAGTGACCCGTGCCTGCCTATAACCACGTATAGTTCAAGTGGTGCTCTTCTTCCCGAGAGTTGGAGGTAAACTTTGAGTATCTACGCCTGCCGTCACTTCACACCCCTGACCTTTATGTATTCCCCCCTCTCTGTCCCGACCCTCCAGTCGTTATTCCCACCCAGCCACACAGTCACCCCGGTGCCAGCAGCCACCCATAATGAACGCACGACACACAACACACCTGGTCACAGTGTATCAACACAAAATCCATTTTCATTGTATACTCAATGATTTTGTTTCTTTCTTTCTTCGTCTTTGCATTCAGTATTAATAACATCACTCGACAGTCTGTAAATATATATGCCCCTTAAATATGTTTTATGTGCGAAGATAGCAAGCTATATATTTTGAAATACTACATTAAAGTATGCCTAAGTAGGTGTAAAATTTACATACAAGTTACAGGGTAAAACGTAAAACAGCAGGCATCTGTGGTTTCATCGTACCCTTACATAGAAACGCCCGACTTTACCGTCGCACCAACTCACTGTTTATGGGCCATTTGGACATCGCATTCCTCTCAGATTTCCACCCAAATGCCCTATGTTTTCCCTTCCAACGCGCTATTAAGGTAAGTTATCGCTGTTATAGACGCCTATTATACGTATCTCCCATTCCTGTCATTATCTCGTCTCATACATATTTAATTCAATCTTCCCGATGCCGACCAATCAGCACGTACCGCCCTGATCTTTTCGACTCCCAAACAGTAGAGGGAATTCTCCGAGCTGGGAAACCCACAGACATTGCTGTAAGCCAGTGAAATTTATCTGTGTTCGTGTAAGTTATATGTTCATAATTCACCCAGTTTTATAAAAATTAATGTTCAAAACCCTAGGTTAGAGAAATAGAAAGTAAGATATATAGTGCAGTTGGTGTGGCAGGGTGGGGATCGCGTCTGAGGTGCGCAGCTGGGGCAGCACCGTCTTCACAATACCAGCCTCTGCATCGCCTCTACGCGCCTTAACAATAGCAATTTACTTTGTTATTATTCTGCAGGAAGTTGACATAATTGTGGCGAGCTTGCGCAGTGCTGGCTCAGCAATTGGCGGCAAAATCGAAAAACTTTCGCATGCAATAACTGGCTTCACAAAGTTTTTTGGTTGCAGATTGCTCCGTGGTTTTCGAGACAGAGCTGATTAAATGTCACTTTTGGGTGACAACAATGCCTTTTGGAGAACGTCACAGAAATCTGCAACACTAATCTTAGTAAACTTGAGCGGTCGGCCAAAGTTTCGCAGAGTTGAAGTTTGGGGGAAAACTTTTTCAAGACGTGTGGAATAGAAAAGTTGTTTGAAAAAAGTGGCCCATGTGTTAGAAAGACAATGCTTATCAAGAAGTTTATCATTCTTTAAGCTCACATGACCAGAAACTGAAGTCTAACGGTACAGCTGACGAGAAAATCGCACAGCGCCGTTAGAAATTTTTTTTTTTTGGCGCTTTCAGTTTTCTTTGGCTTTTACACGGCTGCGGCCATGTCTTTATTCACTGGCCTACCTGCATCAATAGTTTATGACATTATGACGGGATAATATTTTCCAGACATAATGTTCTTTATGAGTTTCCAAGGCAGCTGCTCGACCAAACACCAAGATCAATGGCGCACTTCTCAAGGCCTGCAAAATGTTTAACTTAAGACGAACTTTTGTGCGGTTAAACGCGCCATAGCAGCTGCTAGTCATAAATGAAACCTTTGAAAATAGATAAATAATCACTCTTACGGCTTATTATGAATAACATGGCAGAAGGCTTAGGCAAGAAACGACCGTGTGATCTGAATAACAATGTCAATGCGAGTTTTCGGCGCGTGTCTCAGTTGGTGCCTCGTTGATTTTATCACGGAACCAATGGTATTAAAGTCTGTTTAATTACAACAATCAGAGGCAATTGTAATGCAAAATGAAATTTTCTTTGTAAAAACTTAAATTAAGACATACAGTGAATTATTCACCGACGTAACGGCAGATTTGACCAATTCATAAGGCAGGTGCCGGACAGGAAAATAAACAGGTCCCCCCATAATCGGAGGGAAGCAAATTAGAAAAGTTATAGTTTTCAATATACTCCATTAATCACATCACCGAAAGTTATAGTCGAGCAATCAACAGAAAAAACGACGGAGGCGGTGACAAACTATATGTTCCCGTTATTCAACAGCAAGTCCCGTCATCAACTGCCGCGCAGACGGCCAACTTCAAAAAAGTCATGTGACAGGGTTTCTTGATTCTATATCCCCAAGAAATAAATTGGCAATATCACAAATTCATTTTAACCATTCATCTACAAGACAAATCAAGTTTGCATCTGCCATGATTTTTCAAAAATTTGTCGTCTGCTTTTCTTCTCTCGCGCCTGGAACGTGTCGTTTACGCCGCCATCTTTGTTTTTCATCTTCATGGCGATCGACTAGACATTTGCTAGCGCGATTCATATACACTGCAGAACAAATTGGTTACATTGGCTGTTCGAATGCGCAGAAAAAGAATCCCTCCGGTAAGAAGAAGTTTTACAGACAATTGTTGGCAAATAAACCAGCATTGTATTCCCAAACGTGCCTTATGTAAATATAACAGTGCTGTAACGTATATTTTTGAAGTATGTTTATCTTTGTATGTCAGAGATCTCCGATGTGAGTCCGATGCACAGTAAACTCGGTCACTGACTGAACATCAACACAGTCAAAATGAAAACACGCGCTTTGTTTAAAATATGCGTTTCCCACAGGAAGGTCATGAAAACAATATCATACAGATATGTATAAAAATGAACAAATATTTAAATAAATGATAAAACATGCAGGTTACGTTTTTGTGTGTTTCATTTATTTACATTTTATTTATTATTATATTTGAGGGTTTTTTAAAGGAGAACTCGTGATGCTATAAGAGTTTGACACAACTTTTTGATTCTAGCAGCTTAAGTGATTTTGGAGAACCCGGCACACCAAGACAGTGAGATCACCGACTCTCGTGTAGTACATACCTCGCCGTTTGTCGACAATTCTGATGGATGACAGCAGTAGGAAGGCTCTTAAGCACGGAATGTTATTCTTTCACATTTTTCTACGTTTGGAGCCAGAGTCAGGATTGAGGGTTAAAGCTATCAATTTGTATCCTGAGGGTAAGGCTTACGCCCCCACCCCCACCCTTTACTGTCTGGGCATTGCTCGAATACTATAATATCTAGAGATAACTTTGTTTTCGTTTTGAAGGAATTCTGAACTACATTTGAAGACTAGCATGGCTGATCGCTGAACGGCTAGGCTAAAAGGCATCCTGGATAGTTCTGCCCAACATACCTCTACGGTTTCTTAAATTGCATCGGGGGTACTAGGATTAGATTGAGCCATTGAAAGAGAACCTATCAACAAACCCGATACAAACCCCGATGATCCGTAAAGCTATGTATACTATTGTTACTATCAAGAAGTGATTGAATCATTGACAAAACATCTGCTTGCAGCGTACTGAAATGAACGAGATCCAGAGCCCAATCCATCACAGAACCGTCTCAAGATAATGATTTGATAAGTCAGCCAGATTCGGTCATGGGTATCTCCGGATTGTCTCAGTCTGTATAGTCTTGTCTCCGTCTTCAGTACCATGTGGCATAAGACCCAAGTTGACTGACACAGAAGTTGCTGTACGAGTCTAAAACTGGCAATTGTGTTGTTGGGGACGTATAAAAACCCATGCTTATTACATCAGCATGGTGATTTAAAAATTTTGAACAGATGCAATCAAAGCACAACTAACATGACTATAACTGTACATTCGATCTGGAAATTTATTCACTGCATGACTACGAGTTTGAATTTTCATTTGGATATCATGACTAGAATATCGACTGCTTTCCCTGCACTACTGCCCACTCCCCCTTACACACTACACAGGTTCATTTATTATTTATGCAATTCTTATTATCTATTCAATGTCGCTTGATTCCTCGTTTGGCGCTAGGTATAAGAGGATAGTTCACATACTGTTCGTCTCAGCGTCAAGACGGATACTATGACTTGATATGTTATTAAGAATTCGCAATATTTTGGACGTACAACTTATTAAATACTTTAAAAGTGGTATTTGTTGCTGTCTCACTTGACGCTCAGCACTGAGTGGTTAGAGGAAGGAAACAGGACGGGTCAGCCAGGTGTGAGTATATTGTGACAGGGTGGGGTGTTATGCTTGTTTCCTTTGACATGATATTCCAGTGGCGGCAGCATTTTGACGGGCATGGCTCGCCCTGCCACAAAGAGACACAGTATGTATACGTTCTAAGCCATCATCATCCTTGTCGTCATATGACTGACACATTTATGACGTAAAACCGAAGCATACATACAAACATACATTCCAATGAAACCGCGTTGGGGTCGACTTGTTACAAGGAGAAATTCCTGGTGAAACGAGGTAAATAATTCTGAAAGCGACGTTAAACCTCAAACAAAGAAACGAACATTGTGTTCTGGAACCGTGTAGGACAACGGTGACAGGGAATAGCGGTCGTAGTTATAATTAAGATGCGTGTCTCCCGATCTATAGGACCCTCAAGGCTGGTTCAGTCCCCTCCTTGGACATTTAACCTGATTGCAATCTTTTACCTAATTCCACTGAAGGCATTGTGCTCGGTGATGTGTAAGTTGTTACTTATTAAACGCTTTACATGAATAGTTAGAACAAAACCCTAACTGAGGTAAATTCACAATTAAGAGCCCGGATTTCACCAGTAATGTGTGACCATTTCCCAAGTATCACACTGTCTACAATGCTCTGGTTTTGCTGTCTGTGCTGTAGTTTTTTATATCGAAACCCTCGGCACTCATCCGCCCAGTTGCTCTCTACGCCTTGATGACAATAATGAATCAACAGTCGGCCGATCTTTCGTAGGTTTGCATGATGTTCTCTTCAAAAAAAAAACCTCTGTCGCCTTGCACCAAGGTGTATCACTAAGCTCGCTTTCAAACGAATGGCTGATATTTTATGATGTAAAAGTATAGAGGACTTCACCATAGAGAGTGAAACCAGAGCGTGACCACATGTGTGATAGCTGGCGAATGGTCACAGATTACCAGTGAAACCCTGCCTCTTGTCAATTTACCTCCGGGTTTTATGCGAGCTGTTCATGTAAGTATTTAAAAAGTAACAACTTACACGTCCTCTATATCTGAAGTAAAGAAAGTGGCAGGAATCATATCAATGAAATGTTCTTGTGAACTACATTAAACATCAATCAAATAAATGAATATAATACAAAAGGATACACTATATAGAGTGCAAAAACAGAGCAACGGCCACAGTGTGATAGTCGCCAAGTGGTTACAGGTAACCGGTGAAATCTGGCCTCCTGTCCAACTCTTTCTGTAAATACTGAAAACTAACATCATACACGCCTAACAGCACTGCTTAGGCATAATTATTAGGTAATTTCTTAAACGTCACTGGTCCTGAATTGCTCACAGTGCAGGTACCTATAATTTTAGTGATGGAATGCCTGAGCTAGGCGAACGTGATAGCTTTTATGACAAGACAATATCTTATAGAAGATATCCATATCTTCTCTGTCACAGGGAAATAGAGATAACATTGGCTGAAATGTTCAGTCTATATACAGTCTCATTTATGTAGGAGCGCACGACAATGCTATGGCCAAATACTGTGGTATCAGTCCCCCCAGTTGGCTGTGACGTTTATTCCGAGATTGTTAGCACTTGTCATTCCCAGAGGGTCGCATCGATTTAAGGAAAGGCTATAAGTTAACAATTAGTTAGCCGCTGTAAAAGCCGTAGGATAGCAACTGTGGCTTTTACGTCGGCCAGTCTTCCTGCACAAATAAATAGATTTCTCCTGATAACAATGGATTCTCGAAAGGCCAGTGCTGCGCCTGATGGACTGGATATTGCGAGGTGTCTATGCCAGAAGATGCTGATCTCGCACCGACCTGAAAGAAGACAGGACAATACCTCATACAGCCCGAGGAGCGCATATACATGCCACACACGTGGGAGAGATTTACACTCTACGTCATTTCCATTACTTTTGATGTGGTACATAGCTATCATAACTGTTTTATTTACCTGCTGTATGGTATGTTGTAGGTGGACTAGCGTTATAGGTAACTGTCTTTGCGCACGTTGCATAGATGCTGCTAATCAGTATGCAGCACTATACACGCAGCTCCATTAGTCTTCGTGGTACTACGGTAACAACGTTTCGAATGACGAGTTGAACTTGTCCGAAAACCAACTAAACAAACGAAATGCCGACAGCGCCGAGGGTAAATGTTCTATACTCGTTAACTTGTCTTGTTTTAGAGAGACAAGAATTTCATTTATACTTATGACTAAAATCTTACTCGTGAAGAAACGATAACCCATCACCTCTTCCTCTGTCATATATAATTAAACAAAAGTGTTGTAAGAGTTTGCACATTTGGATAGAGGACATTTTGTCATCGTGTGTTTAACTTCACGATCTTTGCTGTAACGTGGCTGTATATGGAAAGGAAAATCGAATTGAATTATTTCATTCAGTCAGACTTCTGCGTACCATTTGAAAAACATCTCTGCAAATTTAAGACAAATGCTCGATGTACATTACAAATGTAAATAGTTCCATACAGAGATACTGTTAACCTGTAAAAAGTATGATATTTCACAACCAGGTATTTTTGGTGTTCGCTTGCTTTCAGTACGCAGATCTTTCTGGTTCTGTGTAGAGGTGTGGGCCTGAAACCATCTTAAAACCAACGCTTCAGTTTGTATATATGTTCACACGTTAAAGGGATCGAATTATCTCTGTGCTTAAATCACTTTGTTACCGCGATTATTTCAAATAAATGAAAAATTAAACGGCATTTATGTGAATTTTTGAGTAATACGAAAGATTTACATTGAGAGTTTAATATGTTGATATCATAATATTGCCATTGTGCCACAACAACTTTCTCTTTGAGAAGCCCTACTTATCCCACGATAAAGACGTATCAAGTAGAGAGTGAGGGTGGGTGGGGGTTGGTCGTGGAGAGCTTTTAACTTTGATGATTGGGGATGCTTTTTAATTGTACCTTGCCTTTACAGGTATAGCCAACAAATGCACCGCGCGTGCCGATCTCGTGATTTATTCTGATTAATTACCACACCAGCTCATTTCATCTTATTTTTTGAACAAGGCGTTTTTTCACCTGAATGCTTCTCTAGCTGACCCTCGGTCAGTGTTGTCCGGCGGAGGTATTGTTAGCATCCCCAAGGCCAGCTCGCGGGTCAGACCTCCCCGGACCTCCGGGCCTACCGCCAATACCGCCTATTATAACCGGATACCCGCGCGGTGAGACCCTCTCACACCGACAAACAAAACACAACTGGTGATAAAAAAAAACGATTTACCATGGTGATACGGATACTAAGATTGTGAGTGATCGTAGCCATTGATCTGACCTGCAAATGGACGAAAAGACAACAAAAGACTAAACGGTTATAAATGAGCCAAGAAATGAAATATATTCCGTCTCACAGCTTTGCGTTTTATCCGTACCATTAACTTTCTCTTGTTTTCTTAGTCATGAATTTAAGGCAGGGGAAAAAATAAAATTAAGCGAAAGAAACACAAAGAAAATGACCAAGAAACTGACATGGGTATAGTCTCTGACCAGCTGCTGGTGGGTTAGGCTGGTTACACGTGCGTGGACACCAGGCGCGTTTAGAAATCCAATAGTTCTGGTACCGCATGCATTCATGCAGTTTGATATGTATGCCGCCAGCGAAAATTTCCTAAACGCATCAATAAATAAAGTCAATACTTAAAGACATAAATGTTAAATTTGAAAGGAACTGTATGGTTTCACAATTATATTTTCATTCTGTGAGATTAATGGGTTTTTTTTTAAAGAACCTTCGTTACACTCATACCTACGAATTGGTGGATGCGCCTTTACTTTCTTTGATTTCAAAACGCATGTATATCTGAATCGAAAATTTCCTTCTGACCGAGTTACCTAAAGGTACGCGCTCGAGACCACCATCCACTAACCTAAACTAATTAAGTAAAATATTCTCGAGGGGTGTGCGATCAACACATGAACAATCGATGTATGATTGGTGACAAAGGTAGACTAACATGAGTGTTGTGAAGTCAATTATTTATTTATTTGATTGGTTGGTATTTTACGCCGTCCTCAAGAATATTTCACTTATACGACGTCGGCCAGCATTATTGTGGGAGAAAACTTTGCAGGGCCCGTGGTGAACCTACGACCATCCACAGCTTGCTGGCGGACCTTCCCAAGTGGAGTTAGTTATATCCACACCTTGATTAGTCTGAGTATCCTTGTATAATATATCTTCATGATACCATGTGTCTTTGTGATCAGAACAGAAAACAAACCAAAACAAACCAAAACAAAAACACGCTTAATTAAATCATATATACGATTATAACTGTCCTTTATATTGTAAAAAATGCACAGGTTTTGTAATGATTGAAAGTTTTTTGGTTCCCACTTTATTCATCTGATATTTTCACATTTGTCCTGGCTATATGTTTAATTATCTGATTTGTTAACATCCGTCTATATTTTCAACTTTTTTTGTATTCAGACTAATTAACATCGATCTTGTATCCCGTTTTACTTGCCAGATCATATTTCATTTTTTCTGTACATTTGGGTTACATGTAATCATTTCTGTGATATTTTCAATTTTTAGGCACTTGGGGGTGGGGTTGTGGGTGGGGGGCTCTTATTTCTATTTTTATTTGCATGATATTTGCAGAATTTTTCGAAATGTTGTGTTTGGTCAACATCTTTTTTATTATCATTATTATTTCAGTTGTGTAATAGTTTCATATGTTCTGCAAACTGTGCAGAGTTGATAACCTTCGTTCTTTCCTACTGATGAGTATAATTTATGTTTTTATTTTTTCTTCTCTAATATATATTTTGACACATTTCTGCCCCCCCCCCCCGCCTTGACACCTTAGTCTCGGAACAGGGTAATAATTTATGCCATATTCGACAATTCACGTGAGACCATAAATGTTACCTTTTTACGGCGCCGTCGAATTAGCGTAGTTCCACAAGAGTATACCCCATTACATTTATCCACCTTTGTCTGCCGACAGGGGCCGGGGCCACCGCCCCACTTCCCATCTATTGTAGACATCATACGTGTGGACTTCCACACACCCTTAAGCTCTAGTGGTCAGCTTAACTGGCCATTCTCTGAAATTCGCTCTCGCTCCTGCCAGTCTATTGTCCAAATGACCAAACGGTCATCGTTTCAAGAGAAAGCTTTAACAAACAGTACACAAGCGGTCAACCAAACACAGCCTTTAATGTGACCACTTATCGCCAGCACCCACCGCCACACGTTCGTCAGGCTTTCTCCCTTTTTCCTTCCAAGTGCAAAAACTTTAATAGAACAGCCATTAGCTCATATAAAACATAGGGCCCTATGAATGGCCCTGCTGGTGAACGACAAAAAGTCTGCGAAAGAACATTCAATCCATCCCTTAAGCCTGCTTTACCGTATTTACGCAAACGCAACAGACGTTGCTGTCAAGGCAATTAAATTTACATTCATGTGTAAATATTCCTTATTATATTGGTTCTTTGCAGTTCCTTCTCTGGAATGAACCGATCTCTTTACGAATGCAGAAAAAAACCGATAGTTCATATATGTAGGTTATAGATAGAAATTAAGACTGTAGTCACAGATTAGCGTTTAATTTTTTCGTCGATAACGTTTTACTCATACAATTATAAAAGAAAAAGCTAGATGTTCAGCATAGTTATACTGTTCAATACGCTCAATAAGGGTCAGGATTATGATTTCGTGCAAAATCCTAAATTTACGGATTTGCTTCAGCTTCACGGAGTGTGGTTGTTTAATTTCGAATTGTTTATTAATTTTATTGGTTTTGTACGTACGTTACAACAATTATTACTGCTTTTTGCCAACACAACGGTTAGGTCTCAATACGTGAAGGAAACAACCACTCATCGACGAGTACAAAATTAAAAAACAGTCTGACATAAAGCCCCAACCGAACAAACGAGAAATCGATTCGAACACGTGACCTCCGCTGTCGTATTGTTACAACAATATCTTTCCTCTTAGTATATTTTATATAACAAATACTTCCTCGTTAACGTTCATAATATATTGACGGGGGGAATGAATAAAAAGTATATGCATGTAGTCCTTTAGGTTTTGATCATTTCAAATTTCAACACGAGAATAATAGTGCTCGTAAAGCTGGGCGTATAACTGGAGAGTAAACACAGGAGAAAAGACGGAAAGAAAATATAACGTTAGTCCATTTTTAATAGAAAAAAAATGTAGTCAGGTGTTTACATTTATAGGAAGAAATTAAACGAATAACAGATTCCAGACTGTATTAAAAAGGGGTTACTCTATCAATTAAGCAAGCCTGCGTTTGGTGCACGTCATCTGTCTTGAGGTGCGTCGATATTAAGTGTAAATTTGACAACACACAGCTTTTCATGTTCAAAAGTCATCAGCCATGTTTGTGCACATCATCGCATTATACCCTGTATTTGATCACCTGAAAACTGAAAATAACAATTTCGTTTTCGTTGAAGGGCAGGGTGTATTTTCGGGGAGGTCTCTAAGTGAGGAGCTTATGACGATTCCTCCCACCCAGATGCCAGCGGCCGGGAAGCCCTCTTAGTTGAGTCATCCAATTGGCTTCTGTAAACCTCCAACCCCCTCGAAGTGATTGTTATATCGTTTAGCTAATGTTTCCCCTTCACTTGTGTTTAATAACGTTCTGCGTTTGATATGACATAGAGAACATTGCATGCATTGAGTCAGGCATTTTCCTTAAAACAAAGTTGTTCTTTCTTCTTCTTTACAAATGAGCTTAACCAAAAATACTGATAGCTTAACTCGGTTCTTGACGATGCCGAGAGGGTTATAGATGTGCAACCACGGACTTTCTCCCAGACCGCCAAGTCGCTGGCTTTTCCCCTTAATCTGGCTTCTTGATAGAGCCCCAAAGCCCGGCTTGGCCATGTGCTAGTGACAGCTGAGTGTGGAAAAGACCCGTGGAGCAGACTGGAGTGCTAACACTGCATTAAAGGGAGACAGAAACTCCTGACGGCCGAGAGCTTCTCCTTCCTCTACAAGCCTCAAGACACTGTCCATAATGCACGGCCGTTACTCTTAATGATTACGATATGGCGGTCATAAAAACACATTATGTTAGTAGAAAGAGCGCAGAGAGACGGCACATCTGAGTGTGACAGGCCATTTAGCTCAAGAGAAAATTAATTAAAAACCGACATGAAAGCTAAATGCATACAGGCATGATATAGTCACTTTTGCCGTTGCCGCATTTTTAACGGAGTGCGATCATTGCCGTATATAGCAGAGTCCATCACCGCTTCTATTTAAGATTATCTCGGGGGCAATTTAGAAATGTTACCGGTTAATTCTTCATCCGTTTTTAACAAAGTGTTATTATAAGCTTATCACGGTCCTGTCCGAACCGTTCTCCAAATCTGGTTAATAGATTCGCTGGACTGAGCGGGTAGTTGAAGCCATACGGTGTCAGGGAACGGGGAGGTTTCTCTAAGGCCAGTGGCTAATCGCTGTTTGGCGGGGGGGGCTAGTGGGCGGACCTAGGCACGCTCGGATAGCGGCCACTGAATGGTTCTTCCACGCGACAGCCCCTTCTCCCTCTGCCTACTTTTCCGCCCATCATAGGAAACATTGCCGCGCTTAGTGCCCCCATCTCAATCGATAGGTGTCCGCGTTAAAGCCTGATGACTGCGTCATGATTTTTATTGGTCCAACCGGTCTGTATGGCCGCACTTTGTTATCTAAATACTATAAACTGGTCGTCGGAAGCTGTCGTCTAATCAGTGTTGATGTCAGGCTAGTTAGGAGAGCAATGAGCGGCTAATTTCTACAGCGTCCTATCACTTCCTCTCATGAATGGATGGCACAGACCAAATACCGTATATATAATTCATTGCTTCTCTAATATTTCATGAGGTGAAATTCACTGTGGATATCCCCCAGGCTTGGAGTACATGCACCTTAACGCTGGTTAACTCTAACTCTTTTTGACCATCGCAAGTTTGTTTTTTTGTTTTTTTTGTTTTTGTGTTTGTTTGTTTGTTTGTTTTTTTTCTTTTTTTCTTTTTTTTCGTTTCTGTCGGTGGTAAAAGATGTTCCCTAACATTTTAACCCCGTCCCCGCTGTACCAAAGCATGCTCCGGGGCTCCTCCGTAGGCCAGCAGCCGAGCTCTGCTTCAACGTCATTTCTTGTGGAGAATCTCTTACGGGACAGAGGGTCGGGTTTAGTGGCCCGACCTCTCCCCGGGACAGTCCCAGTGTCCAGTTCTCTGGGCCAGCGTCCAGCAGACAGGCAGTCGTCGACTTCTTCCACTACTACCAGCACTCCTTATCTGAAATTTGGTGTTAACGCTATCCTCTCTCCGGACACTCCTTCCAAAACAGGTAAGCCTTTGAATATATATAAGCAGTGGTATATGTATGCCGCCATATTAATCTAGATCGGTAGACTTCATAAAATTGATTATATTTTGGATAAACTTACACGTGAACTGTCGAAAATGACAGAATGACAGAAAATGTAGATTTAAGAGCCAGAGATAGTATTTATAAAAGATAAACATGTTCTCTTGTAAGAAATACCGTTGCCAAGATACGTAACGTAAGTTACACAATTAATGTCGAGAATTTGCTTTTCAGCTAAATTAGAGGGCGTATATACACAGATGTATAGAAATGAGTAAATTGTATTTTTTTGGTAAATCTGATTTACGGAGAAGATTTAGTTTATTCATGAATTGTTTTAGCATTCCTTCCTCGTTTTCAGTTCTAAATTTTTGCATCTTCCTAATTAGAATGTTGCGTCAGTTTCCCTCTGGACTTCCGTGTTCTCATACTCTCCCGTTTTCCGTCCCACATTCAGGCCTCAGTTTCAGCAGCCCATCCCTTGCGTACAGTCATTCTTTGCCCGGTCTGGGCTCGGGTTGTGGGGGTAAGATGTGCGGGGGTCTGTCCTCCCATGGTCTTAGTTGTGCTGGATGTAACCCTCGTCATCAGGGTCTATATGAAGGCCATCTCCCAACCCTGGTCAGACATCCTTACTTCTCAGGTGAGAGCATATATATTTACATGTCTAGAGAGCTATATATTTATTTGTCTATTTGATTGTTATTAAGCGTTACACATACTGAAGAATACTTTACACTCGTCTACATGTACGAAGGCTGTCAGTTTGCATTAGTGAAGTAGCCTAGTACATGTAGACACGAAACAACCCCAACCAGCACCCAAAACCCCCACACCCCACACCCCACACCCCCTCGGCAGGTGCCTGACAACCCTGTTGACGTTTCACGGCGATATAGATTTAACCCGAACAGTGGTTCGGCAAGAATTTCTCGTTTCACACGTTTACAAATGTTAAAACAGCCATGGACCCCCTCCCCATTTTTTTTGTCACTTACCTCGGCAACAAAGACCTTTCCAATATCTTGATGCGAATGGTAGCTTAATTCTGTGATTTGAATGACACTGCCTTGATGAAATTTTCGAAACGAAGAACCTAAATTTTTTGGGAGAAGTTCGAGTCTCTTTCAGTCGATAAGATCAGTTTTACTCTAAAGTTAATATTGCCTTGAATAGAGGCAAAGACTCAAAGCTATATTTCGGGCATTTTTATTCCTTGCCAGATAAACACTTCGATGCACATTTAAGTCATTCACGCTTCCACGTGTATACGTTTAATTACAAAGAAATTTCTAGTATAAAGTTGTCACCACCCATCTGACAACCCAAACCTGAGCATAACCAATTTCTGTTTTCTATTGTGATTCTAGTGTGTACAATAACCACACGCTTGTATATGTGGGCAGTGAGGCAGTAGAACAGTTTTCTCTCTGTAAAGCCCCGGGTTCTGTGTATAACGAAACCGCACTTTATTTTGCAACACAGACTCGCTAATTGCGAATACGGCCACAGCTGTATTTGACATCGTATATAGACATTGCCAACACGTGTGTTCCGTGCCCATACAAGCTTATCATATATTCATAGGCGACAACAGTTGGTAATAAATATAATATCGAAATTCAATTAGTTTATGTTTCTGTAATACAGAAAAAATATTGTCTCGCCGTCCATACACGTGGTCATGTAACAGACTTTTTCCCGTGGGTTTGCTTGACTGAGCTCTAGTTATTGATCAGCTAGTGGTTTAGTCTATAAACCCCTGTACACTACAAATGTTTGACATATCGCACAAAGGTAATTTTAATAGACATAAATGAAAACCCAACCACAGGACAGTGAATAGATTGTTAAACACAAATAAAATGTGACGCATGTTACATATACACAGTTAATAAATGTCACGTTTACGCCCTAGGCATGCAACATATAAATACATGGCCTTTTTTGATTTTACCATAACTCAGTGGTTATCATGGGTTTCAAATGTGTATTTTATTTTATGTAACCAATAACGACAGCCTGCATATTCATTTCACTTGATTTAATCAGTGGTGTTATTACGAAAAATAATAACTTACACCTATATACTTGTGAAACGTATAAAATATATTTTGGGTCTGAAAAAAAAAGATCGGAATAGTGAGCTATTGCCCGATCTCACTTAGCTCTAACGATCACATTCATTGTACTGTTTTGTCAATATATTAAAAATATTTTTTCCTTTTTGATGTGTTAACTTGTCAAATTGTACTGGTAAATGTACTGCATAAAGTGAACTTGATTGCATGTATGCGTCGTTATAGTAAGGTTTTGGAATTTGTTCTCAATAATCGTTAAATTTAACACTCCTTGAACAAACCCATGCCAAAGCCTCCGTCCAGTGTCCGAGCTGGGTTAGCCAGTATTTTCTACGACTGGGCAACAGGTTTGTTTAAAGGTGTAAATTGGGAGCGGATAGTTCGTGAATGAGAGAGGAGAAGTACGGGACAAATGCCCTGTATAAGACCAGCTGCGCTGCACAAAGATCGCCACTGCTACATACATTGACATACAAACAGAAGAAAGAAAAATCTCTGCCACCTTCGCTTTGGTTTTGGTTGATAATATCCTGAAATAAGTTCAATATACCATGGGTCTAATCTTTTATAATGCTTATATATTAAAGGGGTAATTTTGTCCGATTGCTTGCATTTCTCTGCTCAAAGGCTTGACCCGCTTCCCATGCCCATTGAGAGGCTTGCCCGGGGTATTTAGCTCTACCGACTGGTGGCGAAAGGTTGGACGTCGTTGGAGTGTGGAAGCTGCTGGCAGCCGGCCATTCACTCCAACAATCACCTGTTAGATTTGAAATTCATATAGAAGACAGGACTGCTATATAGCATCAGTATGGCGACGCAAAACCAATAAATATTAGCTTTGTATACACAAATACGGGAAGCTGGCATGAGGATAATAGATGAATATCCATGTACTTAAACCGTTTAACATTAACACCATGCATGAATAAAGAAATTACCCATATATGAGATGCGGTATATCCATACACGCTGGTTTTACGGGAAACTCGACGAATATATTTAGCAACACAATACCTAGGATATACCATCTTAAAACCAACCTGTATGCAGGGTAAATAAACAGCTCTGCCCGCATGCTAATAATGGCAGACATTTTTGAATTTGATTTGAGCTGTTGGCAAGTTTAGTTTTTGAAAATAAAAACTTAGGGCCTCGGAACGCGGAGATAATATACATCCTTATAATGATTTCTTCTCGAAAAATTTAAGACTAAAAAGAAGAAAAAAACAGAAAAGCAAAGAAAAATAAGTAAACATCAGAAAGGGGATATAATAATAGAATACTTATCGCCCGAAATTTTGCTCGAAATCTTTGATTAATTGTGGGAATGCCCTCTCTGAGAAACAAGTGACCATAAGCCATAATACTACTTGTCATAGTCAAATTGCGAGAAAGTTTTAGGATATTCATATTTGCAGCAGGAACAATTAGCAAATGTCCACCGGAATTCATATATATATATATAGGCCCTATATATAGTACTCATGCCGTCGATTGATTGATTGATTTGTATAATGTATCCGATCGTTTTTGCCATGTCCTTTAAACGTTATATGGACTAAATGACTTCCTGTTGTTTCTGACAATCATTTATGAATTCAAAGACAACAACATATAGGACGTAATTAAGTATCTAAGTATGTCTTCCTCGTGTTTACAGCGTCTTCCCTCCTGCCCATCCCTAACGCGTTCTCTTTCCTGAGTACAATGCGGGGTAAACCTCGACGGGGAATGTTACGGAGGGCAGTCTTCTCGGATGCCCAGAGAAAAGGACTGGAGAAAATGTTCCAGAAACAGAAATACATCAGCAAACCAGACCGGAAGAAGCTTGCGGGAAAGCTGGGCTTGAAAGACTCACAGGTAAGCTGTACTGACAACACGTTGACGTTTTTGTTGCCCCCGCAGGTAAACGCAAGGTTCACTGACCGTACAATATATAAAAGCTTCTTAAGGCTATTTTTTCTATTTCTAAAGTTATTGTTCTATTAATGAATCCGTGTGACACTCTGTTTTCGCCACGACTGAACTATAGGTTATTTGATATTTAAATCATCAAGTTGTCGTCTCTTCATGGTAGTCCATATGGCGAAAAAAAAAAAAAAAAAAAAACCAACTCGATTCAAAATTTCATCCCGGCATGATGAACGAAAAACACTTTCTTCGCGAATATTTCAAGCCATGAGGCTAAATCGCGAGGGTAGAATAGAATAAATAATCTTCTCTAACGTATGTAGAGATTGCTAATTTTCCTCTAAGTTAAACGGCATTAGTGTGACTGCGGCATGGATGGGTTTCGAACCAGCTACCTTTGTGACCATAACCAGGAATTCCATCTCTTGACCAGAAACAAATTTTCCCTTGCCTGGGTAGTATATAGAGCAACCATTACACTTTCCCCTGTTACATTAGTACACCAGCTGTCGGCCGATGTTGATAGGCTATATTTATGTCTTGAACTACTATAAAGGTGAATAGGGTTATATTTGAATTTTTTGTCATATATATCGGCATTATAAAGCCGCATGTGCGTGCAACATTTGGTTTTAACTTTCTAATCTGATATCATCAACCCTTGATGTTCATTATTTAGTGCGTCGTTTACAGTATATAAGAGTTAAATATATTCAAAAATTTCAAATATGTTCATATAATACCGATGGCTCAGCACATAATATCGCGGCCATGTTTTAGCCTCTCACACCATATAGCACCATTAATCAGGGCATTGCTCCATATATTATACACAGGCCACACACCTTTCGTTAACAAGCCATGTTACGCTATAAGCAACTTTTTTTTTTCATACTCTGGCAAGAATATTAAATTGATCAATGATTGTGAAAGTTTAGTTATGACGCCAGTAACATATGTTGTCTATAATTGTATCCGAGGATCGATAATTGATGTTCTCTGCTCATGAAGTCATCCTGGGGCTGGCCTTCTCCGCGGCTGTTAAGTCGATGTACATACCTCACACTTGTCCACAGATTTGCGGGCCACTGCGATGGCCTGTATGTTATACAGTCATACACACGTCATAACAATCAAATACTCTAACCCGCTGCTTATGGCCGAGACGTCTGCATGTACATACTGTTCTTGCAGAACGGTTCTGTTAAAACGGTCCTGTCAAAACGGTATACACTGTATGTTGAAATCGTCCACATTCTTGAGTCGCTGCATCACAGACAAAGCCGCTTTCCTTTTATTCGACTTTTTACATACTTTGCTTTATTATTATTTTACGACATATTCTGCAGTTGTTCACTTGTGCCATGGTTTTTCTCTCACCATAATGCTGACCGCCGTCGTATATGTGAAATATTCTTGAGTGTGGCGCAAAACACCAATCAAATAAATAAATAAATAAATATGACGGTCAGTTTTATATATGGGTGTGGGGGAAACCGGGGTACCCTGGGGTAAACCACCGACGTTTGAGGAGATACTGACGAAGTTCCCCACGTCTGAAATGCACATCATGTTGACGATTCGAGGACAAGTGGTCTTCAGTGAATGTTAGAATGTGCCTGCATGATCAGACGAGGGTCGTCGACCATTTGTTGTAACTAAAGCCCTTGAAACCGAGGAAACGGAAGAATCCACAAATTCCCTGTCCAAGGCAGGAATTGAGCCTGTACGTCGGGTATCTTAACGATTGAAAGATATGTTTTAACAACTCAGACACGATCCGCAATCCGAATGTTTATTTATCACAATAAGAATTATATACCAAATGGTTATTACTAAGTTCCGCAGTTTGGAAGAGGATCAGGTGGTAATATGTCCATAAAGGTTATTCAGTTTGAAAAGTATTTTTCTCATGAGAACTCTCCCTATATCGTATACAGAGATACGATACGAAAGTTTTACATCTGGAAAGTCTCAAACAATATTTAATTATTTATTTGATTGGTGTTTTACGTAGTACTCAAGAATATTTCACTTATACGACGGAGGCCAGCATTATGGTGTGAGGAAACTAGGCAAAGCCCAAGATGAAACCCACGACCATCAGCAGGTTGCTGGCAGACCTTCCCACGTACGGCGAGAGAGGAAGACATCATGAGCTGGATTTGAACTCCCAGCGACCGCATTGGTGTCAGGCTCCTGGGTCATTGCGCTGCGCTAGCGCGCTAGTCGGCTGAGCAACGGAGGCCCCTCCCAAACAATATTTAATCGCACTTGAATGTGGTGTCCATGCATATATGCGTCACATTTAAATTAAAACAATTGGGTAAAAATTGTATATTACCAAAGCAAACATATTGTCTTAGCTGTTTTCCCGTAAATGTGTCAGTATTGTTTTGATGTGTATACTTTGGAAATAAAACTGAAAATAAAATTTTTCCAACTTAATTTTTTTCGTAAGACACGTAAGAAATCTTTAAGATCACCCAAAAATTGAATGTACTGCACAAAAATATAACATTTTGAGCATCTTTGTGTTCTGGAAGACACATGTATTCTCCACTCCATCCATGCGCCGGATACATTTGTTTCCGGCATATAACTCATTGTAACACAACTGAAATCTCAGGGGGAGAAAAATGTTAAACACTATTAACATTCAGTTCTGGTTTGCATGGTGTGGGTTTTATAGCGTCGATCAGACGGTCTCCTTAAATATGTTGAGACAATTATCTTGACCTTTCCTTCAAAGAACCATTACGATATTGAACAAATACGATGCAAACGTCAGTAGGCCTATTTGTACAGATTCGTACAATTTGACATGTAGGTATCCTTTTAGCATGTATACTCATTCTTCGGTAATTTCGGCCATGGACATGGAACTTTTAGATTCCACAGCTATCTTGTTCTTTTTCGACCGTTTATCTCCTACCAATATTCATGGCGTAACACAGATTAGACACATAAAGTTCATATTACCTTGTCAATTATTGGTAGTTTACTAGATTCAAAAAACTGACCGCCATCGCACAGGTGAAAAATTCTTGCGTGTGAGGTTAAATAACCATCAGTTTGTCAATCAGTGTTTGACGTTATTTCTTTTTTTCCCCAGGTTAAAATATGGTTTCAAAACAGACGGATGAAATGGAGAAATTCCAAAGAGAGAGAACTTTTGTCCTCGGGTGGATCACGTGAATCTACTTTGCCCAATAAAAGTAATCCAAATCCAGATTTGAGTGACGTCAGCGATGACCAGAAAGAGGCTGGTGAAGAGGGCGAGTTTGGTACGGAGTCTGCGAGACCAGTGGATTCCCCCACCGCGGAAAGTGAGCCTGCGCATTGCGAATCTATGGTTGAAGAGGTGCCGGGGATGTCAGAGGTGGCCGAGCCGGGATCGGACAGTGAGGAAGAAATCAGCGTGTCCTGAAAACACACAGAGAAGTGGTAAACCGTCTTAGCCGGCGAGGGTAGCCCTTGGCTTTAGATCTGTGATCTGGGTGGTCAAAATCTTGTAACTGGCGCGACTTCTCGGTCAATCAGTGTGAAGTTAGACACCGGGGTTTCGAAGGACCATCGAAGGTTGAAGGCCTCGGTTTATAGAGGTATAGAAGTGCTATTTAAGATATCCTGAAGCTCCCAAAATGGACTTCCAGAATCTTGTATATCAAAGGCCAAATTGATGTTACATATGTGGTCCTAGTCAGTGTACTACTATTAAACTTTCCAAAGGTCTTCCCACAGTGTTCAGGGCTGTTCTGGAGCACATGTCACGCGCTCGATCCTCTATCGGAATGAAATGTCATTTGAATGGATATAGGCAAGTTTTGTTTTTCTAAACAATCATTTCTTATATTAGACGCGATATTTTACTTCCAGTTTCCTACAGAGAGTGATATAGTTAGGCATCTCAACCATTGGGGGTCTCGGATATTTGGAGATCCTGATGGGCGCTTAACTGAATGCTGATCGGGGTTGTTATATAAGACTTAAGGGGAGCGCAAGGTCGAGCTTTCAGCATAAAAGGTCCTTTCTGATTAAATAGCGGCTGGGTTAGAGTTGGGAAAGTGAATTTAACGGTTGAGAGTAGTACAAGTGGAGGGGAATATGGGTACAATTTTGGAGAGAAATGGAGAAGATTGGAGGAAATGGGAAACATTTCCATGTTTCTGGCTTACAAACCTGACTTGATCGCATCAGCTATTTTCTGACAATCCCATCCTTAGCTGAGAAAGCGATTTTAATGTGGAAAACGTATATACTAGTGTATTTATATAAGCTGATAGAGTTTATTGCTATCTTGTGTTTTTAAATATTATGTCGAGAAAAGTGTAATACTTGCATGTATATATTTTTGTATAAAAAGTTATTTATTAATAAATTATATACAAGAAATAAAGTAATTCAGTTTCTACTTAACCCGGTTCTGTATTGACTTCCTCTTATTCCCTGTGGTCTGAGATTGAGACGGCTACTGTGATGAAGCAGTTCTCCAATTGAAGACGGGGCATGGTGGACATCCCCGATATAGACAGATATTTCAAGAGGAGTGCTTTCGTATACACTAGTAGACGAACATGTACACTGCTCGCAGAATTTTCTCGTATCAGATATACATTGCAAATGGAGGTTTTTCAATGTAGATAGGGAGTTTTCATGACAGGGTGCTCTCATAGTTTAGACATTGCAAACCCTGATTTCTCATGGTAGATGAACATTACTGATCTGGTGTTCTCGTGGTAAACATATCGACTGCGTCGCAGACGACTGTTACAATCTGAGCGCTCTCGCTACATTTCTCGATTGATTTATTTGATTGACTCTATGATCTGTACTTAAGAATGTCTCATTTATGACTAGTAGTAATAGGCGTGGGGAAAATCAGAGGGAAAACGCACTTTGAAATATTAAATCTTAAATAATGAAAATCCTCTTTGCTCTTCCAACGCGCTACTTTATTAATAAGAAGTGGTGCTTCTTAAGTTGGCTGATGTACAACGACCTGTGTTTATATACTGTGGCAGGTGTAAAAATTTCCTCCCCACGTTATTTGTTTTCTATTGCGCTTTACCAGTTGAAGTTAATGGTTTCAATAACTTCTTATAACACCGTTGACTTCTGATAACGATTTCTAAATTTTTATGGACCCGCCACAGTGAAAAACCGTCTATGTACATGATAATGACAATGTGCTATGATGTCCATTGTTATTCCTTAGTTTATGTATAGTTGCATACATCGTATTGGGATCCTCGCTGATTTAATCGTTTACACCGTTGTGTTGTTGCTGGTCACAGACTTTTAAGCACTCAAGTGGGGAGTTCGAACCCAACTCTCGATATATAGGGGATTTCAAAGGTGCTTTACACCTGGTGAATGTCGATGTTTTCCCCACGTTTTGTCCGGTTTCCTCCACGTGTGACCGTCGTCGTAAAATTATCGAGTAAACCAACAATCCAAAAAGTAAGGATGAATGTAACATGCCACAAAGTAACATTGCGAATACCCCACATTTATTTATTTATTTGTGTCAAATTTGGTGCCGTACTCAGGAATATTTCTGGGCCTCCGTGGCCGAGGTGATGGGCTCGCCAGCCCAGCGTAATGACCCAGGTACTTCTCACCAATGCGTTAGCTGTGAGTTCAAGTCCAGCTCATGCTGTCTTCCTTACGTGGCAAGGTGCACCAGCAACCTTCGGATGGTGGTTGGTTCCCCCGGGCTCTGCCCGGTTTCGTCCCATCATAATGCTGGCCGCCGTCTTATAAGTGAAATATTCTTGAGTGCTGCGAAAAACAACAATCAAAGAAATAAATAAATCAAGAACATTTCACATGTTATATCAACAACTGTAGCCGGGATTATAGGTGGATCGGCCACTATCGCACCTCGTCAGATACTTTGCAAATCTTCAGATGTGAAAACATAGCCATATATGGAATCCTGTTGAGGCTATCATCGTAACATCATACTATCGTTCCATCGCCGATGGGATGGCACGATGCCAGGCGATGACACGATATTGCGAAGCGATGACATCGTACACGAATGCTAGCAACGTGTCTTCGCTTCTCAGTATTGTGCTATCGCTTCGTGCCATCGTCGTGCGATGAAACAATAGTACGATAGTACGATGATGGCCTTAACCGGCTTCCATATAGGCCTACCACAGATTACATACATGTCTCTCATGCCTGCAACATTGTAAATTTGTCAATCCTATAAAAAGCCATATAGATGTAATTTATAATGTAAAAAAAATAAATCCCGTTGTCCTCTATTATTAATGGAAAAGAATTAAACACATATAATTGAAATTTAGACATGCAGATATGGATGATGTCAACGAATTATTGGAAATTATTTGACAATGTATGCCCTCTATCAGATAACGCACAATGCAACCGAGTTGTATATGAATGAAAAAAGAAAAGAAAAGCTGTCGGTTATATAGTTACCAGTATAGGTCCACAATTATAGCAACTACAACATTCTACAATGTGGGCATTTTGTTATCCAGTGGTATCATGCATGGGGCGTCATATATATCCAACAGTTTTTAAACTAAGTATACGTTATTTGTTATAGCACAACTTAAACCTTTGACGAAATGTTTTTTCGTCATCACCATAATGGTGACACGTACAATTTGCCGAATTTATGAGTGTTGTATATTGACATTGGGGAGTTAAGTCATACCTGTATATTGTTGGCTGTAGAGAAGCTGTTAGACGTTTTCGAAGTAAATACAGAGTATCCTATAATTGCTTAACCTTTTGACTTTGAAAAACCATCTTTCAGTGCGAGGTATGAATCTTTTTAATTCCGAAGACAAAACTACATTTGTTACGTGGAGTTAGTTCCTGGCTTCACACAAAAGTATAAATTTGTCAGTCAGCACAGAATAATGTCCTCAGAATGTACTGGGATAAACACCTTGCAAACATGCGAATAAGTTGAAGAAATACATGAATTCCATATTTTAATAAAATAATCTGTCCGGGCATGCGACTAAATACATTCAAGAATGTTGGAACATAAAACGGAAGTAGGCTGATAGATATACGTTATTTGACAAAAAATTTCGCCCAAAACTAAGTCACTCATTTTGTCTCTGTTCTATAGGTCATATATTATATAGGCTAGAGGTCCTTTGAGGTTTGTTTGGAAAGTATGATAGCCTATAGTGAAAGTTTTAGCACCAAAAATAGTACCGGTATTTCTATTAAATAATACTACTTCATGCTAATATACTACCAGTTTTTTTTTTTGTTTTTTTTTTTTGCGTCATGCGTGAATTACTTCAAATATAACTCCTTTATGCTATATAAAAAGGTTGGTTATAATGTCACTGGCGCAACGTTTTGTCGTGCCAGTCGGTCTTAAAATAATTGCATAAATAACTGCAAACAGAATGAAAAGGAATGAATTATTTCAATTATATTCATTGCAGGCAGACAATACATGTATATAGGCCAAACCCAACAATCAACAGACAGTTTTTGTGCTAATATACGAGCTGTATATCATAATGTACTGGTATTTATTTATTTATTTATTTGACGGTTGATTAACGCAATACTTAACATTTTTTCATTGATAAATGATACCCACCCTCACCCCGTTCGATTTATGGATGGAAAAAAAACAGCGCCCGAAGTGAACGATCCGCCTTCGGCAAGTTATATGCAAAGTTTCCCTACCATGAGTCTGTATATATCGTGTAAAAACACCTGAAAACATCGCTTCTTGTCTCAAGGCCCAGAGAGCAATCGATGTTGGAGAATCTTGATAATCCCGAGTCTGAGAATGGGTTAAACTCATGCGTTTTTCAAGTGACCAGTAGGAATTGTAAAGGTAAGGACCCACGTGGCTACATTCGACTCTATCCCCTATAAACCACAATCTAGGTCAATAGAAACTTCCATATTGATCTTGATCATCATGGATGACAGCAAAATATACCCTTTTAACATTCAAGGCAGACTTAATTACTGGTATGGGCCATTACGCAGAATGAAACACACGGAGCTTTACAAATATTCGTATATTTTATGTCATGTCAAAGCTAAGCATCGTCTTATGTCATGCAGTTTACACTCTCTCAGTTATTTTATTAGCACTAGCATATATTATTAGCATTATATTAGAACTATTTTTTAAGAAATTATGCTTAGCTATAAGTTATGTACCGGTAACGTTACATCGAAATGTTTTTATTTTATTTGTTTCTCTTTTTATATATTTATTTGGTTAATTAGTTATTTATTTAGGACTGATATGTTAAATGGACTGAAGAAACCCCGGTGTATCCACGATTAAATAACCCAACTCGCGAAGGGTCTGACAAACATCCTGACTTAAAGCCGCAGTGGAAACCAGATTTGAACATGGGATCCCCTTGATCATGAGCCGGCACGTGCAACGCATCTGCATTCCATAAGGTCTTATCAAAATATACAGGTTCTGTAAAACAAGGTGTACGTAACTTTCCATGTTGATAGGTCAACGAAAACATCTTTTCGGTGGCACGATTTGCTGGCGCGTTCATCATTCCGACCAATGGGAGACAACTCGATCACGGAAACATATTTTTATTTCCGCCCGGGTAAAATCCCTTGAGGCACGCATCGTGTGTTAAAGCGACTGACAACATGGCAAGCAACCGGTGTCAGCTTATCTTGCTGTTCATCGCATCTCAGGCGATTGTAGCTACTCATGGCTTCATCGAGGGACTGTACTGCGGGAAAGAAAACTGCTATGATAGTAAGTTCCGTTCATATGTTTTTTTCTCCCTTAAATATTGTCATAAGGTCGTAAGTGGTAACATGTGTTGTAACGTGTAAGTTGTTGTTGTAATCATTCCCACACATGCAAGCTACACCAGTTAGGCAGACGAGTTATAGCCAGTCTAGATAGATTGCTTGTGCTATTTTCAAGTTTTACCTTTCATGGGCCATGTGCCGTTTAAATATTCCAATTTTTATCATTTATCTGATAAATGTCATAATTTTATGATACGGGTACTTTAAAAATGTAGCATGCTCATTGCTCAGTCTATTACTAGGCATCAGGCCTTGATTCACCTGCCATGTGGCACTGCAGACTACAGCACACGTACATGTAGTTATGTCATCAAAATCGACTGCAAGCCCATTATCATGGGTATTTGGCCAAAATATACTCAGAAATTTACGAAGACACTGCCCTGTGACTGAATTCTAAAATATCACCAGAATAGGTGAACAGTTAGAAGATTCTGAAGTACAACATAAAATACAAGTTAAATAAATAAATAAATAAATAAATTATTTAACTATGTAGATACAGAAATGTACCTCTCCTTTTTTGATATTCTGGTAAGTGGGGAGCTATATAGGACAAGGCTAACGAAATTAGGCAGGTAACAGCTTTTTAATAATGAATCAGCTAAACATGAGAGAAAGAAAGTAAGATCTTACTGTTCAATAAAACACCTGTTTTGTATTAAGCTATGTCTTACTCCACCTTTCAGTGTATATTTATTCACCACCGCTGCCATATATACACTGTTGTATAACATTTTTTGCTGAGTGTGACGAACCCCATCTTCAAGTGATACCTGCCAGTTTGTCCTACACCTTCATTTTGGATTGAGTGAAAGCTGCCTCAAGTCTGCAGCTTTTGCACTGTACCTCTCTGCCTACCAGAATATAAGAAAGGAGAGGTACAATTCCATATCTAAAACTGACAGAGAAAAGTAAGAAATTTGTGAAAAACAACACTGGCTTATAAATATGATAACACCTACAGCTATAGCAGGGACGGGGCCTCCGTGGCTCTAGTGCAGCATATTGACCCAGAGGCCTTCCACCATTCGGTCGCTGTGAGTTCAAGTCCAGCTCATGCAGGCTTCCTCTCTGGCCGTACGCGGGGTGTGCCACCAACCTGGGGTTTCCGCCCGTTTTCCTCACACCGTAAACACCAATCAAATAAATAAATATATACAGTTCTAGCATTTGTCTGAGCTCTGCCTTACCTCCCTGTGCATTTTTTTCTTGTTTATTTTTTATGTATATTTTATGACATGAAATGAATTTAACATATCCAAACCTCAAAGCCGGGATGATATATTAAAATTGGTTAGTTAGCATATGGTAATAGTATTTTCTGTTGAATTACAGTTTTGGGGGTTACAAGAGAGAGCACAAGGGTGAGTATTCTGCTTGTTGTATTTAGTCTCTTCGTGAAGCAATAATATGTAGAAAATTTGAGTTTTAATAAGTGAAAATTAATACCACAAATATAGTACATGTGCATATTTTGTGGTTTAAGAAATTCAAGAAATATGCATTTATACCACTTCTCAGTTTTAACTATTGTATGGATTCATATCCTTACTGTAACAATACATGTTTATAGTTTTAGCAGTTTGGTGTGTGTGTGTTTTGTTCTTATTTCCTGGTCATGATAAATTGTTTCCTGTTCTAATAACTTGACCAGAAAGGTGACTTGGTTAGGAAGTAGTGTTATTTAAGGACTGTGTGTACATCTAGATGTTCCAGCTTGTTGTTGTAATGCTTTCGGGTATATTTTTAGCTCTACTGGTCGAAGACCAGAAGTGGTTATGTACTACCAAGTTGTCTGTCGTGCATCCATCTGTCTGATTGTGTGGATTCTGTTAAAAAGTATAGAATATTTCAAGATACCTAATTTGTCATGTCGATTTTCACTTTCAGTGATCGGTTATCTGTCTGTCTGTCTGTTCATTCAGAATATGTTAATGTTTTCAAAACGCTACAAAACTTGTTTCAAAAGAAAAGAACACATTTATACAACCTATACCTTAAAAGAAAGAGCTTTACTTATGGTTAAGTAATAAATCTCAATTTTCTGGCGAGAGTGCTTGTTATTTGAGTAATTAATAGTTAAACATACAAGACTGAGTAGCCTTTTTAGGCCGCCATTTTAACAGATTGCTTATGTCATTGTGCTTAGCTTTTCCAAGTAGCTCTTCTGCCTGCGAAGGTAAAAAATAAATCATGTAGATAACGTAATGGAAGGCTTCAGTGAGGACTCCAGCTCTGGTTCTTATGATAGTGAATGTAACTTTGGCGTACCAGGCTACCAGTTTGAATCGCAGAGGGGTGAGGCTGAGAGCAGTAATTTGACCAACCACACATCAAGCTCAGGTTAGTGGGAACCAGGATTTCTGGCTTTGACAGAGGCAGTCTGTGAAAGGACAGGTTGCGCTCCCTGCTTTCAGGACATCGCAATTCACACACATGTGACGTCACAATGAATATTCAAGAGGAGGAAAGGAGGATTTTCATTGGACAAGCCTAAAACGTGGCAGGATTTTCTATGTGCCCAGAATAGGTGGATTTTGTAAAAAGTAACGATTAAAACAGGTTGTTCCTTTTATGAAACCGTTAAAAAAATAAAAAAATATAGTATTCCACACAGTTTGTATAGCTCTTTCATTTAAGGTGTAGGTTGTATAAATGTGTTCTTTTCTTTTAAATGTAGACAACATCAGGATACATAATTCGTAGTATCGATTTTCCATTTCAGTGATTGCTTGTCCATCTGTCTGTCCACTTTA
Source organism: Acanthopleura granulata (assembly GCA_016165875.1). Lineage (NCBI taxonomy): Eukaryota > Metazoa > Mollusca > Polyplacophora > Chitonida > Chitonidae > Acanthopleura > Acanthopleura granulata. The sequence goes on along the minus strand of JABBOT010000001.1, from coordinate 33,501,675 downwards.
ATATCCACCATGTTAAAATTTCCATCAACATGCTACTCCTACAGTTTTTGTCCGATTTCATTGAAAATTATTGAAGTGTAAACTACATCAAGATACATAAATAACAGTGTCAATTTTCCATTGTGATTGATCTGTTGTTCGTCTGTCTGTCTGTCTGTCTGGTCATCAGGCATATGTTAACATTTCAAAATGCTACTACTTGTATAGTTTTTATCGAATTTCAACAAAACTTTCGATTTTGATTGTTCATTGTACGTTTTACATACTAAAGTTTGTATTCCAGAGTGATAATTTTGTCCCAACCAGTACTGCCTAATCAAAGACTGTGTTTCTTGTAACCCATATAATGCCAGTCTTTGTACCCAGTAGAATTATTGGCCTTAGATCTGAAAGAAAAGCATACCAAAAAAAAAATCAACCTTGATTTAAATGTGGAAATAAGATTCTCTAATAATTGATGGAAGTCACTATGCTTTTAGTCTGATGATATTTGATAATTTATCAAATTTATCATTTAACTGAAATCCCCAGTGTTAAATCATCACGTTTTGAATGGTGATTTGCTAACATGAGGTCTGTTGTGGACATTAGCAGTCATTGCACCCAGTTGGAAATCAATATGCCATACTTCTCAGTTTTGTTTGAAGGGGCCTCCGTGGCCGAGTGGGTTAGCCAACAGTGCTGTGTAATGACCAAGGTGCCTCTCACCAATGCAGTCGCAGTGAGTTCGAATCTAACTCATGCTGGCTTCCTCTCCGGCTGTACGTGGGAAGATCCGCCAGCAATATTAGGATGGTCGTGGATTTTCCCCCAGCCTCTTCTCGGTTTCTTCCCACCATAATGCTGGCCATCATTGTTTAAGTGAAATATTCTTGAGTATAGCGTAAAACACCAGTCAGGTAAATAAATAAATCATTTTTGTGTGAGGTTTGCAGAATAGTCATTTTTATTTACATATGTCCTGTAAGAAAGTTATTAATCAGCCTAATCTTCCCATGCTACAAACAACTTGCATGTTTGTGACAATTTAATTTACATGTAACCTGTTTTCCTTCTTCCTATAGGGTGAGATATCAAAGGCATATCGCAAACTTGCGAAAAAATGGCATCCAGATATGCATAAAAAAAAGGTAAGTTCAGTTTTTGCTCAAAATTTAATTTGTGTTTTTAACATATAACAGAGGAAAACAATGACATTCAATTCTGGCTGTGAACTACATGTCTCTGGCATAATGGGATTAACACTGATTTGCTGAATGACACTTCTCACAATAAGTATAAGGTTTTCACCCCCAGGCTGATATAATGTAGAATGGCGGATATAAAAATATTAATATCTACATCATTGTGTACGATTAATTTTTTTTTTTTGCTCTTATGTTGCAGGAGGCGAAGGAAGAAGCAGTAGTTATGTTTCAAAAAATTGCTAATGCTCATGAGGTGAGATGTTAAAGTTTGGGAATTCACACAGACACTTCACAATGTCCACAACATTCTCGAATTAATGATGGCCCCAGCAGTTGTACTATATTTTACTGAGCTTGTTTCTGTTGGGTCTCTTGTGACTTGGAGTCTCTGTTGACAAAAAATAAATGCAAATTCAGGCTTTTTATGGTTGACATCCTGTGAAGTGAGGCCTATGAATTGAGGAATAATAAAGCAGTCTTCATTGTAGCAAAGTTGGTCTGTTACACGCTTGTTGAAGTTAATGCAGTCCAATTCTTTTAGCAATCCTTTTTAGTGCAAGCCTGAATCTTTTTGTGTCAATTTCTGGTGGACTGACTCCCTAAGGAGCAATTAGGGCAAAGAAAAATACACAGTTATCTGAAAAGTAAAGATTTCAACCCAACATATTTCATTTACTCCATGCAGAAGCTCTTTAAGTGCATGTGTAAGTGGTATATTATTTGCTCATTCACAGTTGCTGGTGTTTTCAGATACTGAAAGATGACGAACAGAGATCGGATTATAACTACATGTTGGATAACCCAGGTACGTTTGTAATTTGATTTAATGAGCACACTTGTAAGCATTACATGTACGCTTAATTCCCCTTTTTTCAGTGAAACTCTGAAGCTATAGCGGGACATGAACTTACAGTGACCACACTGATAGGAAGATCCAGGGTCATGTCAATCAAATAAAAATATAAATCAAGAATAAATTGGTCACGTAGGGGTTGCAGACTCATTAAATTTGCTAAACACAATATTTTTGAGCTGTTGTTCTTTTTAATTTATTGTTACTTTTATTGTTATTGACTTTGTTTTTTCAGAGGAGTACTACACACATTATTATTACTATTACCGACGTCGTGTGGCTCCTAAAGTGGATGTGAGGATTGTCATTGTGGTCACCATCACCATTATATCCGCTGTACAGGTGAGTACAGGATGTGAGGATTGTCATTGTGGTCACCATCACCATTATATCAGCTGTACAGGTGAGTACAGGATGTGAGGATTGTCATTGTGGTCACCATCACCATTATATCCGCTGTACAGGTGAGTACAGGATGTGAGGATTGTCATTGTGGTCACCATCACCATTATATCAGCTGTACAAGTGAGTAGAGGACTTGAGGATTGTCATTGTGGTCACCATCACCATTATATCCGCTGTACAGGTGAGTACAGGATGTGAGGATTGTCATTGTGGTCACCGTCACCATTATATCAGTTGTACAGGTGAGTACAGGACGTGAGGATTGTTGTTGTGGTCACCGTCACCATTATATCACCATCACCATTATATCAGCTGTACAGGTGAGTAGAGGACGTGAGGAATTGTCGTTGTGGTCACCATCACCATTATACCAGCCGTACAGGTGAGTACAGGCTGTGAGGATTGTCGTTGTGGTCACCATCATATCAGCCGTACAGGTGAGTACAGGACGTGAGGATTGTCGTTGTGGTCACTGTCACCATTATATCAGCTGTACATGTGAGTAGAGGACATGAGGATTGTCATTGTGGTCACCATCACCATTATATCAGCTGTACAGGTGAGTAGAGGACGTGCGGATTGTCATTGTGGTCACCATCACCATTATATCCGCTGTACAGGTGAGCAAAGGCGGTGAGGATTGCCATTGTGGTCGCTGTCACCATTATATCAGCTGTACGGGTGAGTAGAGCACGTGAGGATTGTCATTGTGGTCACCGTCACCATTATACCATCTGTACGGGTGAGCACAGGATATGAGGATTGTCATTGTGGTCACCATCACCATTATATCAGCTGTACAGGTGAGTAGAGGATATGAGGATTGTCATTGTGGTCACAATCACCATAAAATCAGCTGCACAGGTGAGCAGAGGACGTGAGGATTGTCATTGTGGTCACCATCACCATTATATCAGCTGTACAGGTGAGCAAAGGCCGTGAGGATTGCCATTGTGGTCGCTGTCACCATTATATCAGCTGTACAGGTGAGTAGAGGATATGAGGATTGTCATTGTGGTCACAATCACCATAAAATCAGCTGCACAGGTGAGCAAAGGCCGTGAGGATTGTCATTGTGGTCACCATCACCATTATACCATCTGTACGGGTGAGCACAGGATATGAGGATTGTCATTGTGGTCACCATCACCATTATATCAGCTGTACAGGTGAGTAGAGGATATGAGGATTGTCATTGTGGTCACAATCACCATAAAATCAGCTGCACAGGTGAGCAGAGGACGTGAGGATTGTCATTGTGGTCACCGTCACCATTATATCAGCTGTACAGGTGAGTAGAGGATATGAGGATTGTCATCGTGGTCACTGTCACCATTATATCAGCTGTACAGGTGAGTAGAGTATATGAGGATTGTCATTGTGGTCACCGTCACCATTATGTCAGCTGTAAAAGTGAGTACAGTCCTCACCATCAGGCTTAGACTTAAAATTGTCAGTTATGAAACCTCCTTGATTCAGGATATATCCCAGAAAAAGAATAAAAAGCCATTAAATGTGGACTGATAAAAGGGTTTAAATTTGCTCCCTGACTTGAATGCCTCACTGGCAGGGCCATCTATTGGTAATGCCGGGAAGATAACAAGCCTATGATGTCGTCAATGCACCTGCTGTCAGGAGCAGGACAAGTTGCTGTGGTTTCACTGGGTTCCTCCACAAATATAAATCTTAATTGCTTTCATACAAGTGGTAGTCAAGTATGGCATTAAAATGCTTGATCAAAACTGCCAGTGTTCCGAAAAGTAATGACTTAATATATCTTCATTCCTTAACTTGAGCGCTCACAGTACATAATTGCATAAAGTATTAAAAGCCATTAAGAGCACAGTGATAAAGAGGTGTAAGTTTAAGTGCTTCTCAGCATTCAGATCAATACTTCTCAAGATAATTTGATTTTCTCCAACTCGAGTGTTTACCTGGAAGTACATACATTTACATTGTTTAGTGAAGCATACAAAAAAAGTTTGATAATTTTATGTCCTATGATGACAAATGTTTATCTGTAAGTATGTACATGTATACTTACTTTATGAAGTGTGAAAAGAAGCATCTGATTGATTCTCTGTTGTAGTATTGGGGTATGTGGAACAACTATAACACGGCCATAAAATACCTCTCCAGAGAGCCTAAATATAGAAACCAAGCCATGGAGATAGCCAAATCTCAGGGACTCATCAGCACAAACAAGAAAAGGGATCGAAGAAGCAAGGTATGGAATAAATTAGTTTGCTTGGAAATTTTTTTTTCTTTATCTCTTCTTCACACAGTCTTTAATTTGCTGCAAATCTGTGTAAGTTGGCTTAGAGTTGCATATGTGACACTGCTGTCATGGAAGTGAAGTATTGTTAAGTAAGGTCGTAAAACACCAGAAAGTATAAATAAGAATAAATAAGTATTGGACAGCGGAGTGCATGTACGTGTAGGTAAACCCTTTGATGTAGAACTAAACACTTATTATATGCATATACAAGTATGGCTTTTTCCGACGATGTATTTAGTGATATGGGCATTGTTTACATGTGTATCGCTGCATACTGACTGGTCATTGGGTTATGCTTTGAATAGTTGTGCATTGGTTGAATTGAATGTCAGTAAAAATAAAACAAGATGTGGTATAAAATGTAGTTAACAGCGTGTAATGTGCCTCGTTCAGCCAATCAAAGACACACGTGCTGCTTTTATCAGATGCTTCTACCATTGCATCCACCACTCTCTATACTTGTTTTTCATTTTTACCATGACTACCAACACATTCAGCCTTTTAAATCCGTTGTGATCTGGGCTTGTATAAGCTTAGCCTTACTGCCAAAGCTGCACAAATTTACAGGTAATATCCACTTTCATAGATAAAAGTTTGAGACAGTCGCAGAAATTTTTTATTTTTTTTGCTTTTTTTCGCACGTCACTTTCTGTACCCTCACTGTGACCTTGGCATTGATTCTGTACAAAATTTGCATGTGGCAGCAGCGATGCAAACGAATGTAGAGAGCAGCTTATGCAGTGTAAGAAGACTGCCTTTATCAAGGCTACTGTTATTGATTTTTATAGTTATGAAAATCCAACAGAAAGATATTTGTTGAAGTTACATGCAATTACTGTCAAATGGCCAAATGGTACACAGGTTTCGAGATGTGATGTTATGACAACAAAGTTGTGACAAAAGAGACGTGTTCCTTTGTCACATGACGTCGCCTCTTTACGTCATGGTGGAGTGAAACTGCGCAATGTAGCATGGGCTGGTGTATACAATATTGAACATTTATCCAAAACACTGAAATAAACTTGCGAAATGTGTTCCCCAGCAATGCTGGATGTCATTTTGGTCAACAGAAATGAAATTTTGACTGTAGATTATTTTAAAGTGGCCACGTTAATTTGTTGAAGTGACGTCTCGCTGTTGTAATGACGTAACTCTGTTGTAATGACGTAACTCTGTTGTAACGACTAATGACGTAACTCTGTTGTAATGACGTCACTCTGTTGTAATGACGTCACTCTGTTGTAATGATATAACTCTGTTTTAATGATCTAACTCTGTTGTAATGACGTCACTGTGTTGTAATGACATAACTCTGTTTTAATGATCTAACTCTGTTGTAATGACGTCACTGTGTTGTAATGACATAACTCTGTTGTAATGACATAACTCTGTTGTAATGACATAACTCTGTTGTAATGATCTAACTCGAAGCCTGTATATTACTTCTGTATATTACTAGGAGGTCACCAAATTGATGGGCTACAGAAGTGTTAGATTGTCATGGGTAAAACAGGTTACTTCATAATCCAATAAAGTAATTAAATAATGAGATTTTTTCAGTCTCGCAGCACAGTTGGAGTAAAGAGTAGAGCAAAGAATGGATCAACAGGGATGAATTTACATGCTGTAACCTTGCTGTATAATACATTAAATGGGGTTTAATTTACAGGAAGAGATACGAGAAGAGGAAGACAAAATCATCAAAGACATTATAGCTGAAAAAATGGATATCAGGTAAGCTCTGTTTATTGAGTACATTTGGAGCCTTCCATGGTTCATTCTGCTAATGCGTTACTCTTTGGGCTTTTCGTCAGCTCGTGACAAGTGAGCTTGGAGGCTCATATAAAAATCACATTGGATGAGCTGTGTCTCTTGAGTGTGGAGCTTTTCAGGCACAGTTGTCTGGAGAAGCCCAGAGATTTACCCTGGTCACTCTTATTTTCTCCATGTATAAAGCTGACCTCACTCAGATGAGAAATTCTTCACCACAACATTCAATCAATTTATTTATTTGAATGGTGTTTTGCGCCGTACTCAAGAATATTTCACTTATACGACGACAGCCATCATTATGGTGGGAGGAGTCCAACATTAAACGCCATCAAAGTAAATAAGTAAATACTCAGTATTTCTTGCTTTGGTAATTTATGTACATTGCACTTGTAACTGTTAAAAGTGTAAGTGCTTTATCTCACCTGAAGTTTATCATTTTTCAGGCGATTCATTTACCTTGATTCTTATCAATTCATGCCTCTTATAGGGCCACTTAAGACTTTTTTGTGAAAATTAATTAATTAATTCCTAATCAAAAAACTTTAATTGTTGGCAGCAGAATTATCATTTATGTGCTTCTCTTACTGCATTTTTACCAGCCAAACTGAGGTTGAAATACAGTAAATACTGATGTTGAGCAGAAATGTTGGGTGTTGAAAAGTTAACCTATGTTCAGCTTTAGCGTTTTCGTGTATTTTGTTCTGTTCAGGGGAGGTTATAGCAGACCAAAATACACAGATGTGTTATGGGTTCAGCTAATCCTCAGTCCCTATACGCTGGTCCTGTACATCCACTGGTGGCTGCGGTGGATCTGGAAGTTTACCATATGTAGAGAGGAGTACGGGGAACAGGAAAAGTGTTACCTTATAAGGAAGTTCATGAAGCTGAGTCAAACGCAGTGGGATGTAAGTTCAACCAGTGAAAGCCATGGGTGTTTTACTTCAGTTTATTTACGTGTATTTGTAAAGTCTCGGTACAAGACTCTAAGCAGATTCAGATTTGTTAAAAATAAGAATCACATAACATTGTAAAAAGACATATGTTGTGTACGAATAATAGTTTTTAGTTCATTTATGGAAAAAGTACAATTGTTTGTGTTTGTTCATGGTAACTAATTTTGAGGAAAACTTTTTGCAGGCATTAGAAGAAGCAGATAAAGAGGATTACCTCGAAGAAGAACTGTGGATAAAAGAAAATTTTACGGTAGGTTCTGCAGAAAATGTTCAACTGTTAAGTAAGAAGATTAGAACTTAAGATTAGGTGATAATCTTTGATGTCAGGAATCTCTTCAGCTACATCGGTAATTGGGGTGCTTGCTTGCCTATCCTGCGTGAAGATCAAATCTTACTGGGTAGTTTTGCTTTTTGTAATGGAGGTTGGCCAGGGCTGAGGGTGGTAAGTATTAGAAGATATCAAGCAAATTTTTTTTGAAGAGTGGAAGGTGGAAAAGACAAAGTGATAGTAATGTCAGTGTGATGGCTTCATTTTAACATTTGCCATGTTCTGCGAGAAACTTGCCACTCTCTGTATCTTTCAGGAATGATGTGGTATTCAGTTTATGAAACAGTGTTGTAAGAATTTCCGTCCTCACCCATACAATCCCTGTTGCATTACACGCTTAAGACTATCACTCAATTTAAGTACTACATGGGTGTATCTGCTGTCCTAAACATTCTGGAGTCACTGCAGGCTCCTTCAGCTATTAAAAGCAGTCAATCTTCACCAATGGGGTTGCATGCTTGCATACAGCGTACTCTCTTGTTTGGCTTGAAGTCAGGAGGTCTGTCGATTGTCAGTCCAAGGTCGTTGATTTACACCAGGTAACCCCCTACCCATAATCCCAAATACAGTTTTGTTTGGTGTTAAACACTGTACAGATTTAAATCTTCTGAAGGGTCCTTCGTGGCCCAGCTTGTGTTGGCTTCCTCTCCAGCTGTATGTGGGAAGGTCTGCCAGCAACCTGCAGATAAGTAAATTAATAAATAAAAACTTCTGTATCTTGTTGCATATGTTGTATCAGTGGAAATGTACATGTGCACATATAGTGTTCTGTGATACGTATTTTGTGATTTTAGGAATGGAAGAGGCAGCAGGAGGAGGAGATGAAAGCTAAAATGGCAGAGAGTGCCAAGTATAAGATGTACCGACGGTACATGAAGAAAGGAGGTCCAGGCCAGATGACATTTGGACCAGACTAGTCTCTACTCATGATCTGGCTGTCCCCAGCCATCCAGCCATCTCCTTACAAGGAAGAAATCTCTCATCTCATGTGGGTGTGCCTTTTCACATCCAACCAACATTTCAGTGTTTAAGGGTTTTTTCAGAAACATATAGTAGGGAAGGATATGGTTAGAGAGTTCCAGGATCTTGTGTTATGTTCGGGTTGTAATTCTTGTGTTGTCCTTTGACTTGTGTTAGGTAGTAGGCCAACTTTTTTCACCTGTTTAGTGCTTCAGTTCATACTCATTTGCTGCACTACACCTAAGTCTTGATAATTGACATGTCAACATCAGACAGCTAACCATGCACAGAAGATAAATTTTGTGCTAGTATTTTGGCTCCATTTTTTGCTCTCCTTCTATAACAGAATAGATTTTGGATTTGATCATTATCTTTTTCTTCACAATGCTGTTGCTGGAGCGGTGATCCCAATCATGTTGACTATATCCTCTTGTCCAAGCTCCTGTTGGATTTTCAGCATACAGAAAATGATACCAAACCAGCTAACATTCAGGAAACCTCCCATCAGCCAAATAGGTATTACAGGTTTCTTTTTTTTTGTGCATGTGCCTCACAATAGGCTAATGATAATTTGAAGGTGGCTGTGGATTGGTCATTTCTTAAAATGTGTCTCTGGATGTTAACTACCAGAATGACAAGAACGTTTGTTTCATTAGTGGATTGACTTTTGGCGAGGCATCTGTTTCATGACCTCAAGAGTGTGGATATTGATTTGTCCATGTCTCCACTGTGTATCTCTTTTGGAGGCGGTGTGTGTGTGTGTATGATTTTGATTAAGTAATTTATTTATTATGGATTGAGTGTTAATTTTTTGTACGTTCTCCATTTCCCAGTCTGATTTAACAATGTGAAATTAAACCATTCTTATGCCTGTCATATTACCAATACTAAAACAGTTTATAGGATCATGTCATTGACATGGCTGGCTGTGTATACCTACTCAACACCCAATCGATTTTTGATTTGTAATTTCAGTTTTGCAATTGCAGATTGATCATTTTTATTTACATGTATCATTTAATGAAGAGATATTGATGTCAAGAGGTTAATATAGTACAACTCTCAACAGCTTCTGGCTCAGTGATGCTCCTCTGATCTGAAATTCTGACAAACCATCAATGTCATCAATCCTTTTCACTAAGTGTTTTATTTAAGTGAAGTTATTTACTGACCATGCATATGTTGTCAATGAGATTTTTGTTTATATTTCACATATTTTATGTCCTTCTTAATCTAGTTTAGGGTTCAAGTAGAACAGTTTATTTTTGGTTGTAGAGGTTAGAATTTTAGACAGAGCACTGCGGATTTACAGGTTAGGGTGTTAAACTAATGAATCTACCATCAAATACATGGATTCTCCAACCTTTTGTATGTATAAAAAATGACAGATGCATCCAAATAATCTGCTCCTAATAATAATATGAAATCAGAGACATACAAGCTTTACCGGCCAAGCCAACTTTAGAGCTTCATGCACAACGAATACATTTCTCTATTGGTGTGCTCACATGTATATGTATCCAGCATAAATAGACCATGAAAATCTTCTTGCTTCTATGAAGCAATATTTATAATAGTTGGGTATTAAATGCGCCGGACTGTGTAATGTAAAGACAACTACATGTAACTCATTGTTAAAAGTTGCTGTACTTGTAACATAGGCGTGACTATATTCATGGTTTGATGTACTTAATACAAGCTGTTTCATGGACATCATGAATTCTCATAATCAGTGTGCAGCGCAGGCAGACCTCTTAGTCAGTGCCTGAAATTAGGAAGCTATTGTTGACATTGTCCGTACTGTAACAAACCTATGGGCTTTCATCTATGTTTGTACAAATTTGTGTTTAATGTACCGCAGAAAAAATCGAAGACATGTATGTGCAGCATGTTTTTTGTTTCTGTCACTGTCTGTCAGAACTCTGTGTGTGTACATACTATGTGTTACTCATGTCCTGTAATAGACTTATGCTGTACACATTGTAACAAAATTTGTAACCAAATTAAGTAAAGATGGATCAGAATTACATATACAGTACCTACATATTTACATTGATGAACCTACATGTACATACATTGTACATTTACAGCAATGTTTTTACACTGTGAAGTTATATATATATTCAGTTGCACGTGTATATTAAGGCTACAAGGGTTAAACAGATTTTAACATGTGAATAGAAGAGTTTATTAGAGAATGCCAAATTACAAAACCCTGTAGTTCATGTTTTATACATACAGAAAATATTTTAGGGCAGTCCTGGCTTTGACTACTGACAGTTTTATATTTATATCATGCTTAACATTGCAAACAGTTGAAAGGTGGAGTCAGCATCACATTTAATTATCACTGAAATGTACAATTATAACATTATGCTTCTAGTTCATTTCAAGCAGAAGTGAATGGTAGGTGATAATTTCTTCATCACCATAGTTAATTTAATTGTAGTGGTTATTCTAAATATCAGCAAGATATATGAAATAAAGTTGGATTTATGAACTTATCTCCTTACACACAAAGGTGAGGAACTGGTTAACTGATTCACTCCATTAATAATTTGTCAACACTACATACTGTGTGTACATATTACTATCTATACCAAGACCATTTGCTTTTGATATTTAGTCCATACCTTTTTGATGTTCAAAGTTTAGTCTAGTTTAGTGCTCTCCAGAGAATGTATGAATATTGATATATTCGAATGCTGTTTTCCTATACATGTGGGTAATCTTTCTTTTTGCTTCTGCGTTGCTCTAATTTGCACATTTCAGTGAGATATCTAGTCCACATGAATACACCTTCATTAAACCATCACAAACTGTAGGGAATGTTTTGTTGAGTTTATGTATATTCACATATTATATGCCGATAAAAATGAAACTCCAGTTGATAATTACGAACATGTTTCTTTATTACAAGAAACAACTAACTAAAGCTGCAAATATGTACAATCTGATCACTTTACAGAACTTTATCAGCATTAGATATATCTCTACCCAGACCAAAGTTATCTCAATAAATTAATAACCAGTGGATATTTCTGTGAAGTAGCAATATCGATTTGCCATATTGACAACACATGGCAAGACTGATCATGGCTGCACTTCACACATATTTTTCCCCGGAGATCAAGGGAATCTCTCTTTACCAATGAAAATGTCCACAAATGATACACAATGTATGTTCTTCGTGTGAAATTCTGAACTGTACAACTTGCACATGAAGAAAAGTCAGCTTGCTGGTACACAGTTTACAGAGGAAGGCTAATCGTAAATAAACAATACATGTGCAAAAACTGACAGTGAAACTCTGCGTACGGGAGGGGCACAACCTCAGTGGTTTGTCACAAATATTTCGCAGTCATTCCCCTCATCACTTCAGCCTCTGCACGATGACTGCATTCAGCAGCTTAGCCTCCTCCAATGTCTGGTTTTCATCAGTCAACTCTTTGTTAGGAAATGTGGTCATGAGAATGAAGGATGAACCAGCGTATTGTGGTCGCTGTCTGGGAGAGAGGAGTTAAGGGGCAATTGGGGCATATCCACAAGCTTGTGACCCCAAGGACCAGCTGTTCTAAGGCATGAAAACATTAATTTTAGTCCGCAATACGCATGTGCGTAAAGAGAGACACTAGTATTAAAAGATAACAATGGACCAAATGTATACAGGCATTGATAAAATATCCCACGTAAAGTTCATATTTACTTATTTATCTGACATCTGATTGGTGTTTTATGCCGTACTCCAGAGTCTATCACTTATACCACCGTGGCCCAGCATTATGATGGGAAGAAACCGGCAGAGCCTGCAGATTGCTAGAAGTGTCATACGGCCACCATGACCTGGGTTTAAAGTCACCATGACCGCATTGGTGAGAGGCTCCTTATGCTGCACTACTGCTTTATCCCCCTCCGCCACTGAGATCTCACATATAGTTTATAAAATATACTTTTATATTTTTGTGATCTTGCACATTAACCAAGATACCGCATCAGCACACAAGGTAATCAAAACCACCACCATGCTATGAATTTTAACCAAAATTATTCTATAACCCGAGAATGCAGTTATTTCTGCTTACGTTACAGGAGCCCTGTTTTACCTGTTAACCATATGGGCAACGGGCACAAGTGATGCTTCCTACTGCATTTCACATGTTTCAGTAAGAATTCCAGATTAACGGTTGATTTACGGCGTTACCAAGCACATGCAAAGAAATAAGCTGTGGCGTGTTCAGGTCTGTTTGATACCCCACTCCAAAATAAGGTTACATAATTTGTTGTCTTTGTTGCAAGGTTCACAGAAAACCTGGCACAAGTTGAATACCCTACTGAGATGATTACTGGGTTATGAACTTATCTCTTGCCACTGTCAGCCACCTGACCAACGACCGTTGTTACTTCACAGTATGAATATGAAAGCGTGTCAACGCCAGTCGTAGTGCTGACGTGTGCATGTACTATACACATGCGACATCTAGAAGATATATTTCCTTGACACCATATTTTGTCACTCAAGATGGTGGTCATTACTGTCCTAATGATAGGTCAAATACCAGAATGGAAGCCAAAAGGCCTACGACGCATGAACCCTTGTTTCCCTTCGTATTTTGGAAAACTGGTGTGGGTGGTGGAACAATGTTTTCTTTTCCATATCATTCGGTTGGATGTTATGATGATCTCATTGTTTGTAACAATTCCTCGCAAAAAGAGAAATAATGAGTCCTGATGAGGAAATGAACTGACGTGTGGGCTGTGCTAAGAAACCAGGAATCAAGTGTGAATGGCCTGAAAAATCTAGTGTGAAGTTGACTGTAATCAACAATCCTGGTACCAGTCTATTGGTACTTAAATGAGTTCTTTACATAAAGCCTAACCAAACTTGAATACATGGAATGTTTCAACCTCCAAAAATATATGGCTGTGTTTTCATGTGAGCCCATACACTAGGTTGTCATCAAGGTTAGTGTTAGTTACTGTCACTGAAAGATATCCGTGTATGGCAAATACATACAGGTATGTTGCATAAACTATTTAGGTGATTCTCAAAAAAGGATACCCCAAAATATAGCTTCTGATGTCTCCAACAACATGTGAATGATTGAACTTGGCCACTAACCTGTAAAAAAAAACAAAACAGAAATGAGGTGATGATGTTTCCGTTCCCTTTTGATAAACAAAATCACATAACATCTCCATTAGTCTATTGTGGCAGTTTTATTTCTTTGATTGGGTTTAATACTTGGGGGGGCCACTTTCACCAAAGGTCGTACAATAATGTTGTGTCGTAAATTATCATACATCACTTTGTACGATAATTTACGACGTTGCCCGTTTTCACCAAGCATACTTTGTGAAAGAGGCGTATACATGAGGTATGATATCTCACAGAATTGTCGTACCGTCACAGTTATCATACACACACAACATTCTGATGAAAGTGGCCCCAGAACATTTTACCTGTCTTACAGACAGTGGTCAGGTATACGAGTGGAGGAAATTGAGCCATGCCTGTGGAAAAACCACTTCCCCAAACATCTGACAAACCTCATGATTCTCCCCAGCCAAAAAAAATATGAGATTTGGAATCTTTGATGCTTTGAAACTGTGTTAAAGTCTTATTTCATCGGATATTACAGCCAGAAGTAGTTGGAATCAAACGTCCGCAGAAGTGGTAGGCTTGTTAATCTTGAGGACTGGCCACCATTCAACCCTCATCATTATGGATAAAAATGTTTCATCTCAAAGTTATTCAGTCATTCATTTAAAAATCATCTCATTTTAAACTGCCAATCAATTTAGCATGAACATGAGCATGTTTTACAGACTGTAAATCAGTTTCACCTTGATCCGTCTGCTAGTCTGATCTGTATGTTTGTGAGCGGTTTAGAAGAGTCCACGTCAACGGATGGGGGTGCTGAGGCTGTTCCTGAAGCCGCTGAAGCATTTGTCGTCACTTTTGGTGCAGGGCTAAAAGCAGACATGCTCAGTCATGATTAATACAGTACCTGTTCTCTTTCTGAGCACACATAGTAATCTTAAATCATTCGTTGTAAATACAAATTTCTCACTGTAAGTACACCCACATTTAAACAAGGGCAAAAACTAGAACCGAAGTACAGTCATTTACCACACATTTTGTTTTCACCAATCTAGTCACAGTTTGCTTTTTGTTTTCCTTATTCCCCCTTTGTTTTTTGATTTTCAGGCTTCCTTCAAGTTCAAAATTACTAAAAGATACCTTGCCTTCTATTAAACATGATGGTGTCAGTGCTGTTATAGGTGTTGTGCTCCTCACCTAAGACTAATGCAGAAGACAACACAATAAGCAACCCATCCAGAAACGCTATGGTCACTCCAAAGGCAGACCAGTCCTTGTACTTAAGCTGGCCATCTTCACTCAAGACTCTTGTGATGACTTTCTTTCGCATTGTACCTCTAGACCTCTGAAGCCAAAGCCACTAGGTCAATGAAGCAGGTGGAACAAGGCAAATACAAGTGTACTCGTTGTAAGACAGATATAATGCACTGCATCAACCCATCACTGTTCCCAATGTAATTCTACATGTAAGTAAGTACCAATGTCTTCCAACACCCACATGACTATTGACCTACACATACTAATGACATGGCTACCCATACAGCAGATCTGTAACAGCAACAAGCAGCCGCACTGATTTATTTATTTATTGGAGTTTTACTCATACTCAGAAACCGGACAGAGGGGAAACACACAACCATCCTCAGGCTGCTGGCAGACCTTCTCATATAACCCTACACCAAAGAGATAAATTTACCTTCCCAGCATGTGTCCTTCTCCCGAGAAGGCCTTTAGAGACTGTTTAGGTTTCACATAATCCTCTTCCCTGTGGTCCTCCATATTTAAATTGACCTCTCCTCCTCGTGCCATGCGGATCAACTCTCGTGGAACCTCTCTGAATACCCAAGCCAATGTTCTCTTTAACACCTTTTGCTCACAACACATAAACTTGTCACTAAAATAAATCTAGACTCGTGCAGATGTTTGAATGTGATTAAAATTGACATTCCTGTGTGACTCCTATGCTAGACGCTTACAGAAGAGAAAAAAAAAAAATTCGAAGAAGAAGTCCCAGGTTCAGTTTCATGAAGATTACTCAGTGATAAGTAGCCCTTATATCTTTACAACATCTGTTACCTTGGTAGTTTAGGAATCACTTATCTAAGTGTGCTTCATGAAACCAGCCCGACATTAGTTTCCGTCTACATGTAGTTCTTTATTTTTCAATACTCATGCTACATGTCGACATTGGAATAATCGTTAAGTTACTGTGAAACACAGAATGACAGGAGTTCAAATGTATTCTCACCCCTTTGATATACTTTCTAAGAACTCCTTATTAGCAGGGTCATTGAAATCTCTCAGCGGTTCATTGTCTACACTAAATCCATTTTTCCAAAGCTTTAATACCACATCCACCTGAAAAAGAAAGTGGAAGTGGGTATAACACAGACAACATTATTATTTATGTATATGATATACTGACACTAACACTTCTAACACTACCAATACGTGTACATGCCAGGCATGAAATAAACATCTGGATGCCTCAGCTATTTAGCAGGCTACTTCACATTTTCCTTAGCCTTACATACATAAATTAAACACAAAAATAAACAAACATACGACGTACGGCGGCAAAGAGATGCAGTGTGACTGAATGCAACTGCAGAAACTGACACACAACTGAAAGCCAGATAGACAATATTCTTACTAGTATACAAACTGTGACAATATAAACCTGTCCTAGATATAAGTGTAGGCTTTTAATGACAGTATGTCACAAATCCAGTTTAATACCTTACCTGTCTGGGGCCAGCATCTAATGCCTCTCCCTGTATGGCTTCTGATGCCCCATCTGTCTCTCCTAGTTTATAACCTGTCCCTCGAAATGCTGGCCGATTCTTCATCTTTTGATTGCTCCCTGATGAGGATTCTGCCACTTCAGCACCATGTCTGTGTGGTTCATAACAACAGAAACATTACAAATGACACGATGACAAATGAAAATCACATTGTAAACATTTACATAGATCATACTTGTGGCCGATGTTTATAAGGCTTCTCAGTACTGAACAAAACAAGCTGTCACAAGGGTCAGTTATTCAGTCAGTTTAACATTAAATCAAAAATAAAATCATGAAAAACTGTACACAATGTATCTTGTGAACTCAGCAGCCAAAATACCTTTGTCTTTTATACAGTAATATTATCTTTATATAATGCAGGATTCTTGGTCAACTGTTCTTCCTCAAGGCCTTAAAAATACAAGTCTCAAAAAGTAAAGCCAACAAAAAATATAACCTAAGTTGTCTCAGAAGAGGAGTCCACAGAGACCTAAATGGGCAAAGGCATTTTTTATGATGTTCTTCGTAACTGTATAAATCACCTGTAAATATGAAATTTTAACGAGGCCTTGGCATACGCCATTTTAGAGAAACTGGAAAGATAATGCTGCATCATCCGTGCCCTACACTCTTCAGTGTCAGAGGTAAGACACTCCACTGTCATGCAAGTATGGTCTCCCTTATTACAACTGAAGGCCACACGTTGTGGCCTCCTGGTTGAGATCTTGGGGAGTAACACCAGGCATATACCACTACCACTTTCTCATTGAAATGGCTTTAAAACATATCACAACTGTCTTGCAATCAGAACGAAAACAGCTGATTTAACAATACTTTTACAAGGCAAAACTTTGAGCTGGTAACGGCTGACGTCACAGTAGAAAAAGATGCCTCCTCATGTGGCTCACCCTTGATCGGATTCAAAACCTACTTACTCTTTAGCTGACTTCATCAAGTGTTCAACAACATCTTCAGATTTCCGTTTTGGAGGCCCAAGTATTTGTTGACCACTGAAAACACAATTTCAGGTGAAGTCTTTAAATTTCATGCATGTATTTAAGATGACATTGAAACTTAAAAATAAATTCAAACCTTATACAGACAAGAGAGAGATAATACCAAAAAGTCATCTAGGCTTACCTGCTTTCTGATCCCCCCCGCATAAAAGTCATCTAGGCTTACCTGCTTTCTGATCCCCCCCGCATAAAAGTCATCTAGGCTTACCTGCTTTCTGATCCCCCCGCATAAAAGGCCTGACCTTCATCCGAATCATCACCACCAGTAACACTTATGTTGGAAAAAGTTGTGAATCTGTCACGATAAAAACACACATAATATAAATAAACTTTGTTGAACACCTGAATTGACAAAATAATCACTCTATATGATAATAATTAGTGTGAGGTTATCATTACTAATGTGAATGAAAATTAAATACATCACCATTTACAGATTTTAACTGTCTATCACAACTGAATATCACATTCAAAATGAAATGTACAGCCTTACTTTGAGGAAGAAGTTTCTCTGGCTGGTGGAGCAGTGTCCTGCTGTATGTGTTCAATTGTCTCCCCTTCTGCATCTCCCTCCTCATAAAAACTTGCCATAGCCAACTACAAACCAAAAAACAGATCAATCTTTAATGTTTATGTTCTTAATCATTTGGGCAAATATATATATTATGTAATGCTGGTAAACTTCATTATTTTTCCCACATCACCACTGTGACTCACTATAAACGATATATCTCCCACTCACTCACCTCAACACTAACGACAATGTTTTAACTCCCATCAATCAACCTTTGCTCATGGTACCTTGTGCACCAAAAGCAAAAGATAGGTGTCTACATGGAATTTGAACTGTGATGGTGACAACATTATAGTGCGTGGTATGTTGAGGTGAGTCAGTGGGGGATGCAATAATTTCATGTTTACTTGTAGTTAGTCACAGTATCTTCTGAGAAAACTATTCCCTAGTGTTCTTGAAGACATGGAGTGTAGATGCTGTCTCACCAGGCCTAAGCCGTAAGATGCAGGGGTCAATTTCCAGCTTTGACCTGAGTGACATTTACACTGATGGTCAATACATAGGTTAGTTCAATAACCATTGAAGCACTTATGGCCAAGCTGAGCCACATACGTCATATATCAACAATGGAAGCAAGTGGTAAACCATATACCACTTCATGCGGAGCCCAATATTATGTCTCTTCCAAAAAATGTCTGCATACGTCAACTGTGACTGCTTTCACCTTTCAGCATGACTACACATCCACACTTCCTGTGCATTCCACTTGGTTATGGCACCTTGGACGCAAATTCACGTCAGAGCCTCAACACACTGTATAGCGAGGAGTGTAATAGCCAACTGGGGAAACGGCCAAGCTTATCTCTGGATGAGAAAAATGGTGACATTAATCCAAAGCTACATTTTCTCGACACTCACAATTTACGTATGCTGTGCAGATTGTTTTATGTTCCAACATACTTTTGTCTCGAGTTGATTTCAGGCATTGCTCTCAAAGTATTATGCATTGTTATTTGTTTTTCCTTCCCATGTTATCCTTCACCTAGTGGTGTGTTAGCCACTGATACTGGCGAGAGAAGTGTCTGAATGCGCAATGTCTTGAATGGTCTTTTCAGAGTTAAACTTAATCTGAACTTTCAGATTCAAACTTACAGCAGATGTTGGGATAAGCCTGACAGCATGCTGCAGTTCTTGATGGGAATCTCTCCATTTAAAACGATAAAGAGTTTCCATGTGTATAATTGACGTGTGTGACATAAGCTGTTCATTCGCAAACATTGGAGTGAATGGAGAAAAGGTGTCCAAGACTTCATTTGTCAAAATATTGCCAAAAATGGTAAGCTAACTACAGACGTGGGCAGAAGGATTCTGAGTGCTAGAACGCACGTGAAACATGAGGTTAACGTGGGTAATTTAGCGTCAGCAGCATTGTTTGGAAACTCTCAATCATTCTAAATGGGGCGATTTAAAACTAGAATTGCAGCATGCCGTTAGGCTTATCACAGTGCTGTAAGTTCGAGTTAGAAAATTTGGACTAAATACCGGGAAACAGAAATAATAGCTGCAACAGCAAAGAACTGTTAAGGTTAAGCAAATACTGCGTCACATCTTTCTTTTAGTAACAAACAGTTTGTGTTTTACATCCATGTCGTCTGCTTCGCCAGTTCCGTTGTAAGCATGACGAAGACAAATGCATAATCAAAAGAACAACAACAACAGCACTAGCCCGACACGCGCAACAGCTTTGGCGGATAAGTCACTAATTAGCCAACTGAATCCCAGAAATACTTTAACCTGAAGATCCCATGCTGCAGATTCCAAGAAAAATTTGGCCCTGTCTTCGTCTATTCCAGTCACGCTGGTAAATTGAGCGACCAGCTCCTGTTTGTTGTCTGCCATTCTCAAATTGTATGCTTTTAATTCCTCTAACAGTAAAGAGCTACCATGAGTTACCTCCCTTCTTATCTAGGCCAAGACAGTAAGGGCCACTGATGAATGTTTTATATGTTTTCTTTATTCTGGCGAGGGTTGACAGTTTATCAGCCAAGCCTTATTTCACATAGGAACTCAAATGTTCATAAAAACAACATTTCCACCACAGCGAAATGAGTTAAGTAGGATATAATGCTGCTAAACCAGCATGTTGTTTTTGCTACTTTAATTTTTGGCATTGGCAGATGAACAATTGTTCTGATGACATCATGAGACAACCCTTCATGAACATGCCAAGTGTTGCCAAAAAAAAAAAGTCATCTGACATTCAACTTGAAAATCGAGACAGGAAAACAATTAATGTTCTGTTGCAAATGAGTGGTAGCCTATCAGTAATAGGCCCACAAGTAGGAAATGTGTCTTGGAGTGGCAGAACAGCTTTAGGAGGCTGAGTATCAGCATAAAAGATGAGAGTCTACTTAACAGCTGCCATTGCCTTCTAGGCCCTCGAAGTTCTTGAACACTGGATGGCTTGACATCCTAAGCAAATTCCACGTGTAAAATGAGAAATTCTAACCATGCATATCAAGTCCTCAGTCAAAATACATGTAAGCATATATAAACTGTTTGATTGTTTTAGGAATGGGGTTTAACGTCATGTCAACACCTTTTCAACAATATCAGAATGTTTGTCCATGTAGCAAACCGGACACATTGCTGACATGTTTTTAGTGCTTCTTCACTGGAACATCATGCCAAAGACACCTGATATGACACCCCAACCAGTCACATTATACTGACACCAGGCTGACCAGTTGGCCCACTTGACCTGTTTCTAATCCAGAACACTAATCCATAATCTTGGTAGTGCCAAGATGAGCCTACAGATTCCTCTTCCCAACTTTGCATCCAAAATTATGCAGTTTTATCATTAAAAACATACCAGTTTTAGGGGACTTTCACAAATGTTACTGTCTGTGTGAAGAGAAATACGCATCAACTGCTCAAAAATATTCCTCGTCTTTGATGAAGTTTTCATGAATGTCATGGTCCGTACAAAGAGTAATTTACACCAATTGCTCAAAAATTTCTTTGATGGACTTTTCAGATCTATGGGTGGAGGAAACCAGATGGAGTGGATGTGAAATCTTGCCAGATATCCCACAATTTAACTCTCTCAACGAGTCAATCTGGTAGAAGCGAGAAGTTGATCCAGTAGTGAGATTGTCACCATATGTATGGACCACTGGTCAAGGGTTAATGGACCTTCTGCTGATTAGCTATTATACCACTTGGCCACTGGGGACCCCACCATATGATGTCACGTAAAGGGATAAATTTTAAGCTCTGCATGAGCACTATTCCCTTATTTGTACTTTCTAGTCTTATGTTCATGAAAACCTATATAATGTAAGCGCACACAACAGAGTTGTGAATGAATACCAAATACATTTGCTGTGAAATGTACGAAATTCCTCTCATTCCTTATTTAAGGGTGATACGTTATTTACCACAATCATAAACACAAACATCAATTCTGCTGTAATATTAACGTTTAATTAGAATAATATATCATGATCTAGGGTTTAGAAAAATTTAACAGGAAATAAAGAGCTTCATATATATGTATAACAGATAACTCCTCTAGAAGTAGCAACATGTAACGGTCAGATTCCCCGCTTCATCTGGCTGTGTATCATTACCATAGTTTGGGGCATATAGAAAACATAGGCCAGAGTGGCTAAGCTGATAGGCCTATATATACATTACCTCTAGTTATACATTGCTTTGTAATCAAGCGTTCAAATAAAGAACATCATTCTATATCAATGAGACTATATGCAATCACGTATAGGGCATTGAGAATAATTATTAAATCCAATCATCTCGTTAACATTTATCTACAAAATATAAGCAAATCTTGATCACTCTGATCAAATAATATTCAAACCATGCAGGCAAGATTTAAACAGACTTTTGATGTTCTTTGCATGAAGTTCATTGCCAGCACATTGCACTGAAAATTAATGTGCATGTGAATCTAAGTAATGTAAAATACAAATTAATATACAATGAACAATTTGTCTAGGCTAACACATAAAAGTGACCAAAAATATTTACTAAAACTTAACATATGTCTAGTGGTGCTTTTTGCCCACATGACCCACAGAATAGTGACTGAGTTACACATTAAACTGAGAACTTACAACCAAACGCTTACAAGATAATCCAATATACATCTTATACTAAGGATGTTGAGAGATAAAACTACAATAATCACTAAATCACTAAAAATTATGTCCTACTTTACGAGACTTGTTTCACAGTTTTCTTATTTTATGGCACTAAGATTGGCATTGAGATGAGCATTGACATATGGCAACCTAGGGTATGGGTAATGCCCTGTAAACTGGACTTTATATTCAGCCATACTGGAACAACAAAATGTAATACCATATACATACATACAAATAAATCGTACAAGACTACTGTTCTTACAGAATTATAAGATCACACATAAGAAAACTTGCTGAACATGAACATAATTAGAGTATAAATTCAACACTTACTAGAACATGTGTAGTTTTCTCAAAAATATGAATTATTCCTTATGCCTGTATAAATCTAATAACCCTTTTTGACTTGTACCACTGCTGCCACCGAAGTTGATACGATCATCTAGATTTCTATTTTGTCTCTCACATAACTGAAATTGAAATATGTCCCTTAAAAGACCAATAGTAGCTAATTTGAAGGAAATAATCCCATTGATTGCCGTGCCCCATGGTATTAAATAAAATAGTGAAATCTGAGAAACATCAACAGAATGTGTCATGTTAACAGACCAGCCAAGCTGAGGATACACTAAACATACAAAAATAATGATATATAGAACAGCCAGGTGTGCACTGCAAGAAAATAGGAATTACACTGTGAATTATTACGTGATGTTCGAAGGGGATTAAGTGCTGAACTCAGTATTATCATAAAACAGTATGATGTACACCTGGAGCTGTTGCATTCCCTCCCTGACAATGTCATCTTTATCTCTCTCGGAAACAATGAGTACTGTTGTCGGATATAGGATTTCAACTCCTCGAACTGCTTTTGTATTCGTTAATTCATTTTTAAGAATTTATCTATTTTATTGTGGTTTGTGGGTGGAGAAAACTGAGCAGGGCCCAGAGAAAACCATCACACTTTGTCATGAATCTGTTAATCCTGCTGACTTAAATGTGCAGTTTGGTAACTTTAATTTCTGTACACATGTTCAACATCACAAAATTACCCTGATGAGCCAGAAGTCAAAACACAATGCCAACTCACTCTGTTATCAGAACATCACATTAGACACTATATATGTTTCATCAAAATGATCTAAAGTAGTTCTAAATGTGTATATGCAAAAATTAATCAACATCATTGCACACATCTCGTGTGTTAATATACACACTGAAGACTGGGGCATGAATGATGTAATAGCCATTATGTCACATATGACATGGTGAGATAATATCTAGAAACAGCCAATGAAATAATCCTGAAGTAAAGAGTTTGATGACCCCACGTACATACATATCAGTGAAACGGACCAAGTTATGGGGTCTTAATATCCAAGGACGGTTAGTGTAAAATAAGACCAATAATATTGGATCAAGATTTCCAGTTTTACAATGATCATGTGCTCCAATTATCTGGTCCTGTACAAATATAAAACACATTTTACACAATTAAACTTCTTGGTACATGTAAGCTCAACAGAGTTTTGTAGATTATACATTTATGCCACAAAATGTGGTCTAAATTCATCAAGAATAATACCACTTGAACCCATGCCAATGATTTTAATATGAATCTAACCAATTAAACACAAACTAAAAATTATGATTTAATGTTAAAAAAAAAATTTTTTTTTTCATAAAACAGTAAAAAAATTTGCAATAAGAGAACATCTGGGAAAATAGAATACAAAATGTATGTGCACAGATGAAAATGGGTCATTACAATGAGAGATTCAATATCACATAAAGTACCTTAACTGACAACATAGATGTTTTTTTTTTTCTCAGGGATAAAACAACTAAAGCAAATTCATACCCAATAAAAACAAAATAGCTACAGGAATTACAATAATATTCCATAACATCCCTGCAGTCTCTATCTACACACTGACTGATCATTACCACTATCACACAAAACCAATCCTACACACTGTCCAACGCAGTATTACACCAAAATCTACTAACTGCTTATGGGTGACAGGAGAAAAAACAACACATCATTTGGTAAATTGTTCTACAAATATAAATCTACATGTATGTTTAAGTTATGTGAACAGATACAGATGTCTTCCCATATGCCCGTTCTATTCTCACACTGATTTATCACAGTCAGCTGTACCCAGCACTATACAGTCAGCACTAACCAGTCTCAGCACCTTTCTTCGATAAGCCAAATCCTCCCCTAATCTAGGCACAAAACACAGTAAATCTCCCTCTTTTTTTTTTACTTAAATGTAAGTAAATGTATTTCACATTGATGAAGGGGGACATAACTCATTGATTTTTTTTTCTCTTTTAACCACACGAGATATTATTCACTGTACACTGTTACATTTAAGTCAGATACTGTTGGGGTCTTGGTAAAGAGTGTGACAAAGCCTTTATGTCTGAGAGTAGAGGAAGCTGCTGTCCAGTGACAGTCTTCAAGCCTTGTCATACATTGCCAACGACTGCTCCAGTTTGGCTGTGATCTGAAAATAAACAAATTAAAAAGGAGGGCTTAGTTCATTTGTGAATTAACAGTGCACATGAATATACATGTACATGTACTGTGCATGCTTGGCAGAAGTATACATAAGGACACAGAGGAAGATAAGGAAGAAAATACAACCAGTCATCTATGTTCTCACTTTTGTAAACTGTATAGTAATCAAGCAGAACATGGTGTGATATATTTCGTAATTATATATTCATATATGCTAAATACATTTATTTTGGGTTTTAATGTTGCTTTCTAAATCAGTTTGGTCATTCCATTTCACTTTGGCTTTATAACAAGCCAGTCTCCATGACAATATATAAGTGCGGCCTCACTGGAACACCATTCTAAAATAACCTGATCTGACACAATACTCAATGACAGTAGATGAACATCAAGCTGAATAGTTCTTGGGCCACCTCCTGAGGTGTCATGTTAGTAATGCATCAAGACTGCTACACAAACTATTAAGTGACTGTCTGCAGAAATACCACTGAAAACTATATTTGCCTATTTTTTTTTTTTTTTTTTTTTATTGGATTAAAAGTCAAAAGTTTGAATGAAGCAAACTTCATTTGTTGTTCTCATTAACTTCAATGTTGTGTGTATGACCAGACAGAGGCTTGAACCAATGTCACCCTCTTAATTTATCTATTTACTTGATTGATTGGGGTTTTATGCCGTACTCAAGAATATTTCACTTATGCGACAGCGGTCAGCATTATGGTGAGAGGATACCTGGCAGAGCCCAGTGGAAACCTATGACGATTCGCAGATTACTGGCAGGCCTTCTAATGTATGACTGGAGAGGGAGCCAGCATGAGCTGGATTTGAACTCACAGCAACCGAATTGGTGGGATCACCCTCTTAAAAGACGGCACACTCTACCATTCCACCATGACATTGCGGGGGTAATCATGCAAATACATCATGTAGTCTTGAGCTAGATGTGCAAGTAACTACTCTCACAGAGGTGAAACAGAGGCATTTGGTGAGTGAGTGAGTGAGTGAGCGCTTGGGGTTTAACGTCGTACTCAATAATGTTTCAGTCATATGACGATGAGGAGTTCTGGTGTGTGCATATAATGTGTCTTCTTGTGGTAGGGCGAGCCCATGCCGCCCAAGTACTGCCGCCACTGGAACATCATGCCAAAGACATCAGACATGACACCCAACCCAGTCCCACTATACTGACAATGGGGCGACCAGTCCTGTTTCCTCTCTCTAACCTCTCCATGCTGAGTGCCAAGTGAGGCAGCAAAAAGTACTATTTTAAAAGTCTTTGGTGTGATCCGACCCAGGCTTGAACCTATATTTCCTGACCTTCAGGCGGACGCTCTAAAAACCAGACCACGGAGACGGTCCAGTGGGATTTGGAGTGAGCCTTAAGATTTCTCCACAAATATTGCACCTAGGTGTGCCATTATTATCTGAATTATGTTTTTATGCAGATATTTATTCTTATTTATACTTATTATCTTTTGATCACACTTCTATTGATCACAAAAATTGGGTTGCTTGCTATTCATGCAATTAGCAACAAACTCTGGAGAATGACCTCAAAATTTGCTCATGACAATTAAGTTCTAGTGATCTTGACAAGTGTTTTGTGAAGTCTTTTCAAAGGTAGGGTGACATCCTACAGAAAACTACAAGTTTAATACCAAAAGTAACACTGGCAAAACTGCACTTTTGGGGGGGTGAAATTTCAGGGCATTTCCTGTGCAGGGCTTAAAATCATCTCTCCATTGTAGCATCAGTTTTTATATGTAATCAAAAGCTCTGGATCAGCAGGACCATGTACCTTCTTGAAGAAATCAATCTGGCCCTGGAGGTAGCCCTGCATCAGGTTTTTGAAGTCATAGATCCTCTCCTGGTGGAAGTGATGCATCTCCGCCAGACTGGCATACGAGATGATGTCTGCTCTCTGAGTCACGCCCTGTACGTCTGATTCTGAGAGCTTCCCTTCTGCCTGGTTCTTCACACACTCCTTAGCTTTGGCAACAGCACCCTGAAAAATAAAAAATGAACATATCAACTAATGCTTTTCCAATGAACTTCACATTTTTTTTTTTTTTTTGGACAACATGTGAGCAAAAGGTCTAAACCACAATACTGCTTCAATATAATGTGCCTTTTTATCAGTGTAATTTGACTTAACACGACCAATATAATCCTGCCAAAGAAGAAGGGCTTTGGGAGAAAAATGTGGCACATGTCAGCCTGTCGTGCTGGAACATGTGAGGACCACAACTCCAAGAGTACAAATTTGACTGTCTGTTACAATCCTCCACTTAACAGCTCGATCAATTCTCAAGACTGTCTATAACTTACTTTCTGCATTTATTTCTAATACATCTAAGTTTAAGAAGTGGTTAAATAATTCGAACAGAGCACAAGAGTAACATAGAAAGATAAAACAGCTAAATGTACCAATTCAAAAGTTTCACACTTTCAGGTAAACTAATGGCTAAAATATCAGACTGAAATGTCAATGTTTTCACACTGCTGAGAAGAGCTTGACCTCTTACTGACCTCATGGAGCTTGAGAGTATCTGGCAGTGTTTGCAGAATGCCCTTATACTCATACAGTCCCTCCAGTGTGGGTATTATATCATGTCTGGGCTGAAATAAACCAACAGATGTCACAGTGCTGTACTGCAATTCAATGTCTTAGAGAACATAATGTACATTCCAGGAGTCCATTTCACAAAGTTATCGCAAAGTCCAACATAACTACCATGGTAATCTATTTTCACAGTATGTGTTTCCATAACAGTTATCTTAGACATAACTTACACCCTGTTTGTTAAATGGGTCCCCGAGAGTATACACATATACTCTACCTTAACAGATTTTATTATCCAATGGAAAAACTGCTTTTAATCACAAAGTCAAATTATTTATTTATTTGATTGGTGTTTCATCGGTGATAGATACAATGTTTCTTGAAACCTTTTTTTTTTTTCAATATATATATTTTTAGATGGGTCACATGACAAAACTATACAGGCTTACATAGAAAATCACCCACATATTCTCAAAAGTGATGCTAAAGTCACTGAATAAAATCATTCACTCCTCAAACGGGCTGAGACTCCAGGCTGGCTGCAGCTTACCTGCTGTTCAAATAACTGTCCTATCTCATTATAGGTGTTACCAGTGTTGTCAACAGCTGTAGTCAATGCCTGCGAGTCTGGAACATATAGACATTGCACAACACTACGGAAAACCATACTAAGATTACCCACTCAACAGATGCTGAAGTCATATCGTCTACTGGTATCACTTCAAACAGGTCCACCATGTCTAGTAATTATAAGTTTTAACTTTCATATTCTCTGAAAGTAAGTTTACAATAATGCATTTCATACAGTTTTGAGTCGCAACATTCAGCTTCAAAATTAACTCTAGGTACTGGTAAAGATATCATAGAACTGAAAATCTGATGAAAGTATAATGCAATTAAAAGTGTTTAGAGATGAGATGCTTATACCTGTGTGTGAGTCCATTTGGAAAGACACAGCTAGTGCTTTGATAGAATGTCCAATCTTCTCAAACTCTCTCTTGAATGCTATTAAAAAAGTAATAATAATACCATCATAGTAGGAGATACACTTCTCAAAACTTGGAAAACCTAAAATTTCACCTGTAACTAAAGTTACACATTTTCCTTGCATCTGAGAATTCTATAGATGTTAGAATGAGGCTTCAATGTTTGGTTGGAATACAAGACGATATCCTTCTGGAAAACCCAACTTTCACCACCAACAGTAATAATTAGTGACATTTATTTGCCTCCAACATCTTTCACACTTTTCAGGCAAAAGTTTATGCCATTAAATGTACACTTCAATTACAACCTCATACCATAATTTGAAAGATTTTCATTTTTTTTTAAGGGTAAATAAAGCATATGGTGAGAAATGACAGACATACAGGCAACCATGTTGACCTAGTTATACAAGGTGAATACCCGGTTTAAAGCAGCAACCTGCAACAATTAAGACTGTAGAGTTTTGTTGTTTAGATCATAAGGTCTTTGACAGTCTTTGCATAGTAATCATAAGGTTACTACGCAGTTGACAGAACATTTCACCCATATCGCAAGTTGCATGGATTAAACCCACATCACTGATGCTTTCATCTCAAGCCTGACATACACTTAAGTCGTTGAGGCATGTATGGTCTGATTTAGTGAATTTGTCCTTTCTCCTGCATGACAAGCAACAAAACCAGATCATTAATCCCTTTAATTTGACTTCCCCTTTCGTTCCCCGCCCCAGAGTCCCTTTCCAATGAACTGGGATTTAATGCATAACAAAAGTGACAATAATTATGACATAAATTTTTCAGCTCTTAAGAAACCAATGTCCATTTATTTATTTACTTATTTCATTAGTATTTTACACCACACCCAAGAATATATCATTTTTATTATGACAGCCAGAATTATGGCGGGAGGGGAACCATGACCATTCAATGGATGCTGGAAGAACTTCCTTATTTGTTTATGCAATATTTAATCCATGCCATACTAAAGAATATTGCACATATGAAATGGCAAGTCAGGTTTATGAGTGAAGTAATCCTGAAAAAGCCCAGAGGAAACCTATCACATGAATGACAAGTCCATGTCACATCTGACTTGGAGGTTAAACCACTGACTTCTACAGTGACCAAGGGTTATGGGACCACTGTTACCACAAAACATGGACATATCCTAAAGTTCAGAAGAGATGAAGCTATAAAGGCACAGGGATGTTCCTATGTGTAAACATGTAACATTCCACTGGGTTCCCACTGCTTGAATGACATCTGATTTAAGAACTTTCAAGTACCCATTTTGTCCAAGATCTCCTTAACCAGCCTACAGGCCTTGATGAAGGACAGAGTCACAAGTTGATTCAGCTCCATATTTCATTGTTGCATTTTCAATATTAGTTTCTCATGAAACTATGTCCAAATAAGTACTCATGCTGTCTGCATGGATCCCAGAACAAAAACGTTTTTCTTAAACTGCAAGTCAATTCCAAACTTTTCAAGGACTGCCATAATAAACTAAAAACTTACAGATATTTCAAAAGCTTGGAATTTCTAATAATGTATTTAGGAACTTATTTTTTGAATAATAAACTTAATTTATTGAGTGACTTTAGCATCACCTGATTTGCCATTTCATATTTTCAAGAGCCAGCAAAACCCTGATTCCAGCAAGGAGGCGTGTCTTGTACAGATACTTACGACCCTGGTGCTTCTTCATGTTGTCATGATACACGTTGATCAGGTGCTTCACGCTGTCATCCACACTTCTCACAAACTTCCCAAACTGTTCCATCTCAGGCTCTCTGGTGACGGGGAAACACATAGGCTTTAAATCTCAAGAGTGTTTTGTGTATCATTACAAAAGAGACAATCATTGAAGATTGCATTAGAAAATAAATTCTGATTCAAAGTGGAATACATGTAGTTTTAACAGAAAGTTGGGGCCATCCTTAAAAATGTGTTCATTGGGTGTGACCCAACCGAGCGCTCCAAAAAGGGCCCTACTCTAAAATTTTTATTGGTACTCTGATAAATGTTTTCTTATTTTTCTCTCCATGTTGATTTCTTTAAAATCCCTATCTTTTTCAAGGTCTTGAAGAAAAATAAAAACCTGAGTCCCTGATGAAACAGTAGCTCTACTGGTTAGGACAAAATCATCACAGAGTCAATCACAAATTAAGTATGTATAACGACGGCAATGGACAATCAAAACTGAAAATGAGTACTACAAAATATGTATCCTGATTCACGTGTACTAAATTTTGTTGAAAGTGGACAAAAACTGAACAGCAACTAACAGCATTTAGAAAGAAATGTTAGCATATGCTGGATGAACAGAGAGACAGACAACCGATCAATGAAATGGAAAATTGATGCTACAATTTATGTACCTTGATGTAGTCTGCGCTTAAACCTAGTTTTGTTGAAATCAGTCAAAAACTGTAATTGGAGTAGTGTTCTGTAACATACATGTATGTTAACATATACTGGATAAACAGACAGACAGACGGACAAAACCAATCATCCAAATGGAAAATCGATACTACGAATACTATGTACCTTGATGTAATCTACACTTCAACAAAGTTTCCTTGATATCGGACACAAACTGTAGGAGGTGTAGTGTTTTGAAAGACACACGTATGTTGACATGTACTGGATAAACAGACAGAGGGACAGACAACTGATTACCAAAATGGAAAAATTGATACTAAGAATTATGTATCTTGATCTAATCTACACTTCAACAAAGTTTCGCTGAAATCGGACAAAACTGTAGGAGGAGAAGCATTTTGAAAGATACATGTATGTTAACATATACTGGATAAACAGACAAACAGAAGGACAACTGATCATCAAAATGAAAAAATTGACACCATGAATTATGTATCTTGACATAGTCTATATTTCAACACAGTTTCGTTGAAATCGGACAAAAATTGTAGAAGGGGTAGCACTTCGAAGGAAAAGTTAACAGACACCAGACAGACAGATGGCCGGACGCCGGACAACATGCTAATACATAAGCTCTTCTGGTCTTTGACCAGTATGGCTACAAAATGCCCTATCAACCAACAATATTTTTTCTCAGAGGGTCGGGTTATGCCCAACAAGCAATTTTTTAAGGATGGCCTGGCAAGATCAATATACCCGGGGACATGAGGATGATGAACGTATTTGCCACACAGTAATACATGTTCTGAGTTCTCATTATGCCAATACTAAGCACATAACCACCTCTGTATGATGTAACAAAAGAGCAGATGTCCATATCCAGAGTTACGTTGATGGTATCACATGTATGACAAATACAACTTGTATCACACTCACACTGTGCGCAAGTCCAATGGGTGCGGAGGTGTCTCTATGGTCAGGAAAAATTTGGCACCAACAAACTCGTCCTTTTCAGCTTTTCGCTTCCCTTGTTTCCATTTCTGTACAAAACATGATGAGATACAAGAAACTGATGAAAAGTCCAACTTCGTGCCAATATTTGCAGGGTATCAAGTACAGGGGCAGAGTATCAAGTATTTATATTGTTTACAACTACGGGGGAGTAGCTGAAGTATTTCACCAAACTTTTGGCCTGTGAAAATGCACATTCAGGAGGACATATAGACCTGAAAACAACGCTTCTGACGCTATCACTGAAGTCTTCTTTTCTTATAACAAATTAACTACACACAAAAAAAACTCTTTATGTGGCCCTATAAAGTGGACAAACCAATCAGAATCAGGTGTCACTTGAAAAAAAAGGTAAACTTAAGGTAAACTACAGAACCCAGGTGTGGAAATCTCACCTTCTCATCTACACAGGTAAGAAAGTGAAGGAGCACTTCACACTGGGAGACAACGGGGTGGCGCACTATCCTGTTCACCCATAACTGCAGCTGGCGCATTCTCTCCGAGATAAAGTCCTCTTCATATCTCCCTGAAACAATCACGAATGCTCATACGGGAATTCACATTTCCATTTTCCATCATTCTTCACTCTAATGCTGTAGCGGAGAATTCTTCACTTATATGGCAGCAGCAAGAGTTTTGGGTGTGACATATCTACATAATTACACATGAAGGATTTCACCCCATCTTTCTCCGTTCACATTTGTTCATTTGTCTATTCAGTGGACTGGTCATTAAAAGAAGAGAACACATTTATACAATCTATACCTTAAAAGGAAGAGCTTTACCTATGGTTAAATAAAAATCTCAATTTTCTGGCAGAAGTGCTTGTTCTTTGAGTAATTAATAGTTAAACATCCAAGACTGAGTAGCCTTTTCAGGCCACCATTTTAACAGATTGCTTACATCATCGTGCTTAGCTTTGCAAAGTAGCTCTTCTGTCTTTCAAGGTAAAAAAAAATCATGTAGATAACGAAATGGAGGGCTTCAGTGGGGACCCCAGCTCTAGCTCTGATGATAGTGAATGTAACTTAGGCTTACAAGGCTACCAGTTTGAATCGCAGAGGGGTGAGGCTGAGAGTAAGAGTTCAACCAGCCACCCATTAAGCTCAAGTGATTTCTGGCTTTGACAGGGGCAGTCTGTGAAAGGACAGGTTGCACTCCCTGCCTTCAGGACATTGCAATTCGAGCAAATTTTGGCAGCCTACAGCCATGCTTGTAGGCATGATGTGGCCCTCTAGTATATCTCAAACTGTTGGTTTTAACAGAACTTAAAATCCACAATTATCACGATGTACGAACATATTTAGCTAAGATTGGAAATGCACGTTAATTAAATGGTAGGAGTAAAACCTTAAGCACAGTGACATCACAGTGAATATTCAAGAGGAGGAAAGGAGGATTTTCATTGGACAAGCCTAAAACATGGCGGGAATTTCTATGTGCCCCGAATAGGTTGATTTTGTAAAAAATGACCATGCTTAAAACTGTTTGTCTCTTTTATGAAACCTTTAAAAAATGTTAAAACCATAGTATTGTATAACATAGTATTGTATAACACAGTTTGTATAGCTTTTTCACTTAAGGTGTAGGTTGTATAAATGTGTTCTTTTCTTTTAAACCCATACCACAAACCCCATTCCACAAAGCAATTTCTGATTTAAGTCAAAACATTTAAACTCAGTTTTACAACTTATTTGATACTTACTTGTTTTGAAATTTGTGTCACTTGTACTTTGGCATGATATACACACACAATTCATGTCTTTATGTTAAAATTTCAAGAATGTTTCATTTTAGTTTAACTTTAAAAATTTTACTCAAGTACAAAATTGTTTTATGGAATCGGTTTGAGAGTGCCTGCAGAAAACCATTGCTCTTCGCTCCAGCTGGTGGTCAAACCTCCAAACCCAACTGGTGTGAGCTGCATTGAGCCTGTGACCTCAATGGTCAGACAAATTTGTTACCTTCACAGCACAACTCGGTCCTCCAGCCATTACAGTGGTTGCCTACATGCACATTTTTATGGATCTAGCACAGGATTTCATTATTAAACAATTCTGCCTATTAACTGTTATGAATCCAAGTAAATAGTGTTCTGATTTTATGCTGAATTCACCGAGGATGAAGCAATGGAAATTAAATTTAACTCTTATTATTAAAATTATTAATCTCTGTTAAATAAATTTGATACTACAGGATCACTCGGAGATACTCTATTTATGAAATCCAGCAAATACATGTTCTAATTTTACTCTGCAGGAATATTTGCAGTCAAGCTGAAAACAACAATTTTAGTGCTAAAGGTATCTCTCAGCTGACTTTGCTGAGATTGTCACCTGCTATCTGTTTCTCGGGCAGAGGTGGTATAGGAAAGATAGGGAATTTCTCCTCCAGTCTCTCATGTAGCCAATCAAAATGTTTGTATCGCCGGCTGACAGGCTGATTGCTGAACTGTACACAGGAAGAAAGGATGACACCTTTATATAGTATACCACAGAACATTCAAGCCCAGGGTATTTTCTAGCCAATTTCTTTTTGGAAACTCAATCTGAACAAATCAGAAAACAATATTTTTTCATCACCAATGTATCAAAAACTCCACTTATTTCACGAAAACTCAATACAAAACTTGTCTAAAACTGAATTTTCCGATATTTCTCAAGTGGCCAGAAAAACCCTTGCGCCCCAATAAAATATAATTTAGAATTACAAAGCTGTCCAGGTCAAGAGCATTTTGATACCCTTTACATGTGCTCTATTACAGTGGACCATAAAAATGCTGAACTCATGGCAAGTATTGCCTGATAAATTCAGCTTAATGACTTTTAATTGACTGACTGACTGATTTACTGAGAACACAAAGATTTATAACTAATTTTGACACTACAGTTTGGTACAGAAGGCATTAAGTCCAGGTTGCTTAATACCTGACAACAGTTCACACAAATTAAACTGCTAAAAGAGAGCTCAAAATAAAAATCTGTATTTAGCTCTAGTTTATATTTTACAGTGCACCACTTCCATAGTTTTTCCGCTGTTTCCAACAGAATGTCGTTCTCTCGATATCATTTGTCATGTATACAACACACATGTAAGCAGATCAACCACATGGATTCTCTCCTTACTTACTGAGGGTGTTAGCTGGTAAGCAATAAAGCTCTTCAAGCCCTTCAGCTTGCTCTCCTTCTTGGGGGAAGCGATGACACACGTATAAGGGCTGGACGGCTGCAACCAGATGGGACCCAAGGGACTCTCCTAGAAGCACACATGTACATGGATAACAAGGCTGCAAATCCCACAGAAAGGGAGCAGACAATAAAACACACACGTAAACGCAGAATACTGTTTTCTCAGAAACAAACATATAAATAAAGAAAGGATATTGCCATCACAGAAAAACAGATAAGTCATCTTTGATCTTATAGAAACAATCACGTCAAGAAAGAAAAGATTTTTCTTACTGAAAACAATTACGTTAATAAAGATATAGTTCTCAAGTATGCAGTTCTCAAGTAACAAGTACCAGTGATGCGATGTCATGGCGAATGGATGAATTTAGGCGACTAGTAATAGGTTACATAAAAACACAATCGTTCACTGTACAATATTTAACACTGCTAAAACAGTACTTGGGGAGAACCACTGTTAGGTGTGAGGTGGTCTTCCTGTGATGTTTATTTTATTTGTGCGCAGGGCAGATGCTGGTCCACTGGCCCATGGTGAGTGAAAACAGCTGATGGGCTAGTGTGCCATCTGTTGCTCTACCTGAAATCCTGTACTAGACTGAGCTCATACCTTGCTAAGAGTATAAATATAAGCTAACAAGGTACGAGCCTTGTCTGGTGAGAGATTTCTGGCTTGATGATGGTCGCCTGGTGTGGTAGGCCTAACAGTGGAAACAAGTGAAGAAAATTGTCTGCCACAAATATCGAGAAGTTTATGCTGTGGAAGAAGGTGTTTGACAATGAGGTGGAGGACTTTAGGGAAATTCACACTTGCTCAAGGAATGGTAGACAGGGGGTCACTTTAACCAGGCAACTCAGAACAGATTTAAGAACAGATCTGAAAAATCATTTAGTTGCAGTTAAACATTCCCATTCTTATCCAGCTGAAGCCAGACTGAGAGGATAACCTAACAAACTGTGTGGAAATTTACTGAAGCCAAGCACTTCAAAAGAAAACCTCCTCAAAAAACAACGATCAAACTGCTGATAGTGCGACAGAAATAATGTCATGAGATTAAAGTTGTGCTACAGAATTGCTTGGCTTTTTGCACTTACGTGCAACTAATGCAGTGCTTTCTCAGGTGAAAAACATCAACTTAATTCTTTTATTCAGATCTGAGAACATTTATTCTGTCTGAGTCTCTGAAAGTACATTTACACTAAGGAAACCTACAGGTTGCCAGAATTAAAACCAAAAACAGGTTACCGTACCACTTTATCTTAAATCTGCAAAGCCTGTCTTTAGGTTACCATTAAGAAATTTAGGTAGCACCCCTAAGTGCTATCAATGCCAAACCAATCAGAGAATATCAGGAACTGGAGAATATCAGGAACTGGAGAATATCAGGAACTGGAGAATATCAGGAACTTCACAGCACAGCATCCTCTCGCTTCCTGAGTGATAGGAATACTGCTACTTAATCCCATAGCAAAGTTTCCTTAAACTTTCCTTTTCTTTAAATGTCCTATGATTTTCTGATATGCTATTTACCTATAGATACTCACCACAACTTTGACCATGTCTGTTTCATTTACACTGGCTTGGGTCTGTCCCAGAAGGAAGGCTTCTCCTCCCGACTTGGCAAAAGTGGAGAACCTGCAGAGGGGGAAATGAGGCAAGCAATCCAGAATACAGCAGTTAAATTGCTGAATGTTCAGTACACTAGCCTCTAAGTAAAAAAATAACCCTGCCATGCATAAACTTCGGCAGGATTTAAGCTATAGAGCATCGTTTTAGCAATGTTTACCTTATCATTGTACTTAATGGTTAATTTTACTCTGTGGTCAGGGTTATGAGTGCAGCAGAAAGAAACCAGTGCACATCACATGGTATATGTACCACTCCTCGCTTGAAGCTGAGCCACAATGTAGAACCCATGGCCTCAATGGTCAGAATACAGATGACGCAGTAGCCAGCAGTCCTTCTTGCTCCAACACTTGAAAGAGTATACCCTGGTTCTCTTTGTGCTTCCCTTCATCTTCGTTCAGTATGCCAGATGCGAGTTTTAAGTGGGCTTAACACATCCAGGATTTATATGATGAACAACAGCAAGTGTTTCCCTAGCTCTGTAGGGTTGCGATAACCTATACAATTACAACCCTGTCATGTTCCATAAGCCTACGTTTATCACCTCTGTACTTCCCGTGCAACCCTCAATGCACCGAGTCTGGAGCCATTGAAAAGTGTCTGTCCCTACTCAGATGTCTTAGCTGTAAATTCCAGGTAGGTGTCTCTATGTCTAATCCATATGAGCATAAATTTGGTTGTAACTTGGACAAATTTTAGGTCCAACCACCTTAAATATATATATATATCACAAGGAATACCACTGCCACTACTTAAAAAGTTGGACCCTTTGTGTGACAAATAGGTTAATTCTTTAGGATCAATCTCACAAGTAATGACTTCTAGTGGATCTAAGAAGAAAATTCATCAATAAAAAGATATCTGTACAGAACATGCTAGCAGTGTCAGTCATTTAAGCTAGACCACGCAACTGTCTCCTGGTTATCTCTCTTGTATTCATAGTTCCGTGTGCTGTGAGGAGCATGCATTTCAAATATGGCAGTTGAACTGAAAATCTGTCCAAACTGCAACCAGTTTTATGCTTGTGTCGATTTTCCAGTGATGACTCATGCGGACACCTACCTGGAATTGACAGCTTTTACGTCTAGGAGCACAGAGAGATCCATTTTATTGGTCCCAACCTCGACATACTGAGGACAGCATGGGAAGTACACAGTGTTTAATGTAACCGAATGGCAGGGCTGTGATCATATACGTTATCGCAGGCCTACAGAGCTAGTGTTTCCTATGTTGATGTATTGTTGACCTAAGCAGTCACACACAATTCAGCCACAAGTCTTTGCGACACCTGGGACTTTACATGTGCTCAAGCAGAACGTGTTTTCAAATTCAACTTCGAAATATATACACAAAATGCTAAAATTTTAGCAAAATTCTGGGCAGTTGCCAGTATGTGCAATGCTGTACACTTGTCATATCATGATGCTTTTGCATGTGTACTGATGCACACTGGAAATTGCTATCTGGCTAACTGCAATATCCAAAGTCATAAATGTATATGTGCTTCCTCTGTAACACAGCCACAATGAACTACCTACAGCATTGGTACTGCTGTTCTCATGCTGATCTTGCTTTACTCCAAGGACTACATGATAATATGGGTGCAGAAAAACCTTAGCCAAGCCTTAGTGATGCACCACACATAAATACATTCATTCACCTGTATAACCTTCTGACATAATGCCATATACAGCAAAGCTGGATATGACCACCCAACCTCTTCTTCCATATTCAAACAATGTTACTCATGTAGGATTGTCAGCAATACCCTGCTTGTGAAGGTCATGGGATGTACAGACAAATTCAACAGATACACTATATGTTGTACATCACCTGGAGGTTGACCCGTAAAAATGCACCTTCAAAACGCACCAAAAGGCATCAAAATGACATTTTTGATGCCAACACATTGGTCTATCGCATAAGAAATTAATCAAACTGCACAATAATCTTTCAAGTGGCCCGTATAAGTTGGATGAATCAATCTGAATCAAGAATACTGGGTCACTTGAAAAATCTAAACTTCGAGTGAAATACAACATGTTGTAAATGTATGTACTTGTCACTGCTAATATGGCAGTGGTTCTTCTAGCTACTTTCTGATTGTGGTAACCACTATGAGAAATATCAGAAAACTGAGTTTTACACAAATTTTGTGTAGAGTCGAGTTTTCGTGAAATAAACTTTCTACGCATTCTCTGATTTGTTCAAATTGAGTTTCTAAAAACAAATTGGTTAGAAAAATAGACAAGTTTTGAGGTGATACCTGCTGAAGCTCTTCTTGACCGTTCCATACTTAGAGGCATCGGCCGAGTTCCTGGATGGGGACACACTTCTGTGGTCACCCTGAGGGACAGGCAGCCCTCCACTCCCATTCCTGTGATAGTCCTGGGGAGAACAAACAACAGACCACTAAGTAAATTATCACATCTGACCTTTATACAAGGCTTTGTCAGCAGATCTGAGTTCACGTATACATGTGGTTGCGTACTGCTAATCAACCTTTGTTCACTTCTTGAACCAAAACTTTTGATATCACAATCATAATACAACAGACTAAAACAATTATTCATCATGCACAGTAAGAACAACAATATGACAAAACTCAGGTTATTGTTAACACGTAGGAATTACATGCAATGGACAACAACTACTTGCATAAATATGAGTAATTAAGAAAAATACCATGAAATGCACTTAAAACCACTGAGCCTTAAGCAAATTTACAATATAACGAATAGATACAAATTCCATGAGATAATGTATATTATCAGCCATTCATAAAATCATGTAGGTGTGGTATAAGTTTGGTGATTATAAAGTTTAACTTAAATGACCCCAGTAACATCAAAGGAAAAGGTCAAGGTTGCTGAAAATCAATAAGGTTCTTCCTCACGCCAATGTGTAAGTGTGGTGTGAGTTTGGTGAACTTGGGCTTAACAGTTCTGGTGATAGAGTGTTCACAAAAATTGAACTTAAATGACCACAACCATCTTGAACAAAAACGGTCAAGAACATTGAAAATCAATAGGGTTCCTCCTCATGTCAATTTGTAAGAGTGGTGTAAGCTTGGTGAACTTGGGCTGTATCATTCTGGAGATAGTGTTTACAAGCCTTGTATAAAATTTAACCAAAGAAAGTGAAAGTGAAAGACCACTAAAGAATGAAGTTATGATAAGTAAAGAGACCACATTTAAAACTGTATGCGAAAATACCTTCACTGAATTCTTTAACTTTTTTACCAACTTAAATGCAGTCAGATGTTTTGATTGCATGGTAGGTTTTAATGACGTCACAAATTTTGTACACCTCTGAAGTTTTCCCCTGCAAAACGTCCATAAGAAGTCCACTCCTGTAACGCTTGCCTATATGTATGTGTTAAAAAGGTAATATGACATTAAATTTCTGCCAGAGAAAGGTAGGCATGACATCACTGGCGCACTACATTATCAATATGGTCCATAAAACCCACCACATCAAAACACCAATCAAAACATTTGATTGCATTTAACTGACTGGGACAGAAGTTTAAAAAATTCAGTGAAGATATTTTCAGATACAGTTTTTAATGGTTTTTTTCACTCACAATAACTTGGTTTTGGTGTGGTCTTTCCCTTTAAAGGATTATTGTCCAGATTTTGCTACTGGTCCTAATTATAAAGATTATAACCTGTTTACAGAGAATATTACCAGGAGGGCTTCTGAGGAACGTAACAATGACACCAAAAACAACAGATCTACTGCCCTAGCCCATCTCCAACCAGCCGCCCGGTATGGCTGAGCGTGTGACACCATAGCCGGCGAACGCAGGGCTGGTTGAGCTAATTAACCTAGGAATTCTTTTTAAATATTTTTTTGTAATCTCAATACAACAGTGTATACAGGTAGCTAATTATGGATAAATACTAAATCTTGACACTAATCCTTGAAATGACCCAAATGACCTTGAAGAAAAAAGGTCAAGGTCGCTGAAAATCAGTAGGGTTCTTCCTGATGACATATTGTAAGTCTGGTGAACTTGGGATAAACCGTTCTAGAGACAGATCCTTTATAATATACACAGGGATGGATACTGTCCATTATGACAATACCCTTCAGCTAAAATTGGCCGAGGGGTGAAAAGCAACAAAATTCGAACAAGTCCTGCGTGCACAAAAACAAAACATAAACGCGGAACTGAATAGTTAACATATTCAGGGATCTCATTCATGGTGAGTAGTTATGATGGGGCACAGCATTCATTTTCTGTCTAGTCCACAGAGAGAGAACCAAGTCACCCCATATGTAAAGAGCTATAGATCAATAACTGTGTCAAAATGATATTATGAGTGTTTGAAAATGTTTGAAAACTCTTGATATGTACAGTTCCAAAACAGGGTCCAATTTGGACAATGAAACCCTTAGTCAAAATTGTCTTTCCTCCAATAAAATAACATCACAGAAACTGTTACATATTACGCAAAATGTGGGCTGGAGAGATGCCCCATATACAAAAGGGTGCAGGTGACACACAAACACAATAAGAACATACAACTTTAAAGGCTAAATGTTTGTGGACAGTGTCTTGCAGCCTTAAATGAAGACTTGGCAATTCACTTTTAGGTAACTGGCCTAATCTTTATGATTTGAATCATTTATTTATTTATTTCACTGTTGTTAACTGTTGTATCTATGTTTACTTATACAATGGCTGTCAGTTTCGCGGGTCCCAGAAACAGGCGCCCATGGTATATGTTTAATGAACAAAGACGTGTCCTCATGGAACAAATGAGGACACTAGAAAGGCTTCACCAGACAAAACTGTACTGCATACTTATTAAAGAAATGTTTCCCTTAATCTTAATCTTGTTTCAACTTTCATTTCCTGGATATTCTATTAACCTAGTTACGCTTATCAATTGTGTCTTTGTATGTATGATACTGAAGATGGGTGTGTGGTTTCAAGCTGAATAGATGTCCAATTGCTTATTATTAACGGTGGGGTATTACTGGTATATCATGGGTATCAAAATCAGGCAGATCTTGTAACCTCCAATTTGCTGGTATCAGTGAATTTTTACTTTTTGTGCTCCAAAATGAGAAAACATGTTTGCTGCCTCTGCATGACTTACCAATATTTCATTAGTTTCTTAATTAGCACCATGTGGGAGAGGTGGTACCCTTATCTGAGTACTTGTTGCTGTGTTAGAATGATAATGACCGTTTGCTTCAAGGGTGTACTTAGAGCAGGCTATAATATAGTGCTGTCTCACTGCAATGTCAGGCTGAAGTCAATGACATGACAACTACACTAAGTCATACAGTTCACTACGAGGTCATTGGCATTTCAAACATTCACTTACTGTGAGGACATGGACTTTCATGTTGAAAATTTTTATTCTCCAGAGAAAAAAAAAAAAATGCTGAAGTTTGTCTTTTTACTTGCAGAAATTTGCCACAAAATGATGCATCGTTTATGCAATACGCATACTAATTGGAGCCCTAAGTAGTCCCAGAATAAGGCAAGCCACAAAATTCTGAACTTGCATGTTCACCTGTG
Source organism: Acanthopleura granulata (assembly GCA_016165875.1). Classification (NCBI taxonomy): domain Eukaryota; kingdom Metazoa; phylum Mollusca; class Polyplacophora; order Chitonida; family Chitonidae; genus Acanthopleura; species Acanthopleura granulata. Next base: position 33,459,526 of record JABBOT010000001.1, on the reverse strand, counting down.
ATCAGACTATTTCTACTGCTAACCTGTACTACATATATCACTTACACAAAACGTTGGAACAGCCTAACAGAAACTGTCTCCTTTTTCCTAAGGGCTGTCAAAGGCTGCTTGTTCAACAGTCCGTATTTCATGAAGAGTTAAATCAGGTCCAGGATGAAGTTTCAGTTGTTTCTATTTTCAGAATGAAACTGACATCCTCATCAGAGTTCTGACTTGGAACAATAAAAATAGTGATTGTTCATTCGCTTGTGTGTTAACGCCATGCTCGGTAATTCTTAACTATCAAGGCAGTCTGCCAGGTTTATTGGTGGAAAATAACTTGAGTGCCTGGTTGTAACAAACTGAAAACTTAGTGACATTATACCTGTTCTGGAGTAGATTCATCATCATCCCAATCATCGTCCCAGTCATCAAAGCTGTTCTGTGCCTCGCCTAGGTTGTTGTTGCTGTAGGGAGGTGGGGACGTCTGGTTGTAGTTGTTGTTGCCCTGGTTCCACTGATTGTGGCTGGACTGTTGGTTGTTAATCACAGCCACTGGAGGAGTCTTGGCCGTAGGGGGAGGGGGTGGTGGGAAGGCAGGCTCTGGCAACGATGTCACCTATAAATACAAGTCAGTTTATACCTGACATTTATATCTTATTCACAGCCATTACAGGTACAAAACATTATGACTGGCAAAATCAATGAAAGATGGGGTTCAACTGAGCATTGTTCTGAAGTCATTCATACTTGCACATTGATTAACCTGTTGTTTCATGTCATACTCAAAAATGTCTCATGGTCAGGTTGGAAGGCAACCAGGAAATCTGAATTAAACCACCACACTTCAGTAAAGTAGCTAACAGACTTTTCTGCGTGTGATAAACATATCTTTCGGCTCATAGAACGAGCTCAAGATGCATGCCACACTGGTGGAAGGCAAATGTTTACCAAGTCCACCTATATGGCCCAGTGAACATTGCTGGGAAGGCCTGTCAGCAACTTGCAGATGGTCGTGGGTTAATCCTTTAATTAGAACCACACCCACACACTGTACAGTACCATTCCTTGATCCATTACAGCTGCTCCCGTGCATGGCTGTAAACTGTGTTTGCTCTTTGTATATCATTACATAAACAATGGTATAATCATGCTACATCTTCACACCCCAAAGCAAACGAGCTTTATTACTTATTTTGTACAGATGTGTAATGTTATACAAGTAGCCATTTTCATTACTTATGTTGTGTTCCATCTTTACTGCATAAATTGGGGTAGAATTCACATTCATTTTGGAAATGAATCAGACAACAATGACCACTGAGTGCATTAATGAGTTTTCCTTGTCACCATTACCAAAACTGAATTCCTCAACCTTACTGCACATGAAACTATCGGTGTAGTTATGAGCCTTGCAGGTCTGATTTTAGGGACAAAATTACATTGGTTGGGTTGGCCAATTTTAAGACTTCACACAAGTATACTTATCACTTACATGTATGATGGAGTATTATCATCCTACATCGAATGATGCCTTCAGAATAATCTTGAATAAACAAACTTGTACAAAAGGTCGAAGAATCATTGTACATCCCATAATACTACATACAAATGTAGCTTTTTTAATTTATCTCCTGGCTGATGAAATGGATGCGCTCTAATTGGGAACTTAACAAATTATCAGTACCTCACATCATGTACTAACTACACTGATTTATTTATTTATCTGATTGGTGTTTTACGCTGTACTCAGGAATATTTCACTTATACAATGATGGCCAGCATTATGGTGAGAGGAAACCGAGAAGAGCCCAGGGGAAACCCATGACCATCCGCAAGTTGCTGGCAGACCTTCCCACATACAACCGGGGAGAAAGTCAGCATGAGCTGGACTTGAACTCACAGCGACTGCACTGGTGAGAGGCACAGGTTCATGACCTCCACTAATTACACTGTATGCCTTACCTCAACATAGGACTCGGGTATAAGGCCCTGCTGACCCTTGGAATTCCTTGCCTCCCACCAGCCATCTTCTATGTCCTGCAATCAATACATGTCAAGTCTTAGTTATTAACGTATTTCAACTAAGTCTTACCTTTAAGATGCACTTTCAGCAAGAGATAAGAAATTTATAAACTTCACAAAACTTGTACTATGTATGCTTAGGTTTTATGTTGTGCTTAACACTTTTTGTGGCAGGTTGGGTCCAGGACGTCGAAGTGCTGCCACCTCTGGAACGTCATACCGATGACACTAGACATAACGTCCCACCCATATCATACTGACAACGGGCCAACCAAAACGTTTTCTTACTGAACACCACACAAAGTTGCAACAAATGTTTTTGGGGTTTTTTTTAAGTGTTTGGTATGACCCGACCTGGGATTGATTCTGGATGTCCAGCCCTCACGGCGGACACTCCAACCACTTGGTCACTCAAGGCCTTCTCCACAAGAAAAAAATGGCACTATGAAGTGAAGTAATGAATCAGAAAGAAGCCAACTTGAAAATAACTTAACTTGTGCAATACAATGATCACATTATGACACACAGGTGCCATGAGCAAACCACAATCTTCTCCAGCGGTTTCTAATCTTTTCATGCGGTTTCTAATCACCTCACTAACTCAAACAACATGTCTACTGTTGTACTACTAACCTACTAAGCTATTCTCAAGCAAAAGTTTTTTACAATATCATTGCTCATACATATTCATGTACGATATTGCATGACAACATTTCCTTTAGCCAAAGACATTCATTTTCCACACCCGAGCACTGCACTGTCCACGGCAACCCTGTTCAAACTTAACTACAAAGTATCAGTGACCTATAGGACAACATACAATAGAGATCTAATGATCCTCATATCAGATGGCCTTTCAGTTGAAAAAAGGAAAAACATGATCAACCTGTTCCAGGAGATAATTTCATCTGCAACATGCAAATGTATGGCATCTAGTAAAAGCCATGTTTTGCCATCGCACAAGTGAGTTATTCTTGAAAACAGTGAAAAACACCAATCAAATCATTTGTATAAATATTTTTAGATGCTTGCATGTTAATGTACATATAGTTAGGTTTACCTGACCTGAATGTATACGTACAATGTACAGGTATCCACACCCACCTAAATGTACAAATTCCAAAGTTTCTGTTCTCTCAGAAACAACTTGTATGTACATAATCCTATCGTCACACAGATATCACACATACCTAGTTCTTTCTATTCTCATTTATGTGAGATAATAACACATACACAAGTATCCACTATCACATGTATATAAATCAGTTATCACATTCTGTGCTCATATATGCATACAACAATGGTCACAGAGACATCACAAGCATTAATTGTGCTTTAATTGGATTACATATCTACTCCCACAAGTGCACCCACTCATGAGTCATGCTCTTTCGTGTACTCAAACTAATGGTCACAGTGACATCACATGAGTGATTCAAGACTAGCTGTACAAGGACTTACCTGTCTGACAACTGTAAGTATCTCTCCTTCATCAAATGGTAGTTCTCCATCTTCTTGCTGACCCTCAAAGGCAAACAAAGCTTTTGCCTGAAACAAATGCAAATCTTAACATGTACTGCAACATTCAATAAATTCTAGAGGACATACACACTGTACAATAGTCAGAACTAGACAGGAGCCTGTGACCTCATTTGTCACGGGTTAACCTCCTCCAACCAGAGCCAATTAAAATGCTCTGAGTTCCCTGAGGCAATCTCTAAAGTCTATTCTATGTGTATTTATTTGACACAGGGCAGTAAGAGATCAGTGAAATAATGACACTCTGATTACTGATACCTCTTAACTGATCATTTAGATGCTAAACCCACACTAAATGACCAGTAAATATCCAATGACTTGAACATGTACAAAAATGTATAACTGTTTTTTGTTTGAATGTCAGTGTCACTGAAGACAGTGATAACATGTACATGCATTATGATTATCCTCTGCTTTTAATCAGACAGGGAGACTGCACACTGGAGCTGGCATGTCAATATTCAGGCGTGTGCATGTAGGATATCACCATGCCCTGATGGCACCTGTATACACTGTATTTCATCTAAAGTTTGGCATTTTTCAATACACTAATCACTTTGCTTGATTATGATTGATTCATCTACAATGCAGGGCTGCTTAAGAGGTTTCATTTATGAAGTTTGATGAATTTCTTATCAGAATAAATTTAGTTGAATAAAAAGTATCATTTTAAGGCCTTTTGTGCTTGTGAAACTGCTTGTTTACACACTGAACTTTGCATATATACAGTATGCATTAACTCCATTTATGTCGCTCACCGTACTCAAAACCTTTTTTTTTTCTTTCCACATATGAAGGTGGCCAGTTTTATAGGTGGCCCATGGAGGAAACCAGAGAGCAAAGCAAAGCAATGACTTTTGGCAATTTATTACTCACAAACTCTCCCACATATCACCCATATATGTCATATTGGTGGACACAGTGAAAGGCCAGTGGTCCCCTGGGAACTTCATGTAAGCCCACACACAACCTAACCATCGACCAGTAATTGCCACCAAGAATAATCAAAGCTGTAGACAATCTAGCATGAGATTGATCCCACACTGAATGTGACCTATCGATTCAAAAACAAGACCTTTTAACTATCGATTCGAAAACAAGAACTTTTAACCATTCAGCCAAAGTCCACTCCCTGTTCTGATGGTAAAAGGTTTCCATAAAACACTACATGTACATGTATCTCCTTAAATTAAATGAGCAGCTTCTGCATACTTCAGGTATTGCATTTGCAATCTGAAGATACAGTATTCAACTTCTTGACTCCATTTATTTTATACAGATCAGGACAATATTATTGTGAAAAATGAGGCCCAAATTTGGTAGAAAGAGGGTCCCAAAGACACTGAGACATTCCCCCTCCCGCTAATCCTGTCCCAATTTCACCTGCACAACCCAATAAGTAATATCATCAGGTTTCAGTAATTGCGTATGTTCACTGAGTACAACAGTACTAGCCATGCACCTGAATAAGAATCCATTCTCATTTAAATCTCAACAAAAACTACACTCCAGATTCCAAATGGTTACATTTGTGAATAAAGTCTGACAGTAGCATTTCACACAGACATGAGCTTTAGGAATAGCAGCATCGTCATACTAATAACAATAAATAAATTCATTGGAAGTGTTGATGTTTTCACAGAGTAACATAGCTAAACAGTGTAATCTTTAATAAGGTGACGTCCCATCCCCTACTGCAGCCCACTTAATTCGCTATGACGTCAGAAGAAACTTTTAGTTAAGGCAGTTGGTCAGTACACTCGGGATTTTTCAAGGCAGCAAAAGCAAGAAGTGAAAAAAAAAAAAACAACTCTTTGCCATACACTGTGCTCTACATGTAGGTTTTCAGGTACTAAATTTTCACTGTACATATTTTTCCAATTCCACCCCTTTGGCTACGGCACTTCTGGTCCTTTCTTAACCGTCAGCCTTTGAGGCACGAAACACAATTACATCACTGTGACAGAAGACTGATTCCCTGCAGGGTCTAACTCGCCATGACCCCTCTGAACATAGTACTTGGATAACAAACAGTCACATGTTCCTGTATTACTGAGTCGGCCACTTGAAGATCCATGTACCAGTGTGAGACTCTCCTATATACTGACAATGTCTTCATCATTGCCTTGTCACTGCCGGGTGTAGACTCGAAAGCCCATCTCTCATGGTTTGATAAACTATAAACACGTAAACGAAAGTATATACATGTACATGGAGAAACATTCCAAATATCATATTCGCAACATTGGCTTCTCACCCTTACTTTACAAGCCTTGCCCTTATCATGCTTCGCTTTGTCCTTATTACACTCCGCCTTGTCCTTGTCACCAAAAGATTCCATACTATAGCCACGTCCTAAAACTTCACCTGGACTTAACAGATTACTCCATGGAAACACTGTCTCTGGAGTAAAGAGACCGATCGTTCAATGTAACAAACTGTGCCTGCTATGTGAGGTGAACAGTATGATTGTGCATGAGTGGGACGCGGCCCAGTCACGGTCTAGACCCACAATACTTCAATTATCCCTCCTGAATAGCCTCTGGGCAGATTAACAGATTTCTACTGTGTACACATAGATATATATACATACAAGATGAATGATCATCAATATTCATCTCTACATAATACTGGGATGTGGGCTTTATATTTTTTTATCCCCACAGTGTGTAGTTTGTGTGATGTTGCACTGGGTAGCACTTCCTAGTACATTCTGCTTACATACACACTCTGGGGATGAGATCTATGAACATGTACATATATATACAGAGGCTCATGTGCCAGTAATGAAGGCTTAAGTAACAAACAAGTCCTCATTATTTGATTAATAATGCCGTCTAGGACTTTGTGTACATAGTATTGCACGCTGTTAACTGCCACAATGACACTACACAAATATCCATATCTTATCACATTAGCTGACTTACATGTAAATGTACTTTACAGTACTGATGCAAATAGCATGTATGTTAAATTCATAAAATTAAGGCATCACATATTTAATTAAATTTAAGTAGCCACAGGGCCCTTTGTTGAACAGCTATGCCATGAACCATAACTGCTATATTTGCCCTAAAAGTCTGTACAACAAAATGAATCAGCAGGTGTTATGAAATATCACTTCTGGTGCTGAAAACTTAATATTTTTCATAATATATTATCTTATCTTTCAAAGAAATCTCAAAGAACTTTTCTAAAATAAACAGAACCTTCAACATCAGATAAAATGAGGAACAGTCATGGATAAACTTTCAGGTCCATGACCTTCATCTACCGAATGCATCAACAGAGGGCTTAAGACAATCATGATAAATGAAGTAAGAAAACACACACGTATGTAGGAGGAAGCATCTCAACTGCCTACAGATCACACAACACACATGTATCCACAGAGGGACAAGATTAAAGAGCTGTCTGCGTGCGGGATCACTTTGTAAATTTTGGGTATGCAAGTTCATTTACTTTCTTAAGTTATTCTTTTTTTCTAAAGAATAGATCATATGGTTATTTACTGTGAAAACTAAAAATTATTTATCACAGAATCCTTCGCTCAAGACCCGATTTTGTCTTCAATGCAGGTTTACATTTCAAATTTGTGGTTATACCATCCCAACTGCAGCAAACTTTTTACTGAAAATGCTCCCCCCCCCCCCCAAAATAAAAAATTACGAAGTTAAAATGTTGGTGTCAAGTGGAAGTTAAATACATAGGGGAGGAGGATCTTTGTGCTAGTAGGCAAACAAACACCTTTTTCATTTATATCTGATACTTGCAAATCAATGCACAGTGTATGTGCCTGACGTAAATGCATTACACATCACCGACTGCCTATTCAATAAGAGTCATCATTGATGCAAAAATAAAAAGGAAGGGTATAAAAAGCTGTGTGTCTGTTAAAAACCGGCAGATTACATGATGTACTTGTGTATCAGAAGTAAAGAGAAGAATAACACTGTCATATGTCTGCATGTCTATGTCTCAATGGCTAACTCCGCAATGGCCACGTGCCGTAGGCTTGCAAAAGACATGCAGAGGGCTAAACCCACTGATGATGAAGCAAAGTTCAGTTTTTGCTACTTATGCACATGTTTACCTATCATTTTTTCTCCTGTTATCAGATCTGACATACTTTACAAAAATCTCCTGCTAAGTACAACCAGTAATATAAAGTGTACAGATCAATCACTTGTACATGTAGTGTAGTCATGTAGGTCTGTGATCATGCGACATTCCATGTTAAAGCTCTCAGCTAAAGTACCCAACATATTGATAGACTGAAGACTGAAAAACCTTGACCTGCCAGAAAATATAACATGTACATATGATACATAAAATATAGTATTCAAAGCCTTCATCTGCAAAATACTGGATTGAAAAATCTGAAAAATTAAGTGGTAAGAACTATTCTGATACATGTTTATCTGAAACTTAAATTTACTTCATACTTAAATATAAGGACATTTTATATTGCAAGGAACTACTACATGTGCTCACACATATCATTAAACACATAGACAAATCATCTCATCTCACTACAATACAAGATAAATATGCAACCAAAAACCAATGTGCATCTTAAACACATGAGGACACAATAATCCCTCTTATTAACCATTTCACCACAATTTTGTACATCTCATTAACTCTCTAAACAGGTTACAATGGGAGGAGGTCATTAGGTACCTGCTGTCTAATGAAAACATACACATAGATCATCAGATTAAATGATAACTACATCCCCAGCGCTGGTATGCAAAACCTGATGTTTGTAAACAGTGCTGTAACAGGTCTGCCATGCTGTGTTAGACAGACATGTCTGAGTGTACAGACAGGGAAACTGTTCTCTCTGTACCTACATCAACTGGGATGCAAGCGATAACTTCCTGAGACACACTGTCTCCCCTAATTACTCCTACATGCTGATCGGTTATAGACACACCTCAGCTCTCTGACATACCAGGAGCTGTTTACTCCATATACATGTTTGCATTGCCAGTTGAACATAGCATAAATTAATATATCTCATTAGACGTGAAACACATTGTGGCACTGCTGATATGCACACAAATAAAACCCAAAATGATGTCAACCTAGAGACAGACATAAAATATTCATCTATTTGTCATCTTTTTGTTGTAGCTTATATGATCTGTAAAACAACACATTAACAAACACACCATCAATTTCTATAACATAACTGACTCATCACTACTGAGCTCTACATGCACATATATCCATTCCTAAACAAAAGAACAATTAAACTTCTCTTCCTCAGGTGGAATTGATTAATGACAATATCGGACCACAAGTGATCACTGTCAGTACAACCTTATGTCTGTTGAAAAGTTTGACACAATTTATTCCCAAATCCTAGATCTATGTACGCAGAATTCTGTGCCAATCACAAGGATTTGCCATATTTTATATAAAGTGTGTTCCTCAAATCATGATAAAAATGTAAACATTGGTACAGACTTTCACTTAGCAGCTCAAAATTCTACTGATGACAAAGTTACCCATCCAATGTCAGGATCTAATTATTTTCTCAATATTTAACACCCAAATCTACCCAAGAACAGAAGTCAGAAGATTAATTCATTTTATTTATTTATTTGATTGGTGTTTTACGACATACTCAAGGAATATTTCACTTATACCACGGCAGCCAGCATTATGGTGGGAGTAAACCGAGCAGAGCTAGGGGTATACGACAACATGCAGGTTCAGAAGATTAATATTAACATGTTTATAATAATTAGTTTTCTACAGACCACCCTTTGTTAAATTTGGCAGAATGACCCTATCAAAGAATCGACCAAACTTTGCAATACAAATGTCATACTCTTACTGTATCGTCATATCCCAAATGTGCATATTGACTACTAAAGCAGTCACATTAAATGGCAGTCTACTTTCATAAAACTATTTTGAAATGGTGATAAATACATGCTTCTGAATATGAAAATAAAATTAACATAAAAATAAAACTATTAACACTTTGTCACAGAATGGAAATCTAAATGAGAGCATGGACAGGATACATGTATTACCTACATAAAGGTTTAATAGTTTACGTCTAACAAATCTGTTGTTCACACGAGTGCTTGAAATGATGGACAATGAGTCAGATTACTATAAAGGGGAAATGCTACTCTCAAGTACTGTACTTCCCAGTTTACAACAAAGACAAAGTACACACACCAAAAACTACAGAGCCATACTCACAAGCATTAACAATTAGACAACTGAATCGGCAAAAGACAAAACAGATGAAACGTAAAGCACAATGAGTACATGAAGATTACATGTATACACAAGTGAGAATTCAAATGCCATAATGGTTCTTGTTATTCATACAGATTTTTAGGCACTACCCCTGGAGGAAGTCTTTATGTTCTGGTCAAACATGTGCATTAAAATAAATGACTTTACATAATATCAAGTGATTAAATATCATTTAGATATCATATCAAAGATTCTCTCTAACAAAATAATCATACACAATGTGATACTGGATGAAGTTCTGGAGGAACTACCACACTAAAAAAAACAATTATTCTTGAGCCATACAAATGAGATAACAACTTAGTACCTTACAGGCTAATACTAACACAATGAGACCACATTTCAGAGGTAATTCTTCATCGTGTCATGTAACAATTACTGGAACAAAAAATGCATAGTTTGACATTCAAATCTATTTTATCAGTATGTTCAACCCTTACAAATGGCATACAGTATTAATCTGAAAACACCAATATACCCATCACAAATTAACTGATAACCTTCTCATATCCATGGTAAAAGGTACAGATCTGTACTAGGAGATAAAGTCTAACAGGAAATCCAACTGGTCTAGGAAGAAATAGTTGGTCACATCAATGGCAGCACTAAACACCACTAAACCTCTTGGCAAATAGAGGCTCCTGTGTCAACTTGAATGTGATCTAAATCTTAAATCTCATCTTCTAAAAGTTATTAACTGTAGAAAAATAAAAATGCATTTTATAAATTCTACTGACAGCATCAAATCTGTCATGTCTGCGATGCCTAGTATCATGAAAATTATGTACCTATTACTGACATGACAAACTGTTTGGTGAGCTCAAGTCTCTGTGTCATTAACTTGGTGTACTAACCATGGAAGAAAACTGATAAGCAATGCACAAGTTCTACCCCTCAGTAGGTGAACGCTGGACAGTATCAATGTTAAGATTATCATACCTTAAGATATAGCAATTCCATTTTTATTTGCTATTTAGCTAATGAGCAACATCTTTCATGTATTTATTTATTTATGTATTTCAAAAGCCTTATATCATGTTTATCTCACAGGAATAAGAGACGCCAATAAACAATGAAAAACTTCAACCTTAGTCAAGACTGAGGCACTGCTTATTAAAAAGATTACAATATTCTCTTTTGAATACAAAAACCTGTTTGAATTTGTATGAATTGGTTGCTGAATTATCTTCCTTTGAACTGTGGAGTATTTTGCTGTCGACAGGGGATCTGAAGGTGCCCTTGCTTTTAAACTTATGAGAGACTGACCAATCTAAGAGCCAGGAGATATCAGCTGATTATAAGCTGTGACTTAAATGTTCTGAGTTGAATGTCAATCTAACATGTAATAGCATATGGACAAGACACTCTTTTAATGTCATATGTTTAAAACTAACTAGTACAGGTATGAACAACACTGCAAATTATTTCCAGACCATTATGTTATGACGCGAGTAAGTTTCTAGATCATTTCATGTTATAAATTAAAGCCTACTTAAGCATACTACAGTCTCAGGTGACAAGAGTGTCTCCTGCTTGGAAGAATTACGTCACAGCCTAGACGCAATAGCTGTGATTCAGGATGGTCAATGGAGCATGGCCAAATGTCAATTTCCACTGTTGTAATGGCTGTTAGAAAAAAATACTTCACTGGAACAAAAATAATATTGTCCAATCTTTTTCGCAAACTTAACCTAGAACATGAGCTGTACTTCACTTTAAAGGAGTCAGTCTGTGAGCACAGATTTATGGAAACAAATCCTCTTTCTTCACTTGGCTTTCACTGCCACCTAAATGATTCAGATTAAAAACACACATTCTTTCCAAAAAATCCCTCACTTCTTATTTATCTTAACATCGGTCAGGAATATAATCGCTATGCTAAACATACAACAGTCTAAACCTATATGAATCCACGCCCATGGTTAGTAACTCACAAGGGCATTGAGCTCGCCACAAGTTTGGCTTCAATAAATATTATAGATAATGTCACACACTGTGGTGTGAGAAAATGTGACTAATGCTCCTGTTTCTATTAACCATGACCTACATGTTCACTGATTCTGGCAATGACAAGTACTGTCAAATACGTCTGGCTCAGTGACATTTCGCAAAGGAAGTGGGTGTGTTGATGTTTGGTTGTCCTACACAATAGCTGTAAGCTAGGCTCTGCAGTCGGTGATGTTCAAAATTTATTATTTTAGGAGCCAAAAACAACATTTCAAAATCTCATCAGTTTATGACTTAAGTGTTGTATTGAAATGTATGTAAATAGAAGGTTGTGAAGTCAACATGATAGAAGATGAATAAGCCGGTAGAAAAAAAAAAAAAGGATACAGTAAACTTAACACGACTTACCTGCAATTCTGCCATTTTTGATCTGACATATGGGTCATCTGATTGCGACACCTCACGGCCAACTGATTTACTAAGGGAAGTAACTTTCATGTACTTACTGCTGCTGACTTGCGCGTAGGGTCACATATCTATATCTCAGTACAGCTGCAAGACAGGTATTTTATCTAGCTAGCATTACCAGCCAGTTATGGAGATAATACATAACCTATATCCAGAGGTGTACGTTATCATTTCATATGAATGTCTGTTTACCGACTATTAACACGGGCAAAAGGTCTCCAGAAATCAGGTGGAGGTGCCGGCCAAGTTGCGAAATAAAAATTCATCGCATTTCACAATTTGATCAATTGGCAATCATTGTACCATGCGTTAATTGCTATGTAGCCTACTTTGTATTTGGTTATTTGAGAAAGAGAGAGATCTTCGCGCAGGGTTTGTAGAAAAAGAATGACTGAATGAGTCAGGTGACGTCAGAAAACGTGTAACTGAATCATTAATTGTTATCCTTCTAAATGGAGAAATTTGCCTGTTTTTCTTTTGCTTATTAATACATTACACGAACACTGGAGGTAATTATCATACGCGTATCAATACCGGGTGCTTCTGAGGACAAGTGCATGTAGACGGCAGGTCGCCGGGCACGTCTCCGTGACGTCATATAGCTGCCTGACCGACCTCAACCGGTCAAGGTCAAATCATGATGGATCCCAAGAAGATAGACGTGCCGGCGATAGATCGCTTGCTTCAGCTTGATCCTTACCTGAAACTTCACGAAAATGAAATAAGACGGAGGTCAGCCAAATGCCATTATGCAGTGTTTATTACATTTGTAACTAAAATGCATGTTGGCAGTCGCAAATTCTTCAGTATTTTTCCACATGTGGCTAGCTGAAGGTTTGTTGTTGTTGCATGCACGCATGTGATGCGTGGGTGCACTTGTCATTTCGCTGACAGTATCAGCTATAATATAAGTCTTGGAGAAAAGTATAAGTTTAGCGATCTGTGGGAAATTTTCCACAACAGGTAACAGTCACGTCGACAAGGCTAGTCTCAAATGACCCAGACGTTGGAATTTGCATTTTAAATGTTACAAACGCTTAAATTCTACGTGTGATTGAGAGTGAGACTTGTCCATGACTTGGATTAGATTAATTACCACATCCTGTACAGCTGCCATGCAGCCATGTGGCATGACACCGGCCTTCTGTGTCCAGAAACATTCCAAATATGGGGCTAAATACTGTAAAACCACTCCTTTGAAACCTTGATGACTACATGCCAATTCATTTGGCCTATCGAAATTACTTTGTCATGTGCATTGACAACCCGAACTAAATCCAAATTGACCCTCCCACTTGCCTCGCTCAAAACAATGCAACACCTTAACTGCTGCTGACCATGGACGGGGTTCCAGCAGCTCTCATTTGCGGGTTGTCCTCCCTGGAGGTGTAAATTTGAGTAGATGGACTATATAACGAAGAATGGACTCAGATATGTTTCCAGAAGTCTCTTAATTGCTAATGCGTATTCCATTGCCTGAGCAGTCTAGGACTGTGAAAAGCTCTCTGTTTATCCATTCATTCAAGCCTCACCTTCTGTCGCTTTTGTCACACAACAGCTGTTCAACAAGCTTTCAGTTATAATTTTGTCTTTGTATGTTGTACATTAATAGCATTTCATCTGTCAGGTATATGGTGCTGTGTTTCCCAATTAGGTTATCATTTGTAGATGGTAGACAATTTCCATCAGTGTCACCAGAATCTTAGATGTGTCATTAATAATACTACAAATATTATATAGTTGACTCATCTTCAGCTCTCATCCATCCGTTTTTTAGTAATTGTAACATAAAGCTAACATTTCTTGCATGTATCTGACTGTACATGATTCACTGCTAGGGTTTGCATCAATCATTTCTTTTGTGGAGGTGCAGCTGGGAATAAATGGTACCAATTGAGCCAGATGTGCACTTAGCAAGGCCTCCATTTTTTGTCTTTAATAAAACATTTAACTATGATAATAATTACTTTATCTGGTTTCCCAATTAAATTGTAAACAGTACATGTCGGTCACGTTTCATGAAGGGTACTTAGAGTTCAGCAGCCCTTAACAATGTGCACATGCGTTATCGTGGCACTTCAAGGAATACTTAGCTAACTGATCTTCATGAAACCAGGGCCTGGACAACAAATATTTCCTACTTTCATTGTGTGGTTAACAGTTGTCCGTTGTCTTGCAAGTTCACTGGAGATTGCTTAGCTTATAGCAGTATGACAGATATGTCACTTAGGAATGGTTGGTCCTGGTGACAGCACAATTTATGGATTACAACTTTCAAAATCACAATTTATAAAAATGAAAACAAGCAGGAATCAGTGCCATGAAAAAAAATTCTTGCCATTCGCAGTCAACATTCATTGATTTGTGGGCTATGTAAGCATAAGTCAAAAAATGCCTGCCAAAAAAAACCTGTTATTCTGTGTGCATTTAGGCAGGGTCAGTTAGAAGAAATGGGGGGACACTTCATGCTTGAACACATCTGTTCAAGCCTTGTTAAAACACAATATTCTCTGCTGTACTGTATATTGCTTGTGAAATACCACTTTGCTTTACAAGCACAACAATTTTTGTTGTTTTGAGAACAGAAACAGTGATGAAAGGAACAAAAGAGTACACCCTTCGGATGAACTCTTAGATGCATTATCTTTCCCATTTCTGCCTATTTGTTCTCACCACTGCGAGTAAGGAAGTGTATCTTTCTCTTCATCCTGTCAGAGCAGAGGTCACTGAGACTCTAATCTGGCTTGTAATGCTTTGTTATAATTCCTCTACCTGCATGAGCTATTGTCTTCGGAGGAATTTGTGCATATATTTCTCTTCCTTTTCCTGTTACAGATATGGGGAATTTTCTAGACTTCTGAAATCTATCAATGATAACGAAGGGGGTTATCAGAACTTTTGCAAGGGTTTCCAAGAGTTTGGCATCCACAGGACTGAGGATAATGGTATTAGGTGTAAGGAGTGGGCTCCTGGGGCTGAGGCCCTCTTCCTGTGGGGAGACTTCAGTAAGTGAATCATCTATATTCTCAGGATAAACTTTGTCCATGACTTTTCAGAAGGTCATCGGCTACACCCTGGGTACTCTGGCTTCCTCCGCAGCAGCTATAAAGCGTTTTGTTGAACAGCCATCTGTTATTTTGAATAAACAAATCATATGAGTGAAATATTCATAAGTACTTCATAAACCTTTAGTGAATGTCTTGTCCTCTGTCTTTGGTGTAGTGTTCAGTGAAGCAACACTGTAAATGTGTTGGCACTGAGACCAACCCATCAGAAAGGAAACATTCTCGTGTCAAGACGGAAATGATGTTCAAAACGATGCTTAACCCCAGATTAAAAGAAAACAAAACAAGTAGTTGCTCAATCATACCTTGACTGCTCTTGGTGGTACACTAATTCCTCAACCGTTTCACATATCAAAGAGCAACTTTTAGTGTGATTTAAACATCTTTTTTTTTTCACATGTAAATGTTGGCCAGTTTCAGGGCTTTACAAAAATTATAATTTTATCAGTCCACAGAGAACTATTGCATTGGGAATATGCTTGAATGAACATCCTACAAACAAACTAAAGTCTTGAAGCATGACAAAATACTAATACCTAACATGTTACTCACAGGACCATCACCCTTCTCACCTGCAAACCACACTGGTCATTTTATTTTATATGTAATGATGTTTGCATGCTCTATTTTCATTTTTTATGGACTTGAATAAGAGGACTCACAATGTCACACCTTTGTGTTTCCAACAGATGGTTGGAACAAGACGCAGTACAAATTCACAAAGCTGGACTTTGGTAAATGGGAACTGAAGTTAGCCTCAAATTCTGATGGTTCCTGTCCCATCAAACATCTGTCCAGGTTAAAGGTAGGATTTATGGATTGTTGTCCAGAGTATAGTTATGACCTCATTACTGATTAAATAATGTCAAAGAATTAAATACCGTCATTGTGATTATTTTTCAGTATTATTTTAAGAAAATAATCAATACAAATTTGCCATTTTGTAAATGATGTCTTGTTTAGAAACTTCACTGCGAGAAAGAAATGATTTTTTAGTATGAATAGAAGCAAGTTCTTGGATGAATGGGTTGTAACATTCCAATGATTATCAGTGCTGTGTTAGTATAGCTGGCTGTCCAGACAAAGAGCGGAGAGATCGTGGACAGACTGTGCCCGTGGGCCAAGTATGTGTGTAGTCAGGACAAGGCACCAGTCTATGATCAGGTGTTCTGGGACCCCCCAGCCTCACAGGTCAGTTCAGCTACTTTATATGTTTACTCTACAGGTAGACATAGACCTGCCATCAGGCTTTTTGCGTTAGCCCTTATCTCTCAGGTAAACATACACCTGACTCATCAGGTGTTTTGGGATGACACTGCTTTTGCGGAGCAGTTATTTAAGACTCATGTACAGTATTTCTGGCAGAAGGTCATTTTGGTACTCAAATTTCTATACTTCTGTGTGTGCATGCACCTGCATAGTTCATGTTACTAATTATCACAGTTAGGTCCGCCAGCAACCTGCAAATGGTTGTGGGTTTCCCTGGTTTCCCACCAGAATAATGCTGGTTGCCGACACATGAGTGAAATATTCTTGGTTACAGTGTAAAAGTCCAATCAAATAAATAAATAAATAACTTACAATGAATCACAATCCCTCAACTATTTCACTGTTTGCATGACCTCCTGTAGGTATACCAGTTCAAGCACCCCCGACCCAAGAAGCCAGAAGGGCTGACTGTGTACGAGTCCCATGTGGGCATCTCCTCCTGGGAGGGCAAGGTGGCCACTTACAAACACTTTACCCACGATGTCATACCCAGGATAGCCAAGTTAGGTGAGGCAAGATCTGGCTAGGACCACAATTCTGACTAATGTGGTAGCCGTAACATTGGGGCCACGCTTGAAAATATGTTCGTTGGACGTACACCCGACCGACCTTTCTAAAAAGAGCCTGCCCAAAAGTTTAACCCAAGCTCACCAAACTTACACCAGACTTGCACTTTGGCAGGAGGAAGAACCCTATTGGTTTTCAGTTACCTTGACCTTTTCCTTCAAGGTCATTGGGGTAATTTAGGTTAAATTTTATAAAAGGCTTTATCTGTTGAAACAGTTTGTCCCATATTCGCCAAATCTGTACCACATGCACACGATTTTATGCATGGCTGGTATTATACATAATATCTCTTGGAATTTTTATCTATTTGTTTTATTGTGCAGGTACTTAAGGCCAAGGGGTTTTAAGTGCATTCCGTGGTATTTTTTTTTCTCTCCATGTTAATTTCTTTAAAATACTTATCTTTTTCCAGAGCCAGAATAAAGAAAAAAGAATTCCTTATCCACCGACAATAGTTTTTCTCATAGTGTCAGGTTCTGCCCAACAGCTTTTTGGTGATGTCCTGATAGAATGCATATATTTGAATGTAATGTCAGGCTATGGAAGAGAAATTAAATAAGATTTACAATGTAAAACAATATCACCTGAGCAATATTATCACTGGTATTTTGGTTATGGGATGTAATGCCCTTTGAAACTATGAATTTCCTGAATGATCCTTTCTGGTACATAATCATTGCTTGTTGATGGAAGAATACAAATTCATTGAAAATCTTTTACAGCCAGTTGTGAAAGTATTATGTAATTTTTGCATGTGTATGTATGTTGTTTTTACATTGAGCATAGATTCTTGGTCTACTTGTCAGGTTATAACAGCATCCAGTTAATGGCTGTGATGGAACACGCTTACTATGCCAGCTTTGGTTACCAGGTCACCAGTTTCTTCGCGGCTTCAAGGTAAGGACTGATTCACCACAACCAACATGAGGGCCCTGTGGGTGGCCCAGTGGTCCAGAATACCTCATTTAATACCCTTGAAATGTTCTTGAGTACAGCGTTAAAAATAAATCAAATAAATAAATAAATCATACCTTTGACCAGTGAGAACTTGTGGTCAGATCCAGCTCCTCTGGCTCATGTGCAGCCTAATATCAGCAATGAGAGGCAGTGGCTTCCCCTTTTCCCATAAATTTAACCTTTGTCAGATGTTGTTGAATATGGCTAAAAAGTTGTGACTGAGTAATAAAAATGTTGATCTTTCAATACCTACGACACAAGTGTTCTTAGGGTCTTGGTGATAGCAGGCAACAGGGTTTCATAGTACTGTTCAGGTTGTATTGCATTGATGATGCACTTTGAATATAACTTCCCTTCCAGCATTATGACATTCACTCTTAGCTTACTAAACTGCTGAAAGTCATTGAATCACATGTGAGAAAGATGGTCAAGTAGTTGCCAAAAAACAGGGCATTATGCCGAGGAAACTGACTTTAATGTGGAGTGAAATATTCTCAAATATAGTGTTAAAACCCAATCAGATAAATAAAAATGTGAGTAGATTACATTATGCCCTACTTAACTATATTATGTTGTTGTAGTGCTCTGTTCTCCATATCCAAACCAGTAATAATTTTGTATTCTGCAAGTTTCTTGAAAGGCAGTCCATTTTTTGCATAGTGAGATGCTATGTGAGTTTCCTATAGATTACTAACCTTTACATGTACTATGTTATGTTACGCCCAGTCGTTACGGCCCCCCAGAGGACCTGAAGGAGCTGATTGACGTGGCCCACTCCTACGGAATTTCAGTCCTGCTCGATGTCGTCCATAGCCACGCCTGTAAGAACGTAGTGGATGGCCTGAACCAGTTTGACGGCACCAATTCATGCTACTTCCACGATGGCGGGAGAGGAACTCATGACCTTTGGGACTCCAGGCTGTTTAACTACACAGAGTCAGTGTTTTTGTATCACCCGCCGTTCCCATTATCTTGCCTGGGTGTACACAAACCTCTTAGTCCCAGTGATTTGACTAAGATATATGCCTGTGCAGTGTCCAGCTATAATCATTCATAGATTCATTCTTTACATTGACTGGATTACACGTAACTTGAGAGTTCTTCTGAAATGATTGACGAATCCACAGTGCGAATGACAAATGTCCTCCCGAAATGGGAATTTCAGATGCCTTCCACAAACTAAACAAGATGTTAAATATAGTAATGTGTAAGTAGCTAATGTTTAGGATGGTTAGTGTTGTAAAACGATTCGCCTTTTATCAAGTCTTCCATTGAAGTAGCTTATATACAGGTAACAGTAGTATATGACACAGTATTGTTACATGGGAAAACCTGAAGTAATGGTAAAACGCAAATTCATAAGCAGAATTACTCTAGTTTTGTTATTATTTACACGGGTCCTTCTTGTATCGCCCCAAAGTCAAGGTTAAATGCTTTTGACTGATCATACAAATCTGAGATGCAGTATACAAAATCATCTTAGTTTACATTGTTACAATTTTGTTTCTTGTTTTTTTTTTTTCTTTTTTGTCTTTTCTTGCTCTGTACAAGTTGTACACAGTATAACCAGCTTGAGGTAGAGAGGGTTTGTCTCCCTTTAAGCCCTTATGTCAGTACTGTTTGTGTGCAGGTGGGAGGTTCTGCGCTTCCTGCTGTCTAACCTGGCCTGGTGGATTGAAGAGTATAAGTTTGATGGCTTCAGGTTTGACGGGGTCACCTCCATGCTGTACCATACACACGGCATGGGTACGTACACACTCTTGAGGCAATTCAAAGGAAAGAAAGTATAAAATGTACCATTCAGTAATAAGACTACTGGCTACAAAGCATTACTCCACTACTTATCTATCATTTAAGCTGATAAAATACAATCAGTGTTTGAACTCTTAAGTTGGGCTCAGTGGACCACTTTTGGTGCTAATGATTTCAGAAACAACATGCACCCCAAACAATGTGTTCAATGTGGAAGTATTCCATATGAAATGTGTACCAGCAGTTGTGTGTGTATGAATAACTGTGAAATGGATTGAAGCAGTTGTAAATTTTTGAAAATGTTACTTGTAGTTTTACAAAAATATTTCAAACAGTGTCACTGGAAAGCAGAAAAAGGAAGAGTTTGTCACTGACCACTACATTGTGATGTTACCCAAGAGATTAATGGTAAATGTTTGACAGTTGTCTGTGATTGTTCTTTGCCCAGGTCACGGGTTTAGTGGAGATTACAATGAGTATTTTGGTCTGAACACTGACACAGAGTCACTGGTTTACCTGATGCTGGCTAATGACATGTTACACACACAGTATCCCTTCATCATCACAGTGGCAGAGGTCAGTTAACTGGGGGAATCCTTCAATTTCTAACTAGTGAATTTACAAACTGTACGTCATTCTTTCAATCTCTCATGTCTTAAGACTTCAGGCAACTAAATCAATTGAAAACAGTATTTTCCAGCCTGTTTTAAAGGTATTTTTAGGAAACCATTTTTAAAACCACATATACTTTTCAGCAACTTTCTTCCGTAAAAGAAAAGAACACATTTATACAACCTACACCTTAAATGAAAGAGCTATACAAACTGTGTGGAATACTATTTTTTTACATTTTTTAAACGTTTCGTAAAAGAGACAAACTGTTTTAAACATCTTCATTTTTTACAAAATCCGCCTATTCGGGGCACATAGAGAGTTCTGGCTTGTTTTAGGCTTGTCCAATGAAAATCCTCCTTTCCACCTCTTGAATATTCATTGTGACGTCACTGTGCTTAAGGTTTTACTCCTACCATTTAATTAACGTGCATATCCAGTCTTGGCTAAATATGTTCATACATCATGAAATTAGTAGATTTTAAGTTCTGTTAAAGCCAACTCTAAAAAGGAAGAGTTTGAGACATACTAGAGGGCCACATCATGTCTACATGCGTGGCTGTAAGCTGCCAAAACGTGTCTGAATTTCGATGTCCTGAAGGCAGAGAATGCAACCTGTCCTTGACAGATTGCCCCTGTCAAAGCCAGAAGCCCCTGTTCCCTCTCACTTGAGCTTGATGTGTGGTCGGTCGAAGCAATCTGTTAAAATGGCGTCCTAAAAAGGTTTCTCAGTTTTGGATGGTTGACTATTAAATACTCAAATAAAAAGCACTTCTGCCAGAAATCAAGATTTTTTATTTAACCGTAAGTAAAGCCCGCTCTTTTATGGTATAGGTTGTATAAATGTGTTCTTTTCTTTTGAAAGTGGACCTTTTTTATCCCCGTTTCTTATTTCGGTGTTTCCCACCAGGAGGTTTCTGGCATGCCTGCGCTCTGTCGCCCTGTGGAGGAGGGAGGTGGGGGATTTGACTACAGGCTGGCCATGGCCATACCAGACATGTGGATCAAGGTAATGTGGCAAGAAATATCCCGAACTTCACTCTGGTCACAAATCATTAGAATATGTTACATATGTTTGTAGAATGCTTAAAATTTTATACATTTATGTGAATGCACCAATGCGATCGCTGTGAGTTCAAGTCCAGTTTATGCTGGCTTCCTCTCCAGTCATATGTGGGAAGGTCTGCCAGAACGGAAGATCATGTGTTTTCCACGGGCTCTGCCTGGTTTCCTCCTGCCATAATGCTGGCCGCTGTCGTATAAGTGAAATATCCTTGAGTACGACGTACAACTCCAGTCAAACAAGTAAATAAATAAATGATCTAACAAAAAAGTTATTGTAGTGTGTATACTAGTACACCTAATTTAGCAAAGAAATGTAAATTGCAAAAAAAGATTTTTGTCTTACTAATGAAAGCTGGATTAGAATACCAAGTACTATATGTTTTTGATTATATCACGTCTATCCATCTGGGCTCCAGTAGTCATCTGCATTTTGAACTGCAATCATTGCCATATCAGAATTGTAGGTTCTGATACCAAACTTAATGACTGGCAATGTGACTGTGCATTAATAAGTTTCAGGAAATGCAACTCTCAGTGTTGCTTTCTGAGGGTGTTCAAGTATGTGAGTGACAAATTCTTGGGGGTGTACCATTGTATTTGTACTCAATTTTCTTGTTATGTTTAAAACAACTTGAATAGTTTGGGCGCCTAACAGTTTGGGGGGGCGCAAACGTTTTCCAGAACTAAAATGACTCTGGATGTGTCCCTGGCAATGAATGCATTAGTACAGAGAAGTCTGTGCAAATACATCTGCATTAAATGTCTCCAGGGGTAATCTGTTCGTGTCTGCAGATCCTGAAGCATAAGTCTGACGAGGACTGGAACATGGGTGATATTGTGCACACACTGACCAACAGGCGGTACGGGGAGAAGGCAATAGCGTACACTGAGAGTCACGACCAGGCACTGGTAGGGGACAAGTCCATTGCCTTCTGGCTGATGGATAAGGATATGTACACTCACATGTCCATGCTGTCAGAGCCTAACCTGATCATTGATCGGGGCATTGCTCTCCACAAGATGATCCGTCTGCTAACCATTGGACTTGGTGGAGAGGGCTACCTTAACTTCATGGGTAAGTCCTGAACCTTTCCTGCCCTGCCATAAATACTCAGACGTAGACATTTGTTTGATGTTTCTTCTGTTTATGGACATTGGTTAGTTACTAAAAACGGACTTTCTTTGATTTGTTTTTCATGGAAAATTTAGTGAGCAGTTTTTCTCAACTTTTTTCCAAACTTGTTTACTGAAAAATTTTGTACAAATTTTCCAACATCTTTTGTGAGCTTTATATGAGCCACATTTGTACAGTAAAGCTGACAGGTTCACACATGCAGGGCCTTTCATCCTGTAAACAAGCCATTTTTAGCGAGGTGTTATGAGGTCAGTTTGGTGAGACATTAGGAGTTTAGGGAACAGTAGCGTGGTTGTCAACATCCAGGTGCGCTTTTTTGTCATGGTCAGTGGCCCTATAATTTACGCGGCAGATTAAACTGAAGCACCTCTAGGGTTACACCTAATCCTTGTTTGTCTCACAAAGTAATGCAAGGTATGGTGAGGGTGGCGAAATGTGCAGCAGTGTCGGTGTCTGGGTAAGCTTTTTTGTTCAGTTCAGCTTAGGCTGTAAGTTTAACTGCAACACATAGCAGTGAGGCATGTTGTCTTTTTTTCCAAAATCCCTGTAGAGATACATCTGCAGAGGGAGCTAAGAAGGTTTGGTGTTAGCATGGAAATGGACTCTCAAGTGCTATGATACACTTAAGCCCCCCCCCCCCCCCAAAAAGAAACAATGGATGCGACTGTGAAGCAAAACTTTGTGTGTCCAACAATTCACAGGTTCAGCCCCTATTACAAAATTGAAATTTCGCAGAGTTTCAACAAGTAGTTAAGAAAATCATCATGTTCTCTAAGAAAGAAAAGATGTTTATTAACAGGTAATGAGTTTGGTCACCCAGAGTGGTTGGACTTCCCACGAGCAGGAAACAACTCTAGTTATCACTATGCACGACGACAGTGGAACCTGCTGGATGACAAGAACCTCAAATACAGGTTCCTCAACGAATTTGACCGGGATATGATTCATCTGGAGAAGAAATATGGCTGGCTCAGTCGGAATGAGGTAAGCGACAATGAGAAATTGGTGTAAATGTCTTGGGTACATGCAGTTTTTTTTCTTCTTGAAAAGCACTGAACTTTGTGTAAACTTAATTCCAGAAAGGTTTGTAATCAGAAAGTCCTGGTTTAAAATTGTGTATATATGCTGATGTCATACTTTGCAGTGGTTTTATGGGTTGTAAAATGTCGGGTTCTCTTCATTCCCAGAATTACGTGTCACTGAAACACGAAGGTGACAAAGTGATAGTGTTTGAACAAGTGGGGAAGTTGCTGTTTGTGTTCAACTTTCACTGTTCTAACAGTTACACTGAGTACAAGATAGGGGTGGACACTCCTGGGAGGTATCCTTCGTGAGATAGACTGGTGCGAACAGCCTGGGTAATGGTAATAACTTCAGGCTGAGATGATACAGGTGTAATTTTAGTAACTGGGATTCATGAACTACTGTACATGTGGAGATGAAAAAGTGGCTGTGTACTTAAATGATAAAATTAAAAACCTGAAACTTCAAAATTAAAACTTGAATCTCACATTGGTGTAGAGTGCGTGGGGTTATTGGACATCATTAATTATTTGTTGTAATCCTTTGGTCTACGCCTGTATTGTCTGTATCAGCATGATAAACATGGATTTTCATAAATCTGCAGTGCACACAATACTTTGATTGCAACATTCAGTTTAAGAAAGACGTGTCAAATTATAAACTTGGGTGAGTATGTTTTGGTAATTCAGCTAAACTTTTTCAGGACAGCCAAAATGTTTGCACATCCATTGAAAGGTGTAACTACAGCAGTTGACTAAAGTCCTACGTAGTTTGACTTAAAAGCTAAGTAGCTACTGATGCAATGTAAGCTAGAGTGCAGTGTAATACAATTTGCCTTAACCTGTGTGCTCAGATACAAGATTGTTTTGGATAGTGACTCAGACAAGTTCGGTGGTCACAGACGTTTAGACCATAACACTGAGTTCTCAACGTTTAACGAACCATGGAATGGCCGCAAACACCATATGTATGTAAGTAATAAAATTTACTTTTATTTGTTTTATCATTTCACTCTGGAGGCCAGGGTTAAAAATTATCTGCTGTACATAGCAGTGGCCAGTGGGACTGGTACCGTCTTGATGTTCAGTGGTTCTTCAGTTATATCAGTGAAACTTGATTGATTTGTTGTATGATCTATTTATTTATTTGATTGGTGTTTTATGCCATACTCAAGAATATTTTACTTATATGACGGCATCCAGCATTATGGTGGGAAGAAACCAAGTAGAGCCTGGGGGAACCCGCAACCATCCAAAGGTTGCTGACAGACCTAACCAACTGAGCCGTGGAGGCCCATGTTGTAGGATATATTTTCATATAAATTCAGAGCAACTGGTAGAAGCCATATATTTAGTAGATTGATTATACATAAATGCAGATAACATCACAGGTAAGGTAAATGAATTTAATGTTATGTACAGGCAGGTTTCATTCAATTGAGGTGCGATTCAAGAATTTCTGAAATTGTTTCAGATAGAGCTTTTCATTTAATTTATTGATTGACGATGTGATGTACAGTTCAGAATAGTAAATCATTATAGAGTTGATATCTTGCTATAAATGTTTATAATGTCCCACTTACCCCCTTTTGTAAAATTTTCTTGTGAATATTTATGTAACATTATACTTCATTTATGCAACCTACTGTTTGCCTCTGTCCTTTCCTGTCAATGAAAGGACAAATATTTGCTAATCTTACAGCAATAGTACCCATTTTCTTTTGTAGGTGTACACTCCCAGTAGGTGCGCCTTTGTTCTGGGCTTGGTGGAATAACTCGGACTGTTGGGTAGGGTTCCAGAATTACGTCTAATTTTTAAAGGAAATTGTAGTTTCAAGCAGATGTGATGGAGAATCAAGGAGGAACTGGGATCACGAAGCCTTGCTGACAGTGTGGGTGCACTGCCATGGTTGTGAGATCACCTCCTACAAGTTCTGTACTTGTGCTGTCTGAAGTTGAGGGAGGGTATTGGCAGTGTTTTGTTTAGGGTAACTACATGTATGTTAATGTTACTACTGGCATCACAAGATATTTTTGGCAGATAGATGCATTCGTCCATTTATGTTGCAGTTTACGAAAGTGGATCATGCGAACAACAAAATGTGCCAAGCAACTAAATGACATTCTAGTCCTGCAACATGTATCAAAAGCTCATGTTGGTTTGACTGCAGCTTTTAACCAAGGGCTTTTTCAAGCATCGCAAAGTGCTTCACTAACAAACCTGACCCCTGGCGTAAATTAACCGAAATATTCTTGAGTACAGCATTTAAAACAGTTTGGAAAAACAAAAAGATCACATCAGCCCTCTCTCTGTATGGTGCTATCAGATGTTTGTTCAGTATGTGTTATGTGAACTCTGTCCACATGTGACAGTGCCTAATACAACACTTCAGGTATTTGATGACAGTAACACCTGTTTGTGACTGATAAGAGTGACTGCAGACTCATCAAGACTAACGAATCATTTTACAATGGAAATAATGCTAAGGTTTTTCTGTGCAACAGTCTAACATCTGGTCACTGTTTGATTAAGTTAGGCTGTTTGTAAAATTCTTGTTATATGTGACTATTAATAATGGATGATAATCCATGTTTTGGATGTGTGCACATTTCACATACTCAGAACTATGTAATGCTTGTACATTCAGTTTATATCAGTGTTGCTCAGGAATTTTTCTGAACCATTCAGGGTTGATGGTTGTTGTGCATTATTTTGACAGTTCAGTGTCCAAGGTAAAGTCTCTGTGTTAAGTATAAGGCAAGGATGACTGTTGATCACATTAAATGTTGACCCTTTGATATTGATGATGCTTCATTATGTGGACCTGTCCACCCACTTCCTTCATTGGTGCATGGTTCATTGTTGAATCTCACTTTGTGGACTACTTCCATTGCCTCACCTCCAGATGGTAGTGATACTTTGTTGTCAAAACTGTGTGCAAGGAACTGCTAAATGTTACTGCTTCAATGTGCATGGAGCATAGTATTTCTTCCTTTTGTCTTGAGACTTACGAGTATTTTACTTTTTCTGTTATTCAAGTCATTTTAACATTGGTGTATTTGGTTTTTAGATGCTACAAGGGATACTTTTTACTTATGTGTTGAAGTATGACTTGTGTATGGTGAAAAGCAGTATTATAACACTGTTAGCTGTGTAGTAGTCCAAACAAATCTGTATCATGTGTCATTGTGCGTGGTAACAGAACATGTTACTTTCAGTAGGACTTACGTTTGATGTAACTATGTGTTACATGAGATCGTGAAACAAATGTTGATGGATTACGTATGCATTGCTGATTAGTGCTAACTGTTACGCATATTGGTTTTAATTAAAAATTAAAAATGATAATTGATTTCATTTATAAAGCTCTTCCTAGTTTTCATAATACCCCCATGGAAAGCTCACCAATGGGATTGCTGTATTGTTAAACCCCAGTTTACGCTGGCTTCTTCCCTTGTCGTATGCGGGAAGATCCATCAACAACCTACAGATGGCCATTGGTTTCTTATGCCCGGTTTCTTACCACCATAATACTGGTCGCCGTCGTATGAATGAAACATCAATCATATAAATATATAAATTCCGTAGAAAGTATGAGAAAGATGACAGCGTTAGGTTTTATTTTTATGCTTAAAGAATGATAGTTATATTTTCTGCTCCAAAACATTTCATTTATGCTGCCTTTTAGGCAGAGTCTGGAGAAAACTACTGCACCTAAGCATGTACAGGACAACCCTCCTGGCGTAAAGCGGCCGTAAAACAGATGATGCGTTCAGTTTCTAGACTGGGCAGGTCAGTTTCCAGACTCCTGGGCTTTCCTTGTGCCTGGGACCTTGCTGGCACTAAACGATCGATGGTGCCTTCTTGTGTGGTCTTGCATGAACTTCGTTGGAGAACGTTTGCCTTGGATGCTCCTCTCAGGCGAATGAATGGGTCGCCAGTGTATCAGGTATCAACCTTAACGGACTTTCCGATACAATAATGGCCGACCAATCAACGCAAATCAATGGTTTTCAGTCATGACAGAGAAAACACAAGGAATTTTTTTAGGTGAATACATCAAATTAATGTCCAATTGGTGAATCCTGGGATACAATATGAGATATATGTCATATTGTATCCCAGGTGTATCATGCAAGTTCATAAGTAAATATGGACACTTGGTCCACATTTAGTGACATTCAAAAGAGGACTGTACTCGTAAAATTTTAAATACTTACAATAAAGGGATTTGAAGGGAAATCCCATAGACACTGAGAGCACAAACTAATTCCCCCCGATTTTCGTATCTATCATGATCCTATCCTTTTGTACATTACCTAGGGAGTTATTCCAGCATCCATGTTATCAGTGCATAACTGCTAAGGTTTAGTGTACAATAGTAGTAATAACTATGTGTATATAAGCAATATATAAGTTTATATATGGCTGAAAGAAAATGTTTCCGAGATCCAACGTAAACAAAAACACTAAATCAGAGGTGTTAGGAAATTTCAATAGCCAGAGGCCATGAATTTTGATCATGGTCATTCTGTGACGAAATGAGGCTAATGTACCCGACATGTGTGCACCTTGACTGATAATGACCACAATGAAGAAATTTGACTATGTATGTCCTGATTAAATAAACGATAACAAATTTAACCAGCATCTGCGAAAATCTGCACCCTGACGGCCACTCGCTAAAATGGATGAACTTTAAGAACGAACATTATGCCCCCAAATCACCAACATGCTGTGACAAACTGTGCACGCTGGCCGACACTATCTGACTTAACAGTAAAATTTTGCCTTGCAATGCAACGAGAAAATGGGACAAATTTATCTAAGGTGTGACAGAATGGGCTCAATAACCTAAGCCATGAAATTTGACCTCGGACATCCAGTGAAAATACCAACCTTGGCGGACACCAACACCAACAAATTTGTACATTCAATGAAATTACCACCATGGCGGACGCAGACCAAAACTGTGTACTTGGGCATTATACGTCCAGTCAAAATGTCCACCTGGGCAGAAAGCGACCAAAACCATGAAATTTCACTTCGTATATCCAGTGAAAATGCCAACCTTGGTGGGCTCCGAAAAAATTATTAATTTTCACGTTATGTACGGAAAGAAAATGCGACAAATAAACTGTGACATTATTGTTGGACTAGCAAAATCGATGAAATTTGATCTTGTACATGATGTGACAAAACTGGGCAAACCTAACCAACGTGACAAAATGTCCTCATTGACCTAAAGTATGAATTTTAACTGTGGTGTGACAAAATGTGACGTGACAAACTTAATATAAGCCTACAAGTGATGTACCAAAGTGTAAAATATCACGTGACCCTATTAGATGTTGCCCTTTGATCCCTGTATAGGGGAGGTTGTTTTTATTGAGTAGACAGTGGTGTGATTTTGTCATCCCGTTAACTGAGTTATCTTCTGTATTGTCAGAAAGCGGTCAATGTCATCAGGGTTGGGGACAGGATGATAACAGCGATGTGTTATCTTAGATCTTGCTGGTTATTCACTCTCACTATCAGGCGATATATAGATGTCGCGCACATAATTAAATGGTAATTAACAAAAGGCAAATTGGATTGCTTCGACTATATTAATAAACTCTAAACAAATGTCAACCCAAAGTATAATATAAACTTTAAAACAAATGATATATTTACACGGAAATTAACATGTCCAAATATAGTCAGTTAAGTCTTTGTGTGCATTACAGTGGTGAGGTAGAATGTAACGGCATATACTAACCCAAAAAAACATCTTCGAAAGATATATTTGGAAATTATGGTCTCTTTAAGGATTTATGAATTATTTATTATAAGCGAAATCATGGCTCAACACCGAGAGTTTCCTTATTTATACACACATTCTTTGTATGTAGTGCCATTATTTCTAAGAGTTGTGGATAATTTAAACATGGTAAAAAAGTTACAGTTACACGCAGTGGAAAGACAATTCTTAGATATGGGAATAAATAATAGTAATAAATACACGTTATATACATGCAGTATATATTACAGAGATAAGATTTGATTGTTGCAACACATCCATTAACATTCAGTTTCAATGTTGGATTTTCCCTGTTCGCAACATCCCTGCACTGATACTATTGCACTTATTTATCTCAGGTGTCAAAAACAGTCGGTGGACGTTTTCATATATTATATGTACAAATACAACTATACCGGTAATCCTTCGAATTTTAAGTTCATAAGAGGAATTGGCGCCAAGGTTGAATTTGTTAAATAGCTAATGTCTTGACGCTTATGAAGGACCCATTCGAGAAAGCCGGTGGTCAGTCCTTGGACGTAGAGTTGGTAAGACTCCAGATCAGCGTTAGGCACCATCTTACATAGATGCATCTCCCCACACACTGTAAATCAAAAAACCGACAGAATGATTTTCCTGCATCAAAAGTTCATAAATATTCCTTTACTTCCTTCCAGTACATGTACATGCAAAATACGTTTCTACGTGTTAGATCAAATACAAATTGTGTGACCAAATGAGGTTATTACGTCAACAGCTCCCAAATGCAAAAATACGTTTCTTGATGGATTGAGTGTTAGATCAAATACAAATTGTGTGTCCAAAGGCGGTTGTTACGTCAACAGCTCCCATGACGTGGACATAGTTTGACGCAGGGCAGATATAATATCAGTACGGTTCATTTACACAGGTACATATTGGTAACGTCTAAGGTACGTGCAGATGTTGTGTAAAACTTACTTTTACGGCCTTCGGGGTCCATTATATCGCAATGTCCATATCCCTGTGGTAGGAGAGTGAAATGAGAAGTTTAAAACACGTCCTTAGGGAACACATTAAATGAAATGATTTGGAGGAACTGTACCATTCCTGCTACTTGCAGGACTAACTGAAAGGTAAGAAGCTCCTTGTGGCCGATTTTACAAAGCCAGTTTGGGCTTAAATTACCTTTAGAGTCAACACGTGCATATACATATATGATTTACTTAATCTACTTCTGACGTCAGCCAAACTTTTATATAAACGTTTATTTTCGGAGGTAAGGAATCAAAATGGGAAAAATCCAGAGAAACAGTTATCTTATAAGGTAAATAAATCTTGCAAGACAAGCCCGAAGTATATTAAAACTGAAGAAATATGTATCTATATAGTTCAGTCGCTGGGATTCTCAGGCATCCTTGGCGTATATGGCGATCGTTTACCTTTGCCTCCATCTGAATTTTGGGCGGCACCCAGTTGCCGTAGACGTGCTTGAAGTCGTACTGAGGGAAGACACATGGAGGGAACAGGATAGAAGATCCCTCCTCGGATAACTGGGTGCCGAACATCACGGCTGGTAGCTCAAACGGTATGGTGGCGTTCAGGTACATGACCATCGGTTCCAGAAATACTGAGGCCTGCAGGAGGAAAGTCAAATGCAAGTAAAACAGGCTGTTGACTAGATGTTTGTAGGTATGTTTTAGGTCGTACTGAACAATTTTCTTTAATTATGTGACGACTAGAGTCCTTACAAAGCATACACATTTTGTGTCCTCTTGTGGCAGGGTCATTCCATGCCGCGCCAAAGTGCTGCTGCCACTGGAACATCTGGGCCGACCAGTCCTGTTTCCTTGCTCTAACCTCTCAGTGCTGAGCGTCAAGCCGAGGCGATCAATGTTGACTAGATAAGGACAGAGCTTGATGTATTTGTTTACATGTAAACCGAACTTCATTTGCCAAATATCACACTGTCGCCGTTGCTCTGGGTTTAGTCTCAATGCCGTAGTCTTTGATATCATAAGAAACGATGCCGAAAATAGACAATAGTGTGGACAACCGAGAGACAAGTACCTATATACAAGAAGATTATATCAAAAATTCATAAATCCTTGGATTACTGTGTCGCATTCATTAAACAGCCGCACCATATCACCTTGTTGCCATGAGGATATATGAAGATCCTGTAAGGAGCAGCATTCTCTGCTCACCTTAATGCCTTCGTGGTTGATCTTCATCATGGCAATGGTGATCTCCGCTCCAGCAGAATGACTGCCGAATGTGATGTTGTTCAGGTTGGCCGTTACTCCCTGAATATGTTTGCTCAACAAGATGTTTATATCGCTTTTCATCTGTCAACAGACACACAGTGGGCCAATGGCGTTATTTCATGCATCCTTCCCAGCACACATTAAATAACATTCAGTATTTGCTTGGATTATTTTTAAGACAAGTTTCATTCGTTTGACGAATCAAAATGCATGTCCATGTGGGCATTAATTTTAAACATTCTGCCATTTTAAACAGATTAAAGATGGGTTCCAGATATCTTCGCGCTGTGTGGCTATTATCCTAACATTAGCTACATACCATCTCAAACCGTCCCATAAAATGCCGGACTTTAACATTTAAATCATCCATGTCCATGTGATCCGTGCTGACGACCACGAACCTGTAGAAATAATAAAACATCATCTGAAATCAGAGAGTACAGTAGGGTGATGTGTGGAATGAACACCATTTTACATGTGTAAAACGATGATGTAGAATACCACGCAGCCACCATTCCAATCGCTGACTTCATGAACGGTGACATCCGCGATACGGCTGTAATGCTGTCTAAGTGACATTAAGTTGTATTCATCCATTCATCCACTCATTTATGAAGTTTAAGGAAGTTTATTCTTAAAGGAATTGTGACAGCATTTGGTTGATTCATAGACACATCAATAGGTGTTCAACTAACGCCATGCTTAAGGACATTTCACTCATACATACAACGATGGGCAGTGTTCTGAGAGCAGGGAACTGGAGAGACCAGAGTAAAATCAGGGGGAAAACTGGCAAGTAACGACAGGACTTTCTTCACACATGAATCTAGGCGTAGAAACAGACATTCGTGTATCAGCCGTCAACCTGGACAGTGGATTCCCCAGGTCAATAATCACCAGACCAATTTCCTAATCAACGGTCAACACAAACTACCAAAGAACTGCGAGATGTTCACCACCAGAACGAGCAATGTGTTCAGTGTGGATGCCATTTTGATGGAAGGAAAACGGTTTCCAACAAATTTCGTGTCAAACCACCCAAAATGCCCCCCAATTGTTTGTCACTAATCTTGGCATTTGGTCTTACCCGTGACTTGCGATGCCGCTGAGGTAAACAGTAGTCATACTGGATGGAAGCATTCCTCGGAAACCGGGCACGAAGAAGTAGAATGGGTAGTCGCCAGGCTCAGTCGGGTGGAACACCAGCGAATGTAAGGAACTGCCATTCGTTTCTTGTAGTTCGAAGGAATCCGTTTTGTAGATTCCGTTGACAAACGGGTTTATGTCATCGAATGCGTTTATCCCTGAAAAATATAATAGGCAATAATAACTTGCCTGTGTAAAACGTTTTGTCCGCAACATCATTGCAAGGATCAGAATTAGAGATGATTAATGAAGGTGATGATGAAATGATGAATGATGAGATTGATGAAGAATAATTAATTACATTGAACCTTATCCCACTTCAAGGTGTCTTTGTAGCCCAACATGAGTGATGCCACAGTACAAATTAAAATCGATTGCCAATTCCATTTCGGGAAAAAAAACACATCCAATTAAGGCATTGTGATTCATAACTCAAGTTAGAACTAACTTAAAATCAAATTCCTTATCAATAAATTGCGTGATAACTGTATTATTTATTTATTTGATTCGTGTTTTACACTTTTCCCACAAGTATTTCACTTATATGATATCTGTTGACATTATTGTGTGGAGAATCCCGACGGAACCCGGGGGAGTGTGATAAAAATGTACTTGCTGTACAAGGATGCTTTAATAGTTATTATTACCTATGTGTACGGTTAGTACTCGTTGGAAAGACTTGCACAACTTACCCGCAATCAGGCAACAGATTGTGAGAGGGAGCAGCGCCATGGTAACCACCCGTTGTGTCCGTGCTGCCAGCAATCTGTAGCCAGTCTTTGCCTTGTATGTCCCGTACAGGCCACAAAACTACGTCATCCTGGTGTCATATACTAGACTGGCCTATCAAAACTCACAGGCTTATACTGGCCTACTGAAACATAACGTCACCGATTAACGCAAGATGACCTAAAGTTATCTTTGATTTTGATTAAGGAGAAAAAAAAAAGAAACATCTCATGTACAAAACAAGGTATATAACCATACATGTAGTCACATATATGAGATTTTCGGCGACTGAAAACCGACAGTAGCTGTTCCAGAGATCACCTTTGAAGGCAACATTTAAAGCTCACGTACAATATTTGACGTGGTAACTGACGAGAAAAATCGCAGTTTCTCTTTAGCTTAAGGTGCGAATAACTGATTCGATGTGTTTGGCCTTAAAGTAGACTTGAACATAATGAACATCCAAGATCAACCGATGGAAACATGGAGAAAACGTTGTATGGTCGTCATTGCCGAGGTATACACTTTAAACATGAACTACAAAAGATTGTAAATCTGGAAGTACGTTTGGTTATAATTCATTGCCCTTTATGGAATTTACATCAGGTTTTCCATCTGGTAGGTAGCATGTTCATTGAAATATGAACATTCAAAACCTAATCTGGAAAGGTTATGGAGGCCCACCCTGTTGTGATACACTTACAGTTAAGGTGCTAGATTATTACATGCCGAAACGGGTCAAGGTTGTCGGCTGCAATAGTGGTCTATCTACCAGTGTGTAAACCTCCAAACCCGGTCAGTGTGGTCAGTGTACTCTTATAGTACACATTTGTGAAAGAGTCAGTTATGGAGAGCTAACCATGGTTTAGCAGCTTGATAAATTTCAAGGAAAAAAAAGAAAAACGTTTCTGATTACATTGTTGGTTATTGTAAGTTTGCGAAGAAGTTATATGTTATTTGTATGTACATGAGGACTGACGATGATAGCCGAGATTTAAAATTTTGTTGCAGTTGTCGTTTGAAGCTAGATCTCCATTTTACTCTAGTACTGTTGTTTTACACTTTTCTTCCGTCTTACGGACGGAGTGTCCGAAATCTTTGGGAGGTAGGTCAGCGCGCTAGAGCAGCACATTGACCCAGAAGCCTCCCACAATTGCGGTTGCTGTGAGTTCAAGTCCAGCTCATGGTGGCTTCCTATCCGGCTGTACATGGGAAGGTCTGTTAGCAGCCTCCGGATTGTCGTGGGTTTCCTCCGGGCGCTGCCCGGTTACCCCCAACCATAATGCTTGCCGCCATTGTATAAGTGAAATATTCTTGAGTACAGCGTAAAACATCCATCAAATGAATAAATCAATCGAATAACTGACCCCGGGGCCAGAGGCCGTGTCTTCAGGGTGTTGAGAATGATAGCCACGTTGGATATATGAAATATGAGACGTTGGATATGTCAACTGAGATTCATATTTGATTAAAATCACCATATATACCAAAATGGAGCACGATTTGGGTACTGATTTTATTCACCCGCCTAGCACATTCAATGTGTCTTTCCGTTATCTTGAAAAACTGTTGACTGCTTCTCTTTGCATGAATCAGTCCTATTTTTTTTATATATTTTATCTCCTTTCTTAGTTCTTTGGTGGTTTGTCTGTCGTTTTTGAAAACTGTTCTTGCGATTATTGATCCGGAACGTTCATATTGGTTTACGGTTGGTACACGAATGTCGGTTCGACGGTTAGTAGGCCTACATACAGGGGTTCGAAGCTCCGCGCATCTGTTTTTTAGTCGATATTGAAAACAAAGACTCACATATTACATTTTTTTTTCCAAACATCGAAAACTACTCGCAGTTATAGACATACTCCATCACAGAGAAGTCTGTTAAAATCAAAAAAGAATTTGGGAATCATTTATGTTTGCTTTGAGCAATATCTATGGTATTTAAACTTCACAAAACAATTCCTCCAGTCTATGGATATAACGAAATTGTAGCCTTAAGCCACACCGATATGTTCATGTGTATATATGTAATACGGGTTTCCAGTAGTCGAGTTGTCTCTATAGCAACAGACATAAAAAAGACATGGACCCGCCCGGATAGAGTTGGTAGAGCGTCCGATTTCGGACGGGGAGTTCTGGGTTCAAACCTGGGTCGAGTCATACCAAAGACTTTAAAAACATCCTCGCTAGCCGCTCAGCAATAAGAGGATAGAGGTCGTCCCGGTGTCAGTATAATGTGACTGGGTGAGGGGGCTTGTTGGGTGTCTTCGGCAAGTCGCCTCAGTGAGGCAGCACCAGATAAAAGATACGGTGGAAATCCGTCCTGCACCAAGGAGACACCGCCTTCGGACAAGTGAAATATTCTTGTGTAGGGCGTTAAACAATAAGCATTCATTCATGTATTCAATCAAAAAAGACAAGGCATATGTGATGATATCATCAACCCAATATATCGTTTCATGGCCTCTGCGTGTCAGTGGAATAATCACATCGGCTGTTAATCTTTGTTTGTCGGTCAGAGAAAAGTACAGCAGTGATCTTGACCTACACTAATGAGATAAGATGCTATTTATATTGCAATCGCTGATTACAAATGCGTTTGTTCATTTTGGTTTTGCGCCGCTTCCAGTACGATTTCGCAACGGATTTTTTCACACGGCAGCGGGGTCATCTCGCCGCCATTATACTTTGATAGCGCCACAACGTCAGATCACAGGCGTCAGGTATAACAGTACTTGTACTGGCCACCCGTGATTCATCTATTCCGGGTATGCGGTAATTTTCAATTTGAAAGCTGGCATCATGACCCAATACTCAGGACTGTTCTCTCAGTGTTCATTGCTGTATGGATCATTTTACACAGGGTGGTCCGTAAAAAACGACCTATTTTGTATTTCCTCTGGAAAAAGTTTCTAATGATATTTCTCCATAACTTTCAGCTTTTATGAGTAGAGACGCAGACAATTCTTGTGATACCACCATGGATGTGAACAGACAGTAGACCATGCAGCACTTGATGAAAATCGTTGAGGCCTACTTTGCAACAAAATCAGTGGTTCGGACGCAAAAACAGTATGTAAGCACAATCCAGCAACGTCCGAATACTTTCCAGAGTACGAGCTGTGACCTTTATTCTTGTTTCCAACACTCCCACTCTCCTGACACCTAACTATCAGACGCCCCCTGCCAAAATCTGTTACATATTGTTTTTGCGTTTGAACCACTGATTTTGTGGCAAAGTGGGTCTCAGCGATTTTTGTCCGCTCCTGCGTCGTATACTGTCTGTTCACATTTATGGTGGTATCACAAGAATTGTCTGGATCTCTACTCTATAACACCTGAAAATTATGAAGAAATATCATTAGAAACATTTTACAAAGGATATACAAAATAGGTCATTCTTTATGGACCACCCTGTATGTGGTATATATACATATGACCACCGGGTCTGGTCACACCAAAGACTTTAAAAATAGTACTTGTTGCTGCCTCGCTTGGCGCTCAGCACTGATAGGTTAAAACAAGGAAACAGGACTGGTCGGTCCGGTGTCCAGTGTGAATGGGTGGAGTGTCATGTCTGGTATCTTCGGCATGGCACTCCAGTGACGGCAGCACTTTGGCGGCATGGACTCGCCCTGGCACAAGAAGACAGTAAACATTCTAAGGACCCCTCGTCGTCATATAATTGCAAAATGGTTGAGTACGACGTTAAACCCTAGTATACATACATGCATATATATATATATGAACAGAATCTATCTGAGTGCTGTCGTGATCAGCCCCACTTATGTTGAGATGCATGACAAATCGATCTGTTCTGCTCTGATCTGATTGGTGTTTTACGCCGCACTCCAGAATATTTCACTTATACCAGTAATATGCCGCCAGTATTATGGTGGAAGGAAACCCCGCAGAGCCCGGGAGAACCCACGACCATCCGGAGATTGCCTCTCCGGCCGTACCTTCCACGTACGGCCGGAGAGGAAGCCAGTATGAGCTGGACTTGAACTCACAGCGATTTGGTGAGAGGCTACTTGGTTATTGCACTGCGCTAGCGCGCTAACCCACTGAGCCACGGAGGCCCCCATGACAACTCGAGTTACCGCGAGTAAGAATTAACGTTTAGTAGGAAGTAATAGTATAAAATAGTATTATGCTATTAGGAAGCCTCCGTGTATACATCCATAAAGGTATACCTTACAGCCAATGCGAGAGAACACTTACATCTAAAACATACATCGTACATGCGCAGTGACACGTTGACACACACACAAGAATAAGTCGGCATCCATAAGGGCAGGTTCACGTTCACAAGAGAAAGTTCATATCAGTAGGATAGTGGATTTATGTACACAAGGATAGGTTTGCATTCACAATGATAACATACATTTAGAAGGAAAAACTTGCGCTCAAATGCTCATGCACACCGCTCATTCATGGAACTCACAATGATGTGGTTACAGCCACAAGGGTATATAAACCAGACTACCACGGATGGAATAAGGCTACATAGCACGAAGGATAGGTCTATCTCTGCAAGGTTACAATGTAGACCCATATGCAGCCACCGCATTCGGCCTACAGCCATTAGGTCTACGGCTACAATGCAAGCATAATTTTGAAAGCGTTGCCCTGTAGCCAAAGGTTGCACAAAGCACAAATGCACGGAGCATCAGGTCAAAATCGCAAGACATGTATTGTACTTTATTTGAGTTTATACTGGAGCTGGAGTAGTGGTATTGGTGACAGCTCTTTCTGTATGACGTATTTCATGACGTCATTTCGGCCCAGCATGTTGGCGGACAGGAAGCCTGTGGTGATGCCTTGAAGATAGCGCTGATATACGTGCAGGTCCACGCCTCTGTGCATCTGACACAGGTGTAACGTGGAGCAAACTGGAAACCATGAAGAATATGTGCTCTACATGTCAGATCTATATTGGTCTGGTTATTCCATAAATATAACATAAATATTTGGGAGAATATTTGACTGAAACAGCTTCACTTTTACCATGCAACGTTTGCCGAGCAAGTTCAGAAGTTAACATGCAGTAAGCCTCTCTTACATGGCTGTAGCCAACGATCTTCTGGTGAGTAGGCCTATATCAAAGGACCACATTCAGAAGGAGTTCTCAAGTGGAGCTATACCATTAACACCCAGTCTACTGGACACAAGAACATGATACCTAGAACAAAGGGCTACATACGATTATACCCAGCCTTGTCCAAAATATCACAGTGACCGTAACCCTGAAGTAAGAGAAAAAAACTACATGTTAAACGCACAGGAATGTCTCGCGTCGATCGAAATTCGTTTGACGACTCATAAAGACTGTTATCATTTTCATGAGAGCTGCTTGATTCATCGATGCATTTGGTGACTTTTTTTCACAATGTGGTTATTTTTATTGCATCGATGGCTTTTCTCCCAGTGGATAACTTGCACAGGCTATGGCTACAAGTGTCATTAACTTCAAGGTATATTATTTTACTCATCAGAGAACAGTCTAACAGATGCATGTTACTGGCGTTCTCTTCACGCGAAACTATGACGGTAAAATAATCATTGTTCATATAAACTAAAGCCCACGAAACTATCAAGATGTGGATCCTGTCTTTTAGTTTCCAATCCTTGATCCAACGGACATAGAAGAAACATAGAAGAAACAAGTTTACCTTTGATTCTATCATGACCTTAGTGGGTGTCCAGTTATCGTAGACGTGTTTGTAGTCGAACTGTGAGAAGACACAGGGTGGGAAGAGCAGGAACCCGCCCTGCTCCGCCAGTTCGGTACCGTACATAAGCGCCGGTAGATCGAAGGTGATCGGGGAGGACAGCCCGGTTACCATGGGCTCCAGAAATACGGCCGCCTTCGAAACAAATCACAAAGGCCGATCCCAAAACGCCATTTTAGACTCAAATCGATATTAAAATCTTCAACATAGGTTGCGTAGATTATGATCTAAGAAGTTCAAATCCAGTCACTTGATCCCAACTTCACAGTTCAAGTACATGTAAGTTTCTCCAAATACAAACCCCTGTTGTCCAAAAATAAGCATTGAAATTAAATTTAACATTTAGACTTCAGTCTACATTAACTTTGTGGAATCCCTCTTGGAACTAATATGTGGCTCCGTGCTTTACTTATACCGGTTGAGTTATATGTATAAATTTACACCAGAATGTGTTGTTAATTTGTGACTAAAATAATCCCATCATTACCGATCCTCTGGCTTTTATGTTAAGATTCCAAACAGTATACCTGTAGGCCTATTATGCAGCCGTAAATTGCTGAGTAGAGGGCGAAGTTTGTATCGGAAGTTTTACTAAAGATTTACCAATCTCTGTATGACTTGACCGCTCTTCTACATTGCAGTGCTGATTGAAATCCTGGTAAAATAAATAAACTGCTACCAGCCTCATATTGTTAGGCTAAGATATTGTTAATATTGTTTCGCTAATCTCGGATTCCTAAACAAGTATGATTCTAAACGCAATTAAGCATGTACCTCGCTACGTACTTGACAGGCCTCTCGACTTAAGGCCGCCGCCCATGACACAGGAGCTGGATTCAACCTTGTGAACCTGTTTTATGAGTCAGTGGATGATATGTCTCGGTCAAATATGAAATGCCAAAGTTAATATCTTCCTATTTTTTCGTACACAGTAAGCTGTGGTACGTAAAGAGCACATCTGACCTTTACATTATCTCTGTTTTGCTTCATCATAGCGATGATAATCTCTGCTCCGGCAGAATGACTTCCCACGGCAATGTGATTCCAGTCCACCTTAACCCCTGGGGATTTGGAGCTTAGCAGGCCATTCAAGTGTGCTTTCATCTATGGAAAAAATAGGGGTTTAGAGCGCTTTGTTTTATGTTTAGCGTCAAAACAATTTATCAATCGTATATCTGTTTAAAGTAAAATTACAGAATAAATATGTTTTTGTAAGAAAGTATCTCTACCATGAGAAAACAGATCCAAATCCAGCCTAATCTAATCTAAAATCAGGCAGGAGTCCAGTCTTAGCGCACTTTCTTTCAAATGTTGAGGGCCAAACAGAAAAGGCAAAAGTACCATATTAGAGTTTCTACGATAATTATCTTTAGTAGAGAACATGTACCGGACCTTTTGAATGCAAAGCATACGTACTTCTCGCTACAGGACCAGCAACGAATTTTTTACACGAAAAGTACAGACAATGCCCACTACAGGACACCGGATACAAAGTATGCGTATTGCTTATTACCTACTGTATGACACTGGACTTGTCGCATGCAAAGCATATGCACTACCAGTTATAAGACACAGAGCCTCTCTCATGCAAAGCATACTCGTGAAATGCCGTCTATACAGAATACCTGGTGTCTTGCATGGAAATCATAGGCTACACACTATCTGTTACAGGATCAATGACCTCGTAAAGAAAGTATACCCACAAACCTGTCGCGCCACTGATGAGTTAATACAAGAGTCGTGTAACTCCGAAGAACGAAGACTTCATTGTGACTCAAAATTTCGGCATTTTATTTTGCCATCATCAGAAGTGTGATTCATTGAGTCACAGTGGTGTCTTCGTTCAGTTTAGGAGTTACACTACTCTTTTTTCGGAGTTACACTACTCGTATATTAAGTACACCCACGATCCACTTTACATACTGAAAACCGTTCCTCTTGCAGGTAAAACATACTCCCTATCCAGTGTACAAAATACAAAGCATACGCGCTGTACACTCTAGGACATCAAAACAATTAAGCACAAACCCATTCGAATCGTTTGGTGAAGTGTGCAGTTTTGGCGGCCACTGAGTCGAAGTCGATGTGATCAGTGCTGACGACGACATATCTGCAGGAAGACAAAATTTATCTTCGGTAAGAAAAGATATTATTGAGATTCATATAATTAACCTGTCGCACACTTATTGCTATTAGTATTAATTTAAATGAATCGCCCTCACGAAAAGATGCTTGTTTACCATACTGATGCTATCGAGTTGAAATGATGATGCTAATGATGATGGTGGTGATGCTCTGCTGCTGCTGCTGCTGCTGCTGCTGCTGATGATGATGGTGGTGATGCTGCTGCTGCGCTGATGATGATGATGGTAGTGATGCTGCTGCTGCTGCTGATGATGGTGATGGTGGTGATGCTGCTGCTGCGCTGATGATGATGATGGTGGTGATGCTGCTGCTGCTGCTGCTGATGATGGTGGTGATGCTGCTGCTGCTGCTGCTGATGATGATGATGGTGGTGATGCTGCTGCTGCTGCTGATGATGATGGTGGTGGTGATGCTGCTGCTGCTGCTGATGATGATGATGGTGGTGCTGCTGCTGCTGCTGATGATGGTGGTGGTGATGCTGCTGCTGCTGCTGATGATGATGGTGGTGGTGATGCTGCTGCTGCTGCTGCTGATGATGATGGTGGTGCTGCTGCTGCTGATGATGATGGTGGTGGTGATGCTGCTGCTGCTGCTGCTGATGATGATGGTGATGCTGCTGCTGCTGCTGCTGATGATGATAGTGATGCTGCTGCTGCTGCTGATGATGATGATGGTGGTAGTGATGCTGCTGCTGCTGATGATGATGATGCACATTATCATTATTACTGCCTCCTAGTTAATGTAGCCATATACTGAGAGACCTTAGTAGAAGAAGATGGACAAAACCATGCATACTGTAAAAATTAAGATTTGGTCACTATTCAATATTAATTCAGCTGCGGTCAATGTAGTGGCAAGAAACTTTTTTGGAGAATTTGCAAGACACTATTCTGAGATCTTTCCTAGAATGGTGTATTAAAAGTCTGTCAACGAACTGAATACACTTAGATTTGATTGGTGGACATGTCATCCTCAAAGCTTTGTCCGCCTGGATTGTTTTTTCCTGTAAATGTTATGAAATATGACAACAACACAACATTTTGAGTAACTGTAGGCCAGTGACGTGAGATAAAATGCAGTTTTCATCATTGTCGTTTTTAACCTAATGCTGCTTACGCTACATTGCTTAGGGAGGTGTAAGTTAATACGTCTAAAGTATTAAAGGGAACAGATAGAATAAAACCCTAACTGAGTTAAACTGACAGGCGGCCGGATTTCACCGGTTACGTGTGACCAATACTTACACTGACGCCGATGCTCTCCCTTACACTCTGTGCTACTGTGTTTTGTATTTCCTACACTTAACACCCACTTATACAGGTACCGTTGCTCCTCACCCATGACTGGCGACGCCGTTGAGATAATCCTTGTGCATGTTGGAAGGAATCATGCCCCTGAATCCCGGGATGAAGAAGAACACGGGGTAGGTACCAGCAGCGGTCGGGTAGAACACCATCGAGTTGAGGTTCGAATCCGACTGATGACCCACATCGAAGTACCTGGTTACCAGGCTGCCATCTTGGAATGGTAAGGTCTGCTCCACGTAAAGGGCAGCTTCACATGCTGATGGGATTATAGAGCAAGATGCAATATTTACGTTATGTTGTGAGCACACTTATATATGACACTTATGCGACAGCAATCAATTTTAATTAGACTGTACATGTGAAGCTAACGGTGTTTCCTGTCGGATGTATTCGCGTAAATATTGCCAGTTGACCTCAGTCTCGAATAATTGTTATCTACCGGTATATCAAAAACACGCGTGTATTTGATAAAATTTGATGGTCCAAAAAAAGTTCTGAAATTTCAGCAGATTGTTAAAAAATAACGAGTTCATCCATATAGCATAAAGACCTGGTACAGGATTTAGCTTTCTATGTACCCATTATATTATATTTGATTAAACGTTTTAACTTCATTTATTTATTCATTTGTACTTTTTTCACTTTAAACAGATGAAATCTTAGGTCGTCTGATATTGCACGAATCAATGATCATTAAATGCCCCTCCAATTCGCAATTCTCTTTGCACTTGGCTCAAGCCTTTACCTTTCAGACCTAGATCTGAATTCCTGTTGACAACCTCAACAAATGTAACAGAATATGAAATGAGACCAGGACTTTTTTGAAATATGATTGTTTGATTGATTGGCCATACTCAAGAGATTTTAACTTATTCCATGGTGGTCAGGTTTATGTGGGAGCCGGTGGAACGGAATAAACCAATCACCTTTGGTAGGTTACTGACGAACATTCTCACGTTTGACCTACAGATGGAAGACAAGACGACTGTGCAAAAGCTACCCAAGGACCATCGGCGGCTTACTGTCACCAATGCTCCACGAACAGTAAGAGGAAATGTGAATGAAGACGTGCGAGTGATCAACGTCTGCGTCGTGTTGAACGTCTTCGTCGTGTTACGTGGAGGAACAGAAATACGACTCTTTCTGGTCCTCTGTATTTAACGACCAGTTTGATCGCACGGTAGAAAGGCTTATACGATGGACAAACAGTTGTTTGTCAACCAAACCAAGATAGTGTGATCTATTCATAGGGTTGGATTGTTCTCAACAGAGCGATAATGGTGTTATTAAACCAATGAAAGCCTACCTGCTATAAGAACTAACAGGCAACAGAACACCACAGTGGCCATCTTCGTTGACAAAACAGATTAAAGTCCAGCCAAGATATCTATGACACGAGCTAGCTGAAGATAAGAGTATATACCAGGTGACTTTGCACAAA
The DNA here is from genome assembly GCA_016165875.1 of Acanthopleura granulata. NCBI lineage: Eukaryota > Metazoa > Mollusca > Polyplacophora > Chitonida > Chitonidae > Acanthopleura > Acanthopleura granulata. Next base: position 33,415,307 of record JABBOT010000001.1, on the reverse strand, counting down.
AGAAAGAATGACACTCCTTTTCTAACCACACCTAAACCTGACTGGCCACAATCGTCTTTGAACGACACTAAAACCCAGTTGATCTTAAAGAGAGTCATAATTATGTGTATGTTCCATTGTGGGTCAACGTCACATTGAAAAAAAATTCATTTATACGATTAGAGTATATTTGGATGCAGGAAACCGGAGTGGCAACAATTAACTACCGGCCTTAGAGAATTAGTTTCTGACTGACCATCTGTATTGGTTTAAAACAAGTGGTCTACAATGCAAGACTATGCGAACCGATCGGCCCCGTCGATGGCATAACATGGAATGAGGAAGTCTAGAAATTCCTAATTTATAACCGGCACTGAAAAGTCCTCAAAAGGTTACTATTAAAATTATTTGTATCACTTTATGCCACTTGGCCGTCATTACCAAAAGTGCATGGATATGCTTTCTTTAAAAAATGTGAAAAGTAAGGAAAAGGAGACAGCAGGTGTATGTGGATTCTAGATAAAGCCGGCCTTGAAAATAACCAGTCTACGCGGGTGGCGATTAGCAAAGATTTCCTTGGCAAGGTATTCGCAATGGCAACAAACCTATGCATATCAGGGAAAATAGACACACTACACTTTCATCAAAAGTTGAGAGATAAAAATCCCATGCTTTACTTGCCTGTGTCAAGGCAATGTCGGCACCAAATGATTGTAGATATGACTGTATGGTATACCTGACAAAAACTTTCCCTCTTGTCAAATCGCGTTCTTTAGCCACTGTTTTGGTATGTTCCTGAGTTTATGAAGCAATATTTTAGCCGCAACCTGGAATTGACTCACAACTCCACCTCAAGTATTTAATATTCAGTCGCCATCATTGCAACAAACCGATCTTATGCTGTCCGTTAGGCTGGGATCCGCTGTGCATGGGCCTATGGCAACATCCTTGACAACATCAAGTGAAAACATGACTCATCGATGGACATGACCATTACTTGGCTATAAAACGCAATTTCGGTGTAATTTTTGGGGGCAAATACTGTAACTCGGAAGGAGGTTATTGGGTGTTCAGACTCCTCCTACCTAGCGAGTCAATACCTTGATGAAGCTTCATTTTAATCAGACAGGGATTATTGAAAAGTTTTTCAGTGGTACCATTGCAGTACCCAGGCTGGAAGAGACTGGAGAGCCAGGGGTATAACTGACTGGTGGAAAAACAGAAAAAGTATCTCTACACTATCTTCTTGTTCGAGAAAGAATTCACGGTATAAGTTCCTTCAGATGAAAGTGAGAATACAGTCATTATAGATTTCAAAATTTTAAATCCACCAATTATCACTTTATAGAGCTATAATGTAACGGACCGCTATCGCTACGACCATAGCTATGTAGCCAGATTGTGGACAACGCTCTAAGAAAGCGAAAGAAAAGCACATGTACTACAGCATTTACAGTCTGCACGAAAGTTTACAGACTCTAAGAGAAGTCTAAAGAAGTACTACACCTCCGACATTTCACAAGGACCCGTCGTCTTCTATCACCCAGTTTTCAAATTACAAGACAAGGGGGTCAATTACATACTGGAAAAACCAGCCCATGATTATACATGGCAGACAGTCAAAAATTTTACCCACCCACACACCGAGAAAGCAACCAAACTACATGTACAGAGCTGGTTGTTGTAGCTTATAGCTGGACCTTCGCATCTATAGCAACTCTGACCAAGGCGGTATGATATTCTCAATACTCTGTTGTTTGCTAGCGTTTTATTTAGCTCCAATAAATAAGCACCCACAGTGTATAACAGTGATGTGCGTGAGAGAGCACGATAAATACTCCTGAGAAAGCGATCGGGTTTATTACCAGTGCTACATTCACCAAATTTCCTATTTACTCGTATTTCTCGTAAAATTTTTGGTAAATGGCTTTGCGAACTGTTTAACAGACTTTCTGACAAAAGTAATAGCCACGTCAATAAGAGAACCTTCTCAAATAGAAAAAAAGACAGCGTACCGTTTTCCTCAGCTTTATTTCTTCCACAGACCTCTTTCAAACAAAACGCACATCACGTTCATGACCAATGAGATTATTTACAGTGAAAAATGTAGCAACCATCAAAAACACACACACATACGCCTTGTCATCAATTATTCATGTTCAAAAGTTTTCAAAAATGGTCTGCAGAAATGTGTCCGACAATGCAACCATCACTAGATCAGAGTTCGCTCCGCCTACTTGAATAATAGTACCAGCTACAGTAAAATGAGCACATGTACTATAATTTATTTATTTATCTGATTGGTGTTTTAGGCCATACTCAAGAATATTTCAGGTATACCACGATGGCCAGCATTATGGTGGGAGGAAACCACGCAGAGAATGGAGGAAATCCACCATCCTCTGCGGGATGCTAGAAGACCTTCCCATATGTGATCGGAGAGTAAACCAGCCAGACTTGGACCTGAACGAAAAGAGCTATCGTGCCATCCCCCTTAGCTACAAAGGACCCCGTGTACTATAATTGAAACCCTGGTATTATTATTAAACTAGGTAAAGTTGTTCAAGTGTGTCCGTGGCTGTAGGTTTTAACCCAGGAAATCTTAGACCTTAGAGGTCAGCCAATCAACGTTCATTCTGTATCCCTTTGAAGGTACACACTGCTTTAGAAGATGGACGCTGGCCTCTCTCACTGTGCTGCCATGTGGTGTCCAGACTCCTTTGATAAATAGACAGTCAATGACATCTAGGCCGTGATGGTATTTAGACACCATTGAGATTATCATTTCAAAGATACCGAGATGCTGTACAACATCAATGTCATAAAGTAACCGAAGTCTCAATAACACCATCTCATGGCACACAGGTCCAATTGTTACAGCCAGTCAAAGCTGCCGAAAAATGATAGAGGTGAAGTCTGCTGCTCACTTCCTCTTCTTCAGAGATGGCCTCTCAAAGCCCTGTTTCATGCCTCCACCCTTGGTAGTGTGAAACTTGAGGTTCTGTGCTGTCTCTACCATCCAGGGCGAGTCAAACTGTGTGGTGTCCTGGTCCACCAAGTGGGTGTACTTTGTCCTGCCAGAGCGCCCAAAGTTCTTCACCTGAAACAACAATCATCACAAAATCATTTGCAATGTCTAATATCAGCAAGTGCTCAAATGGAGCACAACAGACACTGCAACTACAGTCCCTACTGTATTGTTACACTCAGTGCCAAGCTAAAACCTATGAAGTTCTAATACCCACCAACACATTTTCCACAACATGATACATGACACGTATTAACACTGATGTAGCAATAAAAGGATCAAAGCGATTTAATTTAATAAAATTAACATTGCTTAACCTTGAAACTCTTCAGAAGATAAGACATAGAGGCAGGAATGTCTATCTGCGTCAGATGGGGTGATTATGCTAGTTTGGCGAAATATCATCACATTATGACATCAAGCCTCATTTCTGCACAAATATATCTAAGACACACAAAAGCTCACCTGCATAACCTTGGGCAGAATTGACTTATCAAAGTGATCGTCCAGAGTTGGGGAGGAGAAATCCTGTTTGTACACATTTTCTTCCTGTTCTTGCTGTAAAACAAAAACAAAAAAACACAAAATCACTAATTTACTCCCAGCAGTACTGAGCAGACGTCAGAAGGGATGATATTAACACAACCATACAATCAATACGGTCAATGTGTTTGAATCGTTCTGGTAAAATACTTTATAATTCATGCAGGTATATAATGAACACATCCACAGGTCTATAACACAACACACTAGTAAGAAGGGTGTGTAAGCTATACAAATTGAAATTCACAACAAAAGCTGACTTAAAAAGAATGAAAGATTGAGATGTAAACTCACCAGGAAGAATGAGCCTCTGTGGTAATATTTCTGTAGAAACTTGTATTTGCCTTTGGGAGCCTTGTTTGTGACATGCTTGGGATTCTGGCGCAGCTCAGCCCTCCTTTCCTCTTCTGTCAGATTTCTAACACGCTCTATTTCAAGCTTCTCTTTCTCAATTCTGAAAAGACCACAATGTTATGACATAGAAATGAACCCGGAAAATAGGCTAAAAATATGCACTGTCAGTAATTTGAATTAACATGGTTCCATGGAAAATGTCAGGTCAGACAACTGCTGAATAAGATGCAAGTGAGACGTCACAAGAAAAGAAGAAAGTGACACAACCTTCACTTCAGACATCTACTTCTCTGACTTTATCATAAAATTTACAAAAATACCCTACATGGCCTAGAATTTCGTCAATGACAAAGCTGCTCATATTTCCTCATTCTGAGAGTTCTATTGATTGTTGAAAGGTGTTTTGAGGTCTGTTTGGCAGGTAAGATGATATCCTTCTGGAAAGCTGTAAGTTTCAGCCTCCCAAAATGATTTTGTATGACATTAATTTGCCTTTAAAACACCCTCTTTTGGATTAAATTTGAGGCCATTAAGCTTCCTCCTCCAAGAGAGACACCTAATAATAGGAAAACCCCAAACCAAGAGGCTTAATGAGTCCATCTACCTCATAAAAATGTACACACCTTGAAGCCTCTAGGGAGTACTTGAGAACAAATGTAAGAAGAAATTATCTCCATGTAAGGCGACATGGTTTCCCTGTCCACTTACGCCTCTCTTTCCTCTCTGTCACGTTTCATACGCCTCAGCTCGCGTACTTTCCACGCCTCATATTCTTCTTCGTCGTTTTCATCCCCGGTGTCCACAGCGTCGCAGGCGTCCTGCACGCCACGCTCCTCCTCAAAGTCCTTCCTCACCTCATCCTCCACCATCTACAGAAAGAGTTACATATACAGCGTCACTGAAACACTTGTTGAAATAAATATTAATTCAATTATTTTAAATTTAATTTCTTGTATAATGCACAAAATTTTCCAAATCTGCAGCAGTCATTTAAATTGTAACAATTCTAACAAATGGTTTAGATGTCAGCAAGAAGCTTAAGAGATTGCATGTATACATCCATATATGTAAGGTTTAATTCAACCTTATCACATGTTGGCAAGATGGTTTTTTTTAAGCATATTCTCAGGGCATTGCATGTATTCTGTGCAGACGGCTCAAATGGCACTTTAGTAGTTAGGAATTATGGTACTTTGGTTTAAATACAAATACAACTGTATACCGTAACAGCCCATCTTCTCAGCCAAGTAACATATATTTAATATTCTCATTTAAGAAACAACATTGTGTCAAACAAGAAAGGAACTTGGGCTTTCTGCAAAACAATTTCATGTCTTCTTTTCAAAGGTGTGCAACCAACTCCTCAAAGCTACCTGACACATAAATTTACACTGTTAACACTCTATATTACACCATCCCTGACCTTGAGTGTTTGTTTCCTTCTCTCTTCGGCTAACCGCTTCACCTCATCCTCACGTTCTCTCTGCTTGTGCTCCTCTTTCTCCTTCTCCTGGATTGTAATTCTGTCTTTTCTATCAATCAAACAAACACATACACTTTTGTTTTTCAGCTGTGAATTTCTTATCAATGAGATGACAATGGTTGCATCACTTTCTAACAAACACGAATAAAAGATATCTAAATCTGTAGCCAACTGCAAATTCCGGTGACCAAGGTGTCTTGCCATCATTCATTAGTCAGAAAAAAATTACAATACATGGCATGGGGTATAGGTGTTAACTCGTTTGCTCATTCCCGGGAATGATGCACTCTTTCTCTGTTTTTTTTTTTAACACAATTACAAAAATTACATGACATGAAATGAGACCATACTACAACCTTGCCCACTGGCACAGGAGATAGAGCGGCTTACTTTCTGACAAAGACCGGTTTGAGTCTGGGACCAGTCTCCTCCTCAGAGTCTGTGTACTCCTCGTACTCTGAGGACTCCTCCTCACTCTCCCCCTCGGATTTCTCATCCTCAAGGTCCATCACCTCCTATCACAATAACAATGGTCAACCACAGGCATGTAAATATGTGACATGTAATTTTATTATCGTACACAAAAGTGAAAAGAGGTAGAACACCACATTCGACAAGCATCATGCAATCTTGTTTGCTTAAATTTAAAAAACACAGAGCACATAACTGGAAAAGCAGTTGTCCTAATTTTTTTAAAATCAGAATTAATACTCTTTGAAAATTATAATCTTGTATCAGTTTCCCAGTTAGATAGAGGTTGTCACTGAAGTACAAGTACAACAGGCTTACCTCCTCTTCCCTCCTCTGCAGTGCCCTTTGTCGTAGCAAAGCTCGTCGCCGTTCTAACTCCTGGGAATGCAAAATAAACAAGCATCAATATCAGCGTACAAAAACGCACCTGTGTAATGCATGCAATTTCGTTGTTCAATGTATGTCAACAATATAATATGCATTGTAGACAGTATTCAGGATTTTTCCTCCTCAAATAAATTCAAGAACAGAAGAGCATTAGAGGCGACATAAAATTAATATTTTTTGTGAAGCTACAATGTACGTTTATAGTAGGTTTGTGAATCAACTTCACACTTTATATTTCATGCTGAAAGAAGTATAAGAAGTGACTGAGTGTACCTCCTCATCTAGCTCCTCTTCCTCCTCACCACTGCTCTCCTCCTCCTCCTTCCACTTCCCCTTCTCCTCCGCCTCATCCTCTGAGGCCACCTCAGCCACAATCTCTGGCTCAATGATCTGCCGTCTGTGACGCGCAACCCTAAACAACACACAATGAAGCATTCATTATGTTGAAAGTGGACGTCTTCAGATGTATCAGCTATATATAATATTTATTTCCTTATTTTACTTGGTATGTAACAGTATATTGAAGAATTTTTCACATACAGATGGAGATTAGTTTTACGTGTGAAGGAAAGCACTCTATCCTCAGGCCAAAAAGAACAAAACAACCTTGTTTTCATTTTGGATAGACACCCATAATCCAGTCTACATCAATGTTTCAGGCTACACGTATTTACATCATATGCAAAAAGTCAGATCAGATACATGCAGTAGTTGCCTCTAGCTCAGTACCTGTCATCCCCCTCGTCACTGTCAGCTTCTCTCTCCTGTAACCTCCTCAAACGCCTGTCCTCAATCACAGCCTCATGCACTTCCTCTCTTTCTGGTTCAATGTCGATATTTTTTTTCTTTTCAAGATTGAATTCTGTATCTGACTCTTCTCCACTGCTACTCTCTGGAGCGAAATCTGGTCTGAAATGACAGGGAAATGTCGATGAAAAGAAAACATATATTACACGTATCTGTCAACCTAAAACAAAAAAATAACACTGCAAAATGTTAAATACATCAAACAGAGAAATTTGGTTTCCTTGATTTCCTCTGACGCATTAGGCTGAAAGATGTTCGGTTTCACTTATCCTGTGAGGAAAAGAAAAAGTGAAGAACGTAACATTAAAATTTTTCAGTGGGTCTCCTAGAGCAGTTATGTTAAATTTCATAGAATAAGGATGTATCACTGCAACTGACGTAAATGTCTTCTGGAAAATGTACACCTTTCACCAAACAATAAATTATTCTCAATGTTGTGGCAAAATATCTACATGTAGGTTTTTTTAAGAAGACAAATTAATGCATATTATGCATGCACAGCCTAAATGCTCTCAGTCCTTACCTTTTGCCTGTTACATATCTGGCCACCTTGACCTTTTCCATTGTAAATTCACCTGGAAGTGAACAGTATATACAGTGCTATTATGAGTTTAACGGTAAAGGAAAAGCGATGAAGAAATACTACACTTACAGATCACTAACTTGAACGATTTGAACACGTATCCTCGGACCAGTTCATGAAACAGCACGAGTTACGGAACGATTTTTATGGGGCTGTTGTCTTACACTGATTTTTAACAAGACTTTCAGCAATTGCAGTCGGTACAAAACTATCTACTTCAACTGACAAATGGCTTTGGACTGATGAGTTACCTTTTTCATTTTTGACAGGAACAGCTCCTGCTGTGGATTGAATGGGAACTTTAGCATTCCGCGCCGACATGCTGACGGTGTTGTTGTTGTTGTTGTAGCTCTTAAATGTTCCCTGTTAATATGCTCCGATCTCAACGCCCCACCTCTTCCCACAGCCACTTGGGGACTGTTTCCTTCACTAGACAGTTTCACCTAAAATTCCCCTGAAACAAAGAGATTTGCATGTAATAACAAATCGTTAAAATTAGATGTTAGAAGTTGATTTTTGTAGATATGGAGACGACACCTATACTATTTCCTGTAGGGGCGATAATTCTGCAAAACATCCGCTTGCCTCAAAACATGGACGACACGTGGGATAAACTGTCACCAAAGTTAAGGGAATCTACTCTGAATGCTTTACAAACACTGGGGTTTTCTCGGATGACACCAGTCCAAGCAGCGTGCATACCTCTACTGCTCAAGCGGAAAGATGTAGCCGCTGAGGCGGTGACAGGAAGTGGCAAAACTCTAGCCTTCGTCATTCCCTTGTTGGAAATGTTACTACACAGGGAATATCCATTGAAAAAACAAGAAATAGGAGCAATAATTTTGACGCCGACAAGAGAATTAGCTGTGCAGATTGATGAGGTATTGTCTGAATTTCTCAGATTCACACCTCAATTCTCCCGCATTCTGTTGATAGGAGGAAACAATCCACAAGAAGACCTAGATAAACTCAAAAGTCAGGGGTCTCACATCATGGTTGCTACCCCAGGAAGACTTGTAGATCTTCTACAGCGCAACCATCATGGAGTAAACTTGGCTGCTAGCGTCAAATCGTTAGAATTTCTTGTCCTCGATGAAGCTGACAGACTGTTGGACATGGGGTTTGAAGCAAGCCTAAACACTATTCTCAGTTTTCTTCCCAAGCAGCGTCGTACTGGCTTGTTTTCTGCAACTCAGACAGACGAGGTACAGCAACTGATCAGGGCAGGTTTACGGAACCCTGTCCAGATTACCGTGAAGGAGAAAAAAGTGACAAAACTGTCTGATGGCGTGACCCAGCGAACTCCGTCCACACTCCAGAACTTTTACATGATCTGTGAGAGCCAGGAGAAGTTCAACCAGCTGTGTCATTTCCTTAGTGAACATCATTCTGAGAAGCTGATGATATTTTTCAGCACCTGTGCAGCTGTGGACTATTTTTCGCAAGCCATTCGGTCCATCATGAAAAACATGCAAGTAGTGAGCATTCATGGCAAAATGAAACAGAAACGCAACAAAATATTTGATCAGTTTCGCAAGCTTCCCAGCGGAGTTCTAATCTGTACAGATGTAATGGCAAGAGGGGTGGACATACCTGATGTGAATTGGGTACTCCAGTATGACCCTCCTAGCTCAGCGGCTGCCTTTGTCCACAGGTGTGGTCGGACTGCCAGAATGGGCAACACCGGAAATGCACTGCTCTTCCTGAGGCAGTGTGAGGACAGTTATGTGGAATTCATCGCAATCAATCAAAAGGTACATCTGAAGAAGATAGAGAAAGCTGAGGATGTAGTCAATCAGCTGCCTTCACTCAAACAGTTATCCCTGCTGGACAGGGCAATGTATGAGAAAGGTGTCAGGGCGTTTGTGTCATTCGTCCAGAGTTTTGGAAAACACGAATGTAGGATGATCTTTCAGAAGAAGGAATTGAACTACGGACAGTTAGCTACGGGATTCGGATTGCTGAAGATTCCCAAGATGCCAGAATTGAAAGGAAAGACGATCAGTGATTTCATAGCTGTAGATGTTAATGTTAACAGCATACCATATAAAGACAGAAGTTTAGCAGTTCAAAGAAAGCTTGAAGCTGCAAAACCAAAGAAAGAGAAAAAACGACATGTGAAAACCAAACCATGGTCTAAACAATTAGAAAAGAAAGAGAAGAAAAAGAAGAGGAAAGAAAAGAAGGCTTTGGCTCAGAAAAGAAAGTTAGAAATGACACAGGATGACTTAGATGAGTTGGAAAAAGATGCTAGACTTGTGAAGAAGTTTAAATCTGGTAAAATATCAGAGAAGCAATTTGATGAGGAATTTGTGGGTGAAATGACTGACTCAGATTAGTGGTACTTGCATACCTACATCAGTGATTGAGTTGATAAAGTGTCGTTGTGTGTGAGGTAAATGCCAATGCCTACACAATTAGGGTTCTTTATACTTTGAGTTATGAATGAGTTAAGAGAGCCTCGATATTTCAGTTATCAAATGAATAAAAGCATTCCTTTGTTGCTTCATCTGAGTGTTTTTTGTATGGTTCATGTTACACCTACATGTACATGTAAAATGCCAAGGGGGTTGGTGTGCCAGGGTGGCATAATGACCCAGTGCCTCTCACCAATTCAGTCGCTGTGAGTTCAAGACCAGCTCATGATGTCTTCCTCTCCGGCTGTACGGTGGATGGTCCGTCGGGAACCTGCGGATGGTTGTGGGTTTCCCCTGCGCTTTTCTCGGTTCCCTCCCACCGTAATGCTGGCTGCCATTGTATAAGTGAAGTATTCTTGAGAACGGCATAAAACTCCAATCAAATGAATAATTACATGTAAAACATATACATTTATTACACTTGAAAACAAGCTTTTCAGTCACCTATTGGTTGAAGGTGGTCGTCTTTCAATCACTAGCAAAGATGTGAGAAGCTAGTTCAAACGCTGCCTCGCGGAGGAAATTCTGGATATTTCCCATCGTCCAGTTATTAAAGTGTCTTGGTGGCAATGTAAGCTGTGTGCCAAGCTTGTAGCTAGAGCCTAAGATGTGGCGTTTTTTTTTTTTAGTTTTCTTTGCTGGTGAAAATCTATGGCAAGAAAAAATATTAAGGTTGAATTGTCAGTTACATGTCAAAGGCCTGTGGGTTAGAGTTTTATTAGGCTGCTAATACAGTTATATAGCTCACCCATAAAAACTTACTGCCCTCATACTTGTAAGCGAAAGATTCTTGCATGTGACATTAAACCATAATCACACAATGAAATCAGTCACCTGCTTGTTGCGTGATCAGGGTGAACTGTGCGTGAATTGATCGATCATCTTGATAGTCACCTCAATGCTTTTGATGGGTGTTCCCACTTGTTTATATACCACAATTCTTCTTTTTGGGACACATATGAGTAATGCTTAAAGCTAAAATTGCATTTGTCTCTCATTTTGGGGGGGGGGGGTCAACACGTGTATGTTGTTCACGAGATGGACCAACCACCTGAGAAAAGAGAGACTGCAGGTGCACTCTGTATTCGTGTCACAGTCAACATGCAGGCCTACTGTTGGCTATGAAGGACAGGCCAGATGTCCAAAATTATTTGTATATCTTATTGGTTAGCTCCACTTTTTTTCTTTTTTTTAGTTTGTATATTAAAAATGATAACTAATATAAAAGACAGGCCATTCAAATGACAGTCAATTTCATCAAGATCTATTTTTGGTAAACAAGTAAACATGAAAGATGTCTTAGGCGAGTTATTTCCCCGGACTGGCAAAGTGCCATGAGGTTGTGAAAAAACGAATGCTCTGATTGGTCAGGGTACTTTCAATAGGACTGGCAATGTTGATGGCTGCAGGGTCGAAAACGTAATGATAATGAACTGTTATAGAAGCTGAAAAACAAAGCTATACGTGAAAACGTTGTCTTAGCATATATTTATATTCTTGCCATGCCAAAAGTAAAGAAAATTATGTTTATCGTTGTTGACTTCCGGTAGGCGCGCTGATGTGTATCACCCAATGAGCATGTTAGTTTCAAATGGTACGTCTCAGCGGGAAACAACAATGATTATGACTTACAATGTGGATGATGCTAGTGAACGATTCGGCGTATGAGTCCAGTTATTTTCCTAAGAAACTTTAGTGTGAGGCCCTTGTCTGCCTGAGATTAGACCCATGCCGAGAGCGACAATGAGAACGATGTCTAAAGCAGGGTTTTCCAGCCCAAGACCCCAGCCACAGTTCTTTCCAGTGCTTCAGACATTTTCAACAAAAAAGGTATGGCACACATCCAACTGCTTAATGCTGCGTGCTTTACGCAGAAGATAAATTACATTTCAGTTTAGTCAGCCTCCGAAGAAGGCGGCGTCAACTGTCATCCTCCCAGTTTGGTTGCAACGTGTATCACGAAGAAATTAGACATACAACACGGTTAGCCCGAGACCACGGTCTAAGGGTGGCTATTACATACTGATACGAGGGGACGACTGGCCACCCAAAGCTGGAGGGATGTGTGGGCTGGATTTAGATATAAAGCTTGTAAAGAGCTACCTCCATACCTTCATTTCCGCTGCATGCACGTTAGATTCTTCCTGAATACACATAAAGCACAACAATTCTGAAAGTTGAAATATTTACGCACATTTTGTCACAATTGCTATTTGCCTTCACATCACCATTTTCCTGTAAATCTTAGCCGAAGTCGAAGATTGTATCATATTTCGCAGGTAGCCTCGTGCTGCCATGGTTTTGAAATCTGTGCCAGCGAAGCACGCATGTGCACGTGCTTTCGACCTTTTCATGACAGCATATCTTGAAATTTACATCCATACTAAACAAATCTATGCCTTCACATCAATTTACATAAAGGTCAAACACAGATGCGCATGCCAGGGGAGCAACAACATGGTTTATTATGTCACTGATGAGTCACTGATGGGAATTATCTTGGATTTACTGTTCGTAAAGGTTACAGAATGTGAGAAAAACTTGGTTGAAGAACAGGGAATGTCTTGGTGAACATGGTTTATCTCAGTTTTACCTGGTTCATGCATGTCTTGGTTCATTTTGCACAGATTTTTGTAGTGCGGAGTTTCTTCGGGCTAAGCTATTTTTGCATACCACTATTTTAACCTGTATAGCTCCTCGGCTGTGATCTATCCCTAACCCCATATTAAACATCACAGCAGAGATCCTTGGCTAACTGCACCATCTGCATTTTGTGATGTTCATTCTTTAGCCATTTAGGTTGGCAGTGGGAGTTTCAAAAATTTGTGTATCATATTCATAAAAATTGTATGTCAAATTTGTGATGGGATAGTGGGAACATATACAGTAAATATATTGCAGCCAGGCCTGGGAATTTCACCTGTAAGTGGAAACTATTTCTTGTGTTTTTTATGTTGATGGAAACCAGATGGAAGCACAAAATCGGTTCCTTGTCTGAACTTCTTGGGAAACAGTGTTTTAACCTATTCGGAACAGGATTTTCACTGAATGGATCAGGGAGCCCTCTTGTGCATTAGTATAACGCCCACATTACATCTGTCAGAATATGTATAAGGCTGTATGAAGATGTTGGGATCCTAAATAAACAATTTTAATTAGTATTGCCTGTGAACTGAGAAAAATATCTCAAAATGTAATAAAAATGTGGAATAATTCTTTTCTTGACTTGTTACACAGAGGTTATGTTATCATTTCTGAGCCACATACCTTTTAATTCAACAAACCTTTTCTTCTCTTTATGAAGGCCTAATTTTTGGCACACAAAACCTTATATTAACAAAAAATATTGGCTGGGCCATTTTTTAAACAACCCATTACTCTCCTCTAGGCATAGAAAACAAAAGTGAAATAAAAATAAATAGGTCTGGGCTGATGATGATCTAAGGTTAGAGCAAGTGTATAATAGTATAGTTCTAAGCACAAAATGAACAGTCTGACATTGAAATTCTTGCTCATAAAAACATGTCATGTCATTTTCTCTGATCTCTGTCCATGCATCAGAAGATGCAGTGTATCCATGCTGTTGAAATGAGTGTCACTATTTATTACCAAAGGCCTCTGTACATCTGGATGTGTAGGGTTAGGCTTGAAAGTTTTTGTGTTCTTTCTATCCTTGGGTGTCCGGTACACCACAGGAGTAAACAGAGCACATGTTGCTGTCAGACACTGTGGGTTCAAGTTTCCATGGAAAGGCAGTGAGGCTGGATAGGACATCCAAGTTGTTGGAAGTGAGCGCTTACATGGTGTGTGACCTAAACTTTATGGTACTCACAGAGCTCATGGCACATGGGATAAACCATAAAGTAGGTCAGCGATACCAGCAGTGATTGCTAGCGCCATCCAACTGTCCACTGACCATTAAAGGTAGTTAACAAGTTCATAAACCTTACTTTGCAGTGTACAAACTTGATAATGCCAATAGGCTAGCTGATAAAACATAAACGAATAACCAGCTGTGTTTCACTGGGCACAGGCTTTAAATGAATACTGTTCAACTGAATGGAAAACACACTTCATTTCTGTGGTTTTGTCATCACGGGACTGCCATGCTACTGATAAGGATCGTTTCCGTGAAATCTGCAGGCTTGAGCATCTGATTGTGTTGGAAATGTTCCTCTTAACTAATGTAGCCCTAAATAAAGTGAATGTGCTGTTTAAAAATTCTGACATTCTTTCACTGAATCCCTCCTCATCTCTCCAAAACCATGGCGCTTTAGTGCCATTTCCTTAGTCCCTCTAGGCCTGTGCATTATTGAAATTGTTACATTCGCACTGAGTAGTGACACAGACGTGATCTATCTTTCAAGAAAACTTTTAGCGAAAGTTTCAAGCTCGGGTGTCTGTGTAATGGGTGGATGAGTTACTCTGTGGGATTTGAACTCGGGATCTCTGCCACCAAAGTCCAACACTCTCCCAACTGAGGTAAAGGGAAATTCCCTCTAACTACTGCTAGTATAAGCATTGGAATACTCTCCCGTTACATCTTTCTGGTGTGATCAGTGCATGTGAGACACTTCCTCCGTTAGGTTGAAGCGCTGCTGTTTCAATAAGCTGAGTTGGCCTTGCAGGTGTGGTGAGAGATCACGCTTGTTTGGAAGAGACGGGGCGAAAGCTCTTGTGAACTTCTGTGATTTCACAGTGGTTAACAATGGTCTTGTTGTTGTTTGGCTAGATTTTTAGTGTTAATTTAGAAGATCCCTCACCCTGTATCATCCCACACCAGCATGATCTCTGGAGACAGCTGCAATGCCCAGCTGCCGTATGCACCGAATCTCTGTCATTTCCCACATCATACTATGCTGATTGTGAAAAATACTAAATGCATGCATGCGTAATAGATTTTACGTCACTAAGCCCTGGCTCAACAAAGGAACATTCAATAAATAACAGACCAACTGCCATATTGGCAGTTCATCATTTAAACTCTTTACCTTCACTCGCAATGATATGGCTGAGATTCAGCTGATGTGGCATTAAGCCATAATCATTCATTCAGTCATTATCTTCACTGACGGCGTCCGAAGTATTGTATGTTTCATTTATGGTCACATTAACTACGTCTGCGTCATCTGATCACATCATGATGACATGACTAAGAAACTTGACTAGGAACTTTATTGCTTGGTCACCACAGGTTACAAATCAGTTTCAAAATTTCTGGTCACATTAATTGCTTCTGCTTCATCTGATCACATCATTATGACATGACTAAGAAACTTGACTAGGAACTTTATTGCTTGGTCACCACAGGTTACAAATCAGTTTCAAAGTTTAGATCATGTAGCCATTTCTTTTCAGAGTTTTTAATACAGTCTGTGTTCTGTTGAATGTCAGTATTTAAAAAAAAAAAAACGCATTACCTGTGATCCCATTTCAGGAGAGAGGTACTCCTGTGCATGCCCCTCCCCCACGGCCACCTGTGAAGAGCTGTCCACCCATCAGCCGGATATTTCCACATACAGTTGTCAACAGAGCACAAGTTGTCTCTTTCAGGGAGCATCTAGATAGCTGTATCCTTTCATGCTGCGTCTTGTTTTTGTTTTTTTTTAATTACAGCTGCTTGTGCCTTCACAAAGATTCCACAGACTAGTTAGACAATGCTGCTTTAATGGTTAATTACAACTTCATATGAAAGATGTGGTGGAATATGCACAATGTATTTATCTGACCAGCATTATGAGTTATGTAAAACATCTGTCTGATAAGTAGTAAGTAAAACATTTCATTTGACGGCAAGATGCCATGCTTTTTAAGTCCTTAATCAGACCGTCTCAGCCTGTCTCAGTACACATTATGATGAAAACAGCAAGGACTTGTACTTTCATCAGTGTTTTGAGATTGTCAGCAAGATAGGAGCTGGGTCATTTGGTGATGTAAGTCTTACTTGTGAGCTTTTTATGTAATATTTGTGAACATTTGGATGATACATATACTCTGCTTTCTAAGAACAGTACACTGCAGTAGTCAATACTTTTCTGATCTTATCCCTGACTACATTTGTTGTTGCAGCATTTTAATCTCATTTGAACATAAAAATAGACTCACCTTATTCTCAAATGAGCTAAACTACTCACATGTCCCATGATAAACTATCTGGACATATTTGCCTATGATCTGTTTGTTAATGTTGATTTAATTGAATGTATTGGGGGAAAGAGTCTGAATTTTGCCATGATTTGTTTCCCATTAGGCGTACAAAGTTAGAAGCAGGGAGGATGGGAAATATTACGCTGTTAAAAGATCACGTGAGAGATTCCGTGGTGAATCAGATCGGTTAGTAGTCCCTCCATTCTCTGTCAGTGAAATAAAACAATTGCTTTGGAATATATATATATATGTTTTGACAGCTGCTGTAATTTCTTCTTTTTCATGTGTAGAACTGAATGAAAAACTAAGCTCTGTTTTGAAATTTACTTCAGATATTTTACTGGTCTTACTGGCGATTAACAAGAGTATTAAGTATTTTTTCATGGTTGGTGATACTTTGCCCTTGTGTAGTGAGAATTTGCATACATTATTTCTCAATGCTATCTCAAGAAATTAAGTGCATCAGTGTATGTGTCTGTGCTATGCATTTTTAGGAAAAGGAAGTTGGAGGAAGTGGCTAAACACGAGACACTACCCCCTCACCCTAACTGTGTTAGGTTTATTAAGGCCTGGGAGGAAAGACGACACTTGTATATCCAGACAGAACTCTGTCATACCAGGTAGGTGATTATGATGGGCCTGGTGCCATGTTCATTTGGACAAATCAGCCTTAATACATGTTTGTAATTGAACCTGACACATTTTGGAAATATGTACTGCGTCAACATCGTTACATGTCCCTTCTTTACAATATTCCGTTTGGAGTGTCTTTATTCAGGCAGTAGGGGCACTTGCAAGGTCAGATGGTTTTTGGCGCTGACTCGCTTCACCTGTCAGATCCTTGACCAATGAGGTGGCATGTTCAGATCCACCTCTTGATGGTTGTGCTGAAGCTTTAAAAGTGAGGAGGTTTGTGTATAGAGTGATTGAAGAGGACACCTGATATGGTTGACTTTTATGTGTTGTTTCAAGGAGTCACTCAGGACTACAAATAAAGTCAGCATTGAGAATCGGATCTTTTTTCAAGCATATACCACCATGAAAACTTTCTGAGCCATTTCCCAGTCTGCACTCATTTGCACATACTTTGATACGTTTTATATCTTTTCAGCTTGAATACCTTTGCGGAAAACCAACATGACATCACAGAAGTTGTCCTCTGGAACTATTTAGTTGATTTATTAATGGTTGGTGTGTTTTATTCATACTGATAGCCTTCACAGGTTTTCCACTTTTCTGATCATCTTTTGTTTTTCTGGGGAGCGCGATATCATATTGACATAGTTAGGTTGGGGTTCTCATCCAGTGACAGTTACATGTACTTAACTGTTCGGGGTTCTTGCTTGCTTAGTGATCTGAATCATTGCTGAACCTTTACAGGGGGATTTGGCATGTACTTACATGTAGATCCTTGGGAGGTGATATGGTTTCCACTCAGCTTTTCCTGGTTTCCTTTTCTTAGAAGCTTGACTGCCATCGTGTGAGGAAAATGTTCTTGAGTTTTGCATAGGAAGTAAATCCATTAAATGGGTAGCTGTTTGTTTATTTTTTTTTTATGTCCACTTTCGAAGTAGCATGTGTGGCTTTGGATGCACAAGTGCGTGTAAATCTGCAACTTGTATATATTGTTCATCTGCCTGTTTTCCCAGCACAGTAGCTACTCCCTTTTTCTCACTTTTGATGTTATGAATAAACTAAAGCCATACGTAAGGGCCATTGGTGATATGGCGTCTAACAATCACCATATGTGATAAACGGTTATGTTTCTGACTTACAGGCCCTGAAACACCTCCATGATCATAACCTTATTCATATGGACATTAAACCAGAGAATATATTCATCTCTAAAGAGGGCATCTGTAAGCTTGGGGACTTTGGTCTTGTGATAGATTTGAGCAAGGTAAGAATAAGCTGTCCTATATCCAACATGGAACACTCACAATGGTGCATCAGTGGGCCATATTCAGGTGTCAAATTGTGCCAAAGTAAATATTTTGATTTTGTCTGTATCTTCCCGTAATTTGTATTTTATTGAATGTAACTGTGTGACATTACATGTGTTGCTTTATAAGTGAAAATTTCTTGTTAATTGATACAGGGATGTGATGTTATAGTGAACGGCTGAAGGCGTTTGCGAACCAGTTTTGCAAATTTAGGCGACCCTCTAAGGGGCTACCATAAAAACAAAATTGTCCACCATAAATGTTTAACAGTGTTGAAGAAAACCAAGGGGAGAATTAGTGTTTTCAACGTGGAGGTATTTCTGTGTTTATTTTGTTTGTGTGTAGGGCAGCTGTAGGCCCACTGGTCCATGGCAGCTGATGGGCTGGTGCAAAGCCAACAGCCTATCGGAAATCCCTTACAACAAAGGCCTCATACATTGCTAAGATAATACATATATATCAACAAGGTACGAGTCTGTCTGCTGAGACACTTCTGTCTTGATCGTGGGCCCCTGCTGCTATATTTACACAGTAGCGGCGGGCCTTACTTCTCTTGGGAGGTGAAAACAAGTGAAAAAAATTGTCCTTTGGAAATATGCAAATAACGAGGAGAAGCTTATTTTTTGAAAGAATTTTCAGTGAGGCAAAGGACTTATGGGGAAATTCTTCAAGCCCTGGAAATTTGCCTGTCAATCGCAGTTGCTCAGGGCATGGTGGAAAGGGGGTTCAGTTTGACTGGGAGATTTACGACAAATTGTGGTTCCACATTCCCTTTCTTGTCAAGTTGCAGTCTGGTTTAGTCCAACAAGAGGGACTCAGGGTGTTATTTTAACTCGGGGAGTCCATCACCCATTGTCAAAAAAATCGCACAAGATCTCCAAACTTAATGGAACTACTCGTGATTAGGTCCGCACTCATGTCATGCAAACTTACCTGTATTCAAAATTGAAAAAGACGAAAATTTTTATGCCTTACTCGGTTGTATTATGAAGATTGGAGAGGAAATGCCAATGAAAACGTCATAGATTTCAAGATGTTTGTGATAACAGAACTCCATTACATTGAAGGACCAAGAGTAACTTACGAGACTTTTCAAAATGGCTGCCAACGGCAAACCGTTTGGTTTATTTAAAGTTCTTCCAGCTAATGTGACCACGAGACTGCCAGTTGATTAGTTTCATCAGTAAAGGCAGTAAATTTGAGATTCACCCTGAAAGTGACATAGAAATATGTAAAAAAGGTGAGTTGAAGCGCAATCGACTTTGAGTTCGGAGATCTGCGGCGATGTTTTTTAGGATGGGTGATGGACTCGGGGTTGCAATGAATATCAGAACTTTAAAACAGCATCCAGAGTCGATCTAGATTGAGTCAGGTTATGAGGATAACCGGATATAAAATGTATTGGAACCTACTTGTCAAGCAGAGATGGAACCAGGCACAGTTGTCTGGTTCAAAAGAAAACATCCGACTGAAACATTGCTGACAGATGGACAGAAATAATTTTATGAGATTAAAGTTGTGGTGCAGAATTTATTGGCTTTCTGTACTTACATGCAACTAATGCAGTGCTTTCTAAAAGTATGAACTTCATTCTTTCATTCAGACCTGAGAACATTTATTCTGTCTGAGTCTGTGAAAGTCCATTTACACTAAAGAAACCTATGGGTTGCCATACAGGTTACCATAGGTTTCCATAATTGCAATTTGCGCAACCGAAAACAGGTTACCATGCCATTTTACCTTAAATTTGCGAAACCTGCTTTAGGTTACCAAAAATATAGCACCCTGTAATAGGTATACATTTTCATGATGATAATAATAATGTCTTTATTTATGGAAGATAACTTATCTCAGTTTGCAGTGAGACTTCTTCCCCAAGGCCTTTGAACATGTGAAGAACTGTTATACATGTAAAAATTATAATAAGTCTGGTATATGCAGTTACCTGCACTAGGTGTTATTCTCCTTGTGTAGTTTGTGTCAGTGTTATCTTATGCAGCAGTGGGCAAGTAGTTTTCAATTCCTGGGCCCTGGGTGTCACCCTGGGTGGATGGCAGCATTATTAGTCATAGCTACCCAAAGTTCATTGCAGATCTCTTACTTCCCACCAATATGGCTTATATATTGAGCTCGTTCCTTTTTAGGTGAGTTCAAGTGGATCCTCCCCTACCATGAAATTGTTGTCCTAGAAGTGAAGTATTCTGGAGTAAAGTGTTGAGCACTAACCGATTAGTCGGTTAGTCTTGGGATTTGTTGTAATTGTCTTATCTATGTCTGTTGTTTCAGGTGAGTGACCTGTCAGAGGCACAGGAAGGAGACCCCAAATACCTGGCACCTGAACTGATGGAGGGGCAGTTTTCTAAACCTGCAGACATATTCAGGTAAGAAACTGTTTCCAACCATATATTAGGTTGATAGGAATACCTTTGAAATTTTAGTACTGAAGAAGTTAAGAAGTTAAGGCATAACATGGTTTAAACATATTCTTACAATGATATGGCGGCAGTACTGCCAATATACTGTTAAACCATATTTGTTAAGGGTTCGCACAGATCCTGGAAAACCTGGAAAGTCATGTATTTTGATAATTTTTATAATAACTTTAGGCCTGAAAAACTGATAATATGGCTGAAAGTCATGGAATTTGACTTTCCTGTAGGTGTCATTCATTCATTCAGTTCATGTAGGCCGAGTTTTGTATGAATTTTTTGATCATTATGAAACATTTCAATGTTGGACATTTCAGCTTGGGCATGACAATTTTAGAGTTAGCTAGTGACCTGGACTTGCCTCGGGGAGGGGAAGGTTGGCATCAGTTACGGAAAGGCCGAATTCCAGAGGAATTTCTTCATGGTAGGTTTCCTAATTATATTATTATCCGTCATTCATATGGATGTGATAAGGTAAAATATACAGTTATCTAACTTGTATTTAAAAAAAAAAGACAACAAAAAGTATAACCAAAGTTATTTCAGTAGAGGGGTCCATACAGACCTCAACGGGCGTAAACATTTTTTTATGACATGCTTGGTAACTCTAAAAATCCCCTTTTAATGTGGAATTCTCACAAGGCCATGGGATACACCATTTTAGAGAAACAGGAAGCATCATGTTGCGTCATCCGGACTGTATGCTGTTCAGAATTAGGGGCGACACACTCCTTTGTGTGTGAAGTACGGTACCTTTATTATTACAGTTGAAGGCTATGCATTGTGGCCTCCTGGTTGAGACCTTGAAGAATAAACCCTGATGTTGAAAATAGCTTTAAAGGGTCTTAAAAATTTAGAACAAGGCGACTCATGCAATTTTCCCGATATGGGCGTTCACTTACTTTGGTTATCCTATATCACAAAAATAAAAAAGATGTTGACCTATGAATGGGCTCCTTTATCAATATATGTATGCGTTTGGTGTAGCGTTGTCTTTTCTTAATAAGATTTCAAAATCTGCAGCCTTGGCTCTAAGCATTTGGGAATAGACCAAGTATTGGCTGGCCTGATCACCCAGATGTCACTTTTATGTGACTATCTGGTTACGTGGCAGTTGTAAACATATCAACATTGGGACTGGCTTATGATAAGATGGCTCTGTGGTAGGACTGAAGTAATGTAACTCCCATGCAAACGAACAATTTGTTGTCCAGTTGCCTTGTCAGCATCTTTAAGGCTTTCTCCTTTCATATGCGTGACTGCCATTTCAAGTGCTTGACTGTGTTTTTCTTTGGTCCTCGTTGTGCAGCCTGACAGATCTCTGATTGACAGGTAACTCCTAACATTTGGCCTTTGATTTTGTTTATTCAGCTCGTTCCTTTGACCTTAAGTACGTTATCAAACAGATGTTGGATGCTGATTCTCGCACAAGGCCTACAGTAGATCAGCTGTTGGCATTTCCTTGTATCAGGAAGGTAGGCAGATGTCAGTATACACGTTGTAATGTTGTCAGCACCAGTCAGGCAAATGTCTGCAATATAATCATGTCCACTGAACAGTTGTTGTGTTAAAATTTCATGGTGTGAAAACTTACCCACTGAGTTTTGTTTTGTAATGGAAATATATTTGGTTTGTGGGAGTATAATTTTGTAGTACAGTTGTTTTCTTATTATGTCACCACTGATTAAGAGGGGTTGACATACAGCGATCATTTTTCCGTCCATCCATTTGTCCAGCTCAACTTTGTGCAGAGCAAATCTCAGCAACTATTACACACAGGATTTTGAAATTCTTGCAAAGTGTGAAAAATGACCTGAAGTTGTGCACTGTCAGGTTATATTTTTGCGTTTTGGTTTATTTTAGGAGTTATTTGCCATTGACCATATTTTTCAACTTTGTGCAGAGCGTTCAGCAACTATTAGGCATACGATTGTCAAACTCACACAAAGTGTGCAAAAAGAGCTGAGGTTGTGTACTGTCACACATCCTTTTTAAATTTTGATCTATTTTAGGAGATGTTTGCCCTTGCATGTATTACTCACATTTCTGTGCAGACCCAGTTCCTCAATAGACTTAGTGTTCACGAACACAGTATTACAGGTTGTAACCTCCCCCTGCTATTTTTCTGGCCACACATTTGTCCATGTTGTTGTTGAATCCATACCTCTGTGAAGTGTGTCTTTTTTTTTTTTTTGTTTCCTTTCATTTGCATCTTATGCAGATTGTGCATTTGTACACAAGTGCACCCAGTCTCTTAAAAATATATTAAAACTGTCTAATGGCTGATTGTGCTATATTTTTATTTTTCTGGAGTGGAAGAGTAGGGTGGGGGGGGCATATATTTTTGTACTCTCTGATTGCTTTCTTGTTTGAATATTCTTTTTCTTTTTTCTTGGTATTGTTACTGATTTTCTGTTTTTTGTTTGGCAGGTCATGAAAAGAAGGCAAAGAGAGTACATGTTCAAAAGTGCTGTAAGTTGGAAACACTTTCATCCCTTGTTTAGAAAATGTACATAATATGTCCAATGGGAGAATATTATACTGGTGAAGATAGTCGTGCATTGTATACCCGGACTAAACATTGTTGTCTCAAATGACTTGAGAGGCCTAAACTATTATCCAGGGCACAGTTTAAGGAAACTATTGTTGTCAGACGCTATACTCCAACATTAAAGCTCGAGCAAATTCCGTAAATAGACCTTCCTGATGTTTTGAATATCACACTCTATTGTGCAGACCTGACACATAACGTCATTAATGTAGGTACATAATATGCACGGCAACAGTCAGAACTCATTTTGTTGAAACGTCCTCTTGCAAATGAATGTTTAGCATTGTCGCGTGTGAATAGCTGCGTAAAGAAGGCACTCTCGCTGATGCCATGGTGCAGAATGTGGACTCTTGTATAACACAACTGGAGATATGACTGTATAACCTGTGAAAGGCTAAATATTGAGCTCAAACCAAAAAAAAAGAAGCTGGTCGTAAGTGGGAAGATCTGCCAGCAATCTGTGGAAGATGATGAGTTTCCTCCCACCTTAATACTGGCTGCTGTTGTATAAGTGAAATATTGTTGAGTACAATATGAAACACCGATCAAATAAATAAATGAACAAAAAAAGCGCGTAAGTTATGTGTAACTGAGCCCAGTGCAGATAGTGTTAAACCTAATCATTTTGTTAATGTTCATGTACATTGAACACACCATTTAAGGTCACACAGGCCAGGTTGTTTGACTGTCGACCACTGTTTATATCTCACTGACAGATATCCACAGCCAAGCTGCTGGTCGGACGCATTCTGCAGTTCCTGTTGATGCTGGTTATGGCAGTGCTGTACCCCATACGTCACTTCAGACCTCACACGCCCTCTCTCTCCTCATTGGGGTCCCTGGGGTCCAGGAGCAGCATCTGCTCTGTCTCTAGTCAGCCTTTTGACTCCAGCATCTCAGACGGTAAGGACTGCAGTCGTGCTTTGATTGATTACCTGACCACAAGTAAATTTTAGAACTAAAATGAAGTCAGTTTTAGTGTACAATTAGAGCACAAAAGGCTGCGAGTAACATTGCACATACAAGAAGTTGTAGAATAATTGACTGCAGTTAAGTACCCAGTTAGGAATGGATAAATGATGATGGATTTAAATAACTCAACTTGGACAGTGTTGCGCCTGTAGTGTGCAGAGAATGTGTTTCGACCAGACAGTGAATGGTCTTTGAAGCAATGAGGAGAACATTATTTCACTGTTGCAATCTTTTTACTGATTGAATCCCCGTTGGTTTTGATTTCAGACGATTGTTTTGAGGCTGATGTGAGTGTGACCAACAACTCTCTGGGGAGCCCGTTGGATACCTCTTCCAGTGATACAGACATCTATCACTTAGGAGGGGAGACATCTGTTCTTGCGTAAGTCCTTTGAGTTAACTGAGCAGTTAAAAGTGTGACTGGCTTACCAGTTGGGGATTTGAAAGCGATCCTTGGATTTCCACTCCACGCTTCTATGACTAAACTAAAGGGAAATTCTGTTGGTGGTAAAAGCGTGAATTCGAAACCCAGAGATCACGAATTAACCCAGTTACGTGAGCCTGTAGATACATTCTTCACTGAGAAAATTGCTGTTTTTCCATTCACTCTAAAAGGACCTAATGTAAACATACTGTCTGCGTGTTGACATGTAAATTATGCCTTTCTGTCTCAATTTTCAGCAAAGTGCCACTACGCAAAGCCTTCACATCTCCCTTAGCCAGAACTAGGTCTGCCAGAGTTCCCTCCCCTATGAGCTCATCCCCAGTTGTGCCTTCAAGGATGAAGAGTTTCACCCCCTTGTGAGTGACAAGTTTATGTTTGCTCATAAATCGTGTGTGTTTGGATGAATTGTCCTGGTTTTATAGGAGTGAAATCAAACCTAATTTTTTAATGTTTTGAATTTACTCAGCACATGTATGATTTGTACTGAATGTTGGCTTCAGATGCCTAATATACAAAATATCTTCCTGACTTAAATTGGTTTGGAGGTTCAAAACATTCTATCTTTGTACTTTACTGTACATCTCATGTGTTATTATTGTTTTTGCTGGTTGCTCTGTTTGCAGACGCCTCAGTCCAAATTCCAGCTTAACAAGCAGTCCTGAATTGGAGAGACCAGTCACGCCGACCTATAACCTGATGGGTGGAGGAGAATTGGAAGAGCTCATCAAACCCACAATAGAGCCCAAAAATCTCCTTGAGGTATTGTAGTTTTTGATGTTCATGTCTTTGTTTGTACATAAAATCAAAGCTTAATGTGGTTATGAAAATCTCCAGTATGAAGTTTAAAGGCAAATAATGACCACCAACAAATCTTCTGTAAAATTAGAATTTCATCAAAAGCTGTTACACCTAAAAGAAGGAACTGAATTTCTGGATAGTTGTTTATCATGATATATTTTGTATTTCATTCAGTTTTCATTCTAGTTCAGCTAGTATATTGTGTCAGTGTTTATAAATGTGTGTTTGTGTTTGTGGAGGGCCTCGGGGAAGGTCAGTAATATATTGACTGAGTTGTATTACCCTCAGAAAATAAAGACATTATTATTATTATTATTATACTAGTGTCAAATTACCCTGTTAAATACCTCTTGGTTAAGGAGTGATAAAGAAGAGCTTTCTGACCTCTGGTCTGATGTCAGTTCAGATCCTGAACTGGATTGTGTAACCTGCTATTGAAGGTAACTGTATTGTAGGCCAGTATTGTTAATTTCTGACTTTTACTTTTTGAAGATGTTTGAGGCAGCCAGTGATGAAGATTGAAAAGCATCCTTGGACTGAGAGTACAACTAGTAGAGCCTGCATCCCTAGGGAATAGGGGACTGTGTTAAACAGACATTACAGGCAGCCATGGTTGCTGACAAGCAACCCTTGTCAGACATTGACAGGCATCACCAGGAATGTGGGCTAGTGTAGGGGGATTCCCCGGCTGTTGCGGTTGTCAATGACATCAGCGAAATGTGTAACAGATACAGAGCATTTCCTTGTGACGTCCACTGTGCCAGTCTAGGGCATAGTAATTTTGGTGCTTTCTAAGACAGTGTTGGTTTTCCACTGTTTTCGCTTTGTGTTTTGACATTGTCTGTTCTAATTATTTGTGCTACAATGTTCATGACGCATTTGTTGAATATGGTATTTTTTTACGCGCAACTTTTATACATGAAAACAAGGGACCGAAAATGGCCGTCGGATGGCTACTGTACATCATTAAGCGTTTTTCATTAGGATGTACGTTGTGGTCAACCTTGTTGTGTAATGGTTCCCTCAGTTGTTGACTGTCAGATGTATTCAAATTAATCAATTGTTAGCATTCAGTCACGTTAGGGCAGCATATATATACACCTACACTTTATCTGTTCTCATATTGACCTGCGTTATTATTCACCATATCATACCTGATGTGTCTTATCACATGCAGCCCAGGTTCAGTTGTGCCGTGATTTTCGTGTGACCGTTGAGGGTAGCATGTGCTGTAGCCGAATCACAGTTTTGCTTAGCACACTTCTGACTGAATAATTCCAATATGACCACTGTGATTTTGACCCATTTCAACTATGCAAGATCAAGTCCTTGTTATTTGAGAGGTTTTATTCAGGTTTCAACCTCTATTTCAGCAGGCATGTGCTAAAGTATTCAATACTAGAAATAACTTCTGTGTAATGTCTAATGATAATTTTCCATGACTGTGATTACACTTTCAGTTTAACATGAGTCTGAGCTCGATCATGAATTTTTCAAGTATGAAGAGAAGCTGGTTTGGTAAATGTAATATAGTTACTGGTTTAATTTATAGTAAGGGGTCTGTCAACAGTACAGTGTGGGAAGAACACTATGTCAATCAGTTGTATGATGTATATGTATAGTATTCAGGACAAGTGCATAGTATGCAAGATCGTTTGAGCTTGAAGGATATTTTTTTTCAAATATCCTGTTAATCCTGAGAAACTTGTTTTTTGGCCTCGTCAATACAGTTCTTGAATCTTCAACAATTTTAAGTTATGAAATGATTGAATAGTTTGTGGTTTGCATTAAAAGAGTTAATAATCCACAGAACTGAAAATACATGTACTATCCTAAAGTCCGGAACATTCCGTACCATCTTCTACACATAAAGGACCAGTCAGTGATTGCCAGTAATTTAATGAGAAGTTAATTAACACTGATAAAATTTATGGGGACAAAATGGTTTCTGCTGAGTCTTCACTGTTGAATCTTGTGTTCCTGTTAAAATGCACCCAAAAACTGATTTATGGACTCGGTTTTGTATTGGGATTTTGAATTCTAAGAATATCGTTATACATGTTAATTATTTTGTATGTACACATGTAAATATTAGCCCTATCTCACTGCCATGGATGCACAAGTTGTTTGCAAATGTTATTGATAAAATTATTTAGCCTAAAATCTCGTGTTATTTGTATTCCACGATTTCATGCATTTCAAACCCAGCAGTCAGTAATGGTTCCGTACATAATATTTTAGAAATACATATTTGGGCAGTAAAGATGCTTATCGTTCACTCAGATTCTCAATGTTTTGGATCTGTGACTGACTGGAAGAGGAAACTGTCGAAATTCTGGCAGTGGACCTCACCGAAACAGAAGACCATCGTTTCATTCCGAGTCTGGTCATTCCCATGGGGCTATCGCGCTAGTGCAGTGTAATGACCCATTGCATCTCACCAATATCATTACTGTGAACACAAGCCAAGCTCAGGCTACCATCCTATCCGGCTGAACGTGGTTAGGTCTGCCAGCAACCTGTGGATGGTCGTGGGTTTCCCCCAGGAAATTCCTTCCCACCTTAAAGGTGGCAGGCGTAATATAAGTGAAGTATTCTTGAGCACGGTGTAAAACACCAATCAGTCAAATAAATAAATTAATTTAAATCGGCAAGCATTCAGAAACAGGGCGACATTCAGATTTACATCAGACTCTGGACTTAATGTAGTCTAGTTGGTATGTTGTCAGAATGCCTCGCTGTCGTCCTAATCTCCACCGAGTGTCGACTAAGGCTTGCAGTTTCATACCAATATCGCTGTTCGTGATTTGGGTCAAACTCTCCCCATTTGACTACCATAGTTGTCCCCCTTGAACTGTGTCCCGCTTCTCGGAGATGCGTGCAGAAAGCATTTCCAATGCTCCCTTCTAGGCGTTGGAACGAGCGACAGTCAACATGAGTTGTGTTACATGAGAGAATATAGGGCGTGATAGCGCTGCTATGAACAACGAGTTAGGTGATAGCAGTCTAGACGCCCTGATACGTGAGCTGCGTGAAGTTTGGAATAAGTGGCCAGACACAAGCAAAGCGTCAAAAGTGTTGGCAAGGGTGTGCCCCGCATTCTATATGATGTTCTTCTACAACTGCCTAAACCATGCCAATTATTTTTATTTTGCTAACTGAAAATAGGCATCCCATTCAAACAGTATTAGCATACCGGGATTCTAGTTTTCCGAAATGTGGTATAGGTCTGTGCCGGAGTAAGGCTGATTTCACAAGGACATCTTTCTTTCAGGATGCCGCACCATGAGTTATTGCGAATTTCCGGTTGTAACTTGGTAAACAAGTGACTCTCTGTGGGTTGCCTCCATCTATAAACCACCCACAAACCTATAAACTGTCGTCAAGGTGAAGTATTCCAGACTATAGCGTCAAACCTCAAACAAATAAGTAGATAAATGCCATCTCAAGAGTTATGAGATGTGTCCATGTCTGTTCACCGCAATCAAATATTAATGTAGAGAATATTAAAGAGACGTCTACGCAGCAGACTCATTACAGTATTCGTGTAATATAATGGATCATCCAAATTAACAATGTAATGGGCCTTAATCTTTGTGTCCGCTCCATATCAGTCTTGTCACCAATGTTGAGGGCAATGATCCTTTCCAGTCTTATGATTATCATGGTGGTGCGATGATCATAGCTGTCCACTCATCCCAGACTTCATATTATCAGCGTTGAGTGCTAAGCTCAGCTATTTACACATCCCTGTCTATGATTATCAGCGTGGAGTGCGGCGTTCAGAACCGTCGTCCTGGCCCAATCTATGACCATAGTTGTTTATACCCATCCCAGTCTATGGTAAGCAATGTTGAGTGCGGTGATCAGAGTTGTCTACCTATCCCAGCCTATACCAGTGTGGAGTGCTATGCTCATTACTCTCTACATCCGTCCCAGCCTATGACTATCAGTGTGGAGTGCTATGATCGGAGTTGTCTCCTCATCAAAACCTATGATTATCAGCGTAGAATGCCATGATCAGAGCTGTCTATACCCATTGCAGTCTATAATTATCAATGTGGGGCGCAATGGCTTTAACTGTCTTTTCCAGTCCCAGCCTATAATTATCAGCGTGGAGTGCGATCAGAGCTATCTACCCATCGCAGCCTATTATTACCAGTGTGGAGTGCTATGATCAGAGCTGTCTATCTCAATCCCAGCTTATGATTATCGGTGTGGAGTGCGATGAGCAGAACTGTCCATCCATCCCAGTCTATAATTATCAGTGTGGAGTGCGCTGAGCAGAGTTGTCTATACCATCCCAGTCTATAATCATCAGTGTGGAGTGCGACGATCAGAGCTGTCTATCTCAATCCCAGCTTATAATCCTCATTGTGGAATGCGATGACCAGAGTTTTTTCCCATCCCAGCCTATGATTATCAGTGTGAAGTAAGATGGCCTTAATTGTCCATTCCAATCCCATCCTATAATTATCAACGTGGAGTGCAATGATAGAGCTGTCTACCGATCCGAGCCTATGATTATCAGTGTGAAGTGAGATGGCCTTAAATGTTAATTCCGATCCCAGCCTATAATTATCAGTGTGGAGTGCGATGCTCAGAGCTGTCTCTCCATCTCAGCCTATAATTATCAGTGTGGAGTGCGATGATCTGTGTTGTGCGGTTATCGGAGATGCCAAAGCAACGCTTGAATTCGCATGGTAGTTTGTAGAAATGGACATCACTGGCTTTTTATCATTGAGGTTGACCCCAATGACAAAGGAAATCATTTTCAAAAATTGACACGAGAGGAATTTGGCGGGGTGTGTGGACAGTATCTTCCATGTCAGCATTAGATCCGATCAATCCCCGGCGGGTTCGCTGTATAACCACACACTGTATATAGCCTCTAGCCTGTTAGGCGTGTTGTTTGTTGTTCCATGCATCAGAGGGTCTCTGATCTGAAAAGGGCAAGCAGCAATTTAGTTTGACATGCCGCTGTTCTCTCTTATGTAAAAATAGCAATAATGCTGCAAAAGGAATGTTTTTTTGTAAATGTCAATAATACTGAAAGTCGCCAATCTTTTCTGGGGAAATAGTACACTTCCTCAATTTAATATCCACATCCACCTTGCTTCAGGGAATTGAATGAGTTTTTTTCACGTCGTCATAAAACATACGTCGAAAAAAGATATCGAGAAAGGGCTGTTATTACATAGACGTATGTTCCCAAGACTCCGCCTCAACAGCACGTTACTATTCTCAAAGGCATATCGTAAGCGTGTAACATTTCATGTT
The DNA here is from genome assembly GCA_016165875.1 of Acanthopleura granulata. Lineage (NCBI taxonomy): Eukaryota > Metazoa > Mollusca > Polyplacophora > Chitonida > Chitonidae > Acanthopleura > Acanthopleura granulata. The sequence continues at coordinate 33,384,690 of JABBOT010000001.1, read as the reverse complement.
CTTTGCGCAAAGAATTTCAAAAAGACCAAGGATTTAGAAAATACACTTTTTTAATGGTTTAGTTTTTTGCTTGAAGCTGTTTGAAATCCCCGACTTTTTCTCAGCTTTTATTCCCAGTCTTATGCTGGCGTCAGGTGACTTTCCGGTGAACGTACAAATAACTCTCGGACTCAGATGTCATTCGGGTAGTTAAAAAATTCCTTCAACACTGTCCTTTTTTAATCAGCGAAACGTGTATTACTGAGTCTGGGGCTAAATTATTAATCAGCAGCCCTGTGGACACCTGTGAACATACTGATAGGATGAGGCTAGCTAGCTTATGTCACCCTACTCAAGGACTTTAAAATAGAATGGCTTACAAATATCGCTCTTGCAAATGAGTTATTGCTCTTATAGATATCACAGACACGTGTACTAGACACATAACTAGCCAATAGCAATCCACCATACAAATACATAAGAATTTAACTGACCAACACCACTCCACATTACATTCTCCACAGGTGGCAATAACCCATGTCAAGCATTATATACCTTGCACATGTCTGTCTGTATCTTGTCCGTATACTTGAGGGATTCCTTTATTGCACCCACTGTCCTTGGGCCTTAATGCCAATAAACGGTAGCGTTCGTGCCGCCCTCACTTGAGATCCTGACTTTCTCTAGAATGGCATAAACTTGCTCTCCGGACCAAAAGCTGTGAGTCACATCTGGGAAAATTCGTCTGGGTTCGATCTATTTCATTGGTGATTAACGCCGTGTCCAAGAAATTAGTTTTATGAGTGGAACTAGTAAACCCGGTACCAACGGAGTAACCCGCTGGCCTTCGCCAGGCACTTGACAAACCTTTTGAGTTACAAACGAAGCCGAAAGAGCGAGTGTTGGATTCGAACACACGACATCATTGGTCAAGCGCAGCCCAAGCGAGGCCATTTCCTCCAGAATCCTCACTAAACGTTGATGTTAATAAAGGATAAACCACACTAGTAATACATAACAATAAATTTAATACATTTTATTACACCTCACAAAGTAATACTTAGTTTGTATTGATCAATACACGGTCACATGATATTCCGCAAAATATAATTTACAACAGTCATGAGGCAATGCACAACGGCCCACGCGCCAATAACCAACGATCTCGTGCGCTTATTCTAAAAGTTTATCTCCCTTCGTCCGCTCTCCAATGTCCACTAGCCGATAAAGTAAAAAGTTGGGCGAAGGTTTTCTGACCTAGCAACGGCGAAGAAGTCCAGTAATTTAGGGCTTCAACAGAGCAGGGCATATGTTTTCACTTTTTTTCAGCTTTCTTGAGGTATAATAAAACATATAATGCATGCCGTGGGATTGTTTATGGGAAATTGTGAGCTCTAGATCGAGCTCACAATTTCTCATAGACAATCCCACGACATCTACTATCTGTATAATGTACAACATCAAATCACCACCCATCTGTACAGAAGGAAAAAAAACAAGTTTATTGCAATGACACCGATAGTCATTTCAGTTTTTTTCCTCATTTACTTGTTTTATTACAACCTTTGAACACGTTATAACGGGATCGTCAAGTCCTCTGGTGTTATCACGCGAGACTGCATTTCCGTGGGTTATTGTCCCCGGTCTCTGCCCATTTGCTTCCCACCGCATAATGCTGGCCGTCGTCATATAAGTGAAATATTCTTGAGTACGGCAGAAAACACCAATCAAATAAAAACTATAAATGAATAAATAATTTAAATAAATAAATAAATAAATCCGAGAATTATGCAATCCTGTGATATACGCCATATTATGTATACAGGCCAACAATACAGCCAATATCAGAAACAATCTGCAGCGCAATTACAATAAAAATTCAACACGACTCGTCTAGAGCAAGTATCGCTTTTGGTTGCTTTAGCTCTAGGTTACTTTGTTCTGTCAGTTCAGCGGTTTTTCATCCCTCTGACTTTCTTTTGCTCATGAACATACCTTGTCGTGTTGCCGTGGGGTAAATAATGTTGGCAATATTCAAAACTACATACTGCTATGACTGAATGAATGGATGTCGATGTATCTGCCTAGCTGTGTCACACGGTCGACCTACACAGAAGCCTGGTAGGACGCTACACCTCGCTATAGGTGGTTTTTGATTTCTCTTCTTTCGTGCATTCCTCCAATTAAGCCTACCAGGCCTGAACACTAATTATTCCTGTTTCACTTTGCATGTGTATATGTGTTGATTCTTTGCAAATTGCACTGTAAATTTTACATCTATCCTTTGTTAATGTCAATTATTGTTACCCTTGAATAGATAAGCCTGTACATGAAAATCCTTGTTACTGCATGATATATTCCTGACGATGACAACGCAGTGTGCCGAACTATAGAATATGGAATAATGACTTCAGTATTCAGTGTTACAATGATTTTTCCACAGGCCATTTGTTGCGTCATGTTGACACTGTCCTGTTCAGGCCTATTCTTCATACCTGTTCATTCTTTTCCCAACAGCGAATAAAAAGCGATTTCCGTCCATCTGAGGATCAGATTCACTTGACGAGGCTGTTATATATCTTGATGCTGGTATCCTCGAGAAGAACGCATTAGATGACGGTGACCTGGATGTTGGATAATGGGCATACAGTCAAGAGCCCCGGTGAGAACACCATGGGAGGAGGACATGCGTGGCCATTGTCGGGCCGGGACCCCGAGGCAGGCAGGATGGATGGCATGCAGGGAATCGGTTCGTGCAATGATGGGAAAGCAGCCGATAAGTGCATGATATGGAACCAAGCAGAAAACCTTGATAATTAGGGTTAAGTGAATGTGCTGACTTGTAACATCCGCCTATCTGTTTTTATACCTGACAAGACATGGCACTGAATTACTTTTGCCTTTATTCGGTCAACTTTTTGCATGTAAAAATGGCACAGTTTTTAATTGCACACAAGAATAAAAAAAACTTTCTTGCATGTCTTTCAGTTTGTTTTCCTCAAAATGAAATCAAAATTACTCGCTATTTTTGCATGTTTCGATTTGCAACTTCCGCCCTATTTTTTCTCTCGTTGGCTTATCCGGTTGCACTTTGCTTTTCGCTAATGGATTCACTCATTCCAGACATTTTGCATCAGAAAAAGACCAGATTTTGAGTAAAATTGATGACATGCCTTTGGAAGTTGCTACACAACCTTGTCGGTGTAAATCAATTGATTACTGCTGACAACATGTCAAACATCAGTAACACCAATACCCAAGTTCGATAACTGTCCGTATTCAGCGTATTAATTGGTCTAGTCACAATTAAAGCTGTCACCGAGAGATTCGGCAGCAGAGTCTACTTTCTGACAGGTAACAGGAGAACATAAGTACAACACAGCACCGAACTAAATAAAGTTTGTCGTCCCTCTAAGAACAGACGATGCCGGGTGGAGTCGGCATTGGTAGATTACATAATATACTTTGGAATCAGTATAATTGTAATAGCTTTTACCTCCACATTTAAATCTTTACATTTCAAGCTGTTACAAAACATTGTACAGCTTCGCTATATACATCATTACGTGCAAACAGAAGAGAAGGGGACAGATAACCTCTAATCCAGTTCTATTGGACTGTTTGATTTGTCTGATTGTTTGTGATCGAATATTTTATTTAAATGACGCCCAAATCTCTATTTCAGACGTAAGCATGAAGTTTGCCAAAGGCCCCGTGATGGTTCATCCAGGACACACCGGCTTCCACTATACATAAAAGCATTGAGGTTGGGAGATGCGGTTGGGTCATAGGCCTCTAAAGACTTTAAAAACGGTGCCTGTTGCTGTTTCGCCTGGCGTTCAATAACGAGAGGTTAGAGCAAGGAAACAGGACTATTTAGTGCGACTGGGTGCGATGTCATGTCTGGTGTCTTCGGCATGATGTATCAGTGGCGGCAGCACTTAGGCGGCATGGACTCGTCCTGCCACAAGACACAGTATATACGTACATTGTAAGAACTCCTAGTCGCCATACAACGATAACATTGCTGAGTACTGCGTAATATCCAAGAATGCATTTATATACATGAAACTGATCACCATCGTATGAGTAAAGAGTTATTGAGTGTATGTGACCTTAAAGGACAATCAAATATACATGTATATGTTGGAGATCAGTATTTTTATATGTGGGTCAAGACATCAGAAATGTCCAGAATACAAACCTCTAGAATAAGTAACTGACAAACTCTGTCAAATGTAGGACACTGATCTTTACTGTAGTCAGATCTAGTTCTTTGCAATATTGGTTAAGTGGTCTCCAACGACTGACCATCCAAACCATTATATTTACCTGCACGGTCACCGCGTATTGCCTCCAAGGCCTCGTAAACCCTGAATACATGCAGTGAGAATGTCGAAAATGTGCTGTCCAAGACATCGCTAAGCAAAACAAGCCAAAGTGTAGGGTTACATTTTTTTCACATTTATTCATGTTCGTAAACTGATTTTCTAAGGAAACTAAAACCTGTAGGGCCTAACTACACACGAGCCAGTGTCATTTGCCGTAGCGGTACATCATTTGAATGAACGCGTGTTCTACTTGATTGCATAACAAATGACACCAGACAACGATAACATTCGAGTATCAATTTTTTTTTACATACCCAACTATCACTATTCATATTTTATGTTATATGAATACGTTTTTTTTATTACTACTATTACTACTACTTCTATTTCTACTACCACTATTACTAATGGTACTATAACTTCTACTACTAATGAGATACATGTATTTGTTCAAGTAGTATAGCCTGTACTGTAGTAGTGGTAGTAGTAGTGGAAGTCGTATTAAGAGCAAAGTAGAAGTTTTAAAAAATGTCTTCATATAACATGACATATACATGGATAGAGTCATACATGTGTTTTGCATTCACTGTGAATAGCTTTACGATCGGAGACAGAATTTATTTTCGTTCCAGGATTTCACTGAGATTCACATAAGTTGTTTTAATTACATTGAACCAATATTACATTGTGCCATTCACATGTAAGGGTGCGTTTAAATTTTTGCCTCTTTAAGTGCTGTCTTTTCTATTTTTGGGCATGAAAGGAGGATTTTCCCGGCACATCCGCACCGTGATTAAGCCGCGCCTCAAGCCCGCTCAAGCCCACAGAAGACAGTAACAGAAAGTGAGCTACGTGCTGGCTGTAAGCGGCTGACTAAGCTAACAGTCCGCCAACGCTGGACTCCGTAATTAAAGCTGACACGCCACCCGCGCCCCAGAGGCCTGTGAATTTCTGCCCTTTCGGATCAGAACTGTGCATTAGGAAATGGAGAGTGATGAAAATTCAAATGTGACATCGGTGATCACGCATTTCATTCCGGCATCTATTTATTGGTGCACGTAAATAAGAGGTTATAACTGCCTGTCTGCCTGTGTGCTCGATATGACTTCGTGCTGCGGCGGGAAACGCGATGTCTATTCCAGTAATGGAATCATCCAAGGGAATGAGTGCAATATCCAATCAAATGAGAGAAGCAGCTGTGATATATATGTGTATACTGTAGCTAACTTGGTGGGAATGGCGAAAATTTCGACAGGAATAAATACAGAGACCCGGTCTCAGAGAATCATGGAAGTATATGCCGGAATGAACCCGTGGAATTGAACAACATCCCACCGAATGAAGGAAACGCTAGCGGAAATGTTACAGTCATGAACTACAATGTAGCATACATCCGTTGTAATGGTGCAAACATCTACTGGAAGAAAAGAAGAGTAGACTAGAATAGTGCAATCATCCACTGCAAAGAAGATAACATCCACCAGAATGCATGTGGCAAACATCCACTGCAATGGTGTAAACATCCAATGGAATGCAAGAAACGTTTACGGGAATGAATGAAACGTCCACCGGAAGTGGGCTAACATTTGGTGGAAGGAAATTTCCAGAGAAGAGAAGGACACGTCCGAAAACGTCCCCTGGAATTAGGGAAACATTCATGGGAATGGAATGACTGATTATGGCTTAACGCCAGGTCGGCAATGTTTCATGTCGGGAAAAAAACATGGACAGGAATGGAGACAGTATGAACGGGAATGGGGAAAATATCCACGGGAGCAGAGAAAACGTCCACAGAAATCAATGGGATATCAACGTTAATGGAGAAAACATCCAAGGGAATGGGGAAACATCCTCAGAAATGAATTGAATATCAATGGCAATGGAGAAACATCGACAGGAATGGAGAAAACATCCACGAGAATGAAGATCAGATCAACAGGGATGCAGAGAGCATCCAAGGGAAAGGAGAAAGAATCGACAGGGAAGGAGAAAACATCGATGAGAATAGAAAAGACATCCACGGGAATAGAGTAAACATCCGCAGAAATCAATGAAATATCCCGAGGATTGGAGAAAACATACACGAGAATGAAGAACAGACCGACAGGGAAGGAGAAAACATCCCCAGGGGATGGAAGAAACTTCGACAGCAATGGAGAAAACATGCATAGAAATTAATGCAGTATTCACATCGACTTGAATAGAGAAAACATGCAAGGGAATGGAGAAAACACTAACCGGACTCAGTGGAATAACCACCGGGATCAGGAAGACAAAGGGAGCTCGATGCAACATAGGGAAGGTTCTATTGCAATAATGAGCTCTGAAAGTAGGAAATTCTTTTTGGGAACCAAAGTTGTTTGATATTTTCTTTTTTTGTCTAATAAGGTTTTGGCTTCTTGTAAAATAATCCTGAATATTCACACCATCATTGTGGCACAACGTGTGTATTTTACAGATATGGGTTCCACATAAATTGCGACAAAGTAATAAATAGCACCAGGAACAGTGTAAGTCAAATTTCACTAGATACCTTGACATTTTTCTTCATTTAATCTGCAGGCATTGTGCATATGAGAGGCTTGATTTAATGAGGTGATATTCTGATCGTAGATAATATTTTAAGGTGATATTTGCGCTAGATGTTTACCCGAAGAGCACCATGCAGAGGTGCGGCCTTGACAGCAACTTCGTCAAATAAAATACCTTCACCTACAAACTATCACGTGATCGCCATCCAAAGTGAGGCCGAGAGCGGACAACACAGCCAATGAGTTGCTATGACATTTCATTTCCTTTTCTTGCCATGGGAGTTTCCTTAATTTCGCTTTGGCGCTCCAAATTTAATGAGTTGTTGCAGTGGTATTAAAAGAAGGGGAAAAAAAAGCTGAAGACTGCCGATGAAAAACGCATATGTTACAAGGTCATATGCGGCTCAAACTAGTACCGGCATGCCGTACGTGTATATTTATTACGAGTTAGGCCGATGAATCATTAATGGCTTCATTTGGCTTGTCATAACCGGCTCCATTCCCAAAGGATTTCTCTACAGCTATGATCTATTCTGAACCAAGCATAACAGGAATGGTACAGAGACTGTCAGAGACTGGTTTGATGGATGAGACCTGCAGCAGGAGCCTCTATGGTCTGGACTCTTGTGTAGGCCCCTGAGGTAGTCACAGCAAACCTCCAAACCTCCCCCATCCCGGACCTCGCCCCCACGTCAATACACCTGGTATCGCCCGTGACAGGCGTTGATGACGTGCCACCGTCGTGCTGTTCACACCGGACTAGGCGGAAAGGTTATGGTAGCCTTCGCGTCTGGCTCTGTGGTATAAGGCGACACTCTTGTGGGTTGACATACGAAACTGCTTGTTTGAATTTGGTACTGGCCAGTTCGCTCGTGCCACTCACCGGGAGGATTTCCAGCCCATGATTTCCAATCATAAATACCTCAGCACCGTGAAATGCGACAAAACACAGTCGCATAATTTCAACCACTATCCTACATTCATAAATTTATTGAGTTCATCGCAGAAAGCCGACGTATAACGAGTACAGGTCACTTGAAGGCAAGTGACTTCTACAGATGCCAACTCTGACATAGCAATCAAGCCAGATCGTCATTTGAGTTTTACCTTGGCATTTTCTAATCACATTTGTAATTTGAGGCTGAGTATGTGAACTTCTGATCATCTATTTGTCTGTCGTCCTGTGGCCCATTTTATGAAGAGGGTGTCACGTTACTCGTACCGTAACTACCATGGTGACGTATCTCTACAGTGCGTGTCTCCTTGACAATTACGTGTCATATAACTTACATCCTCTTCTATCTGTCTGACTGGGAGTCTGATCATGCCGCTGTTTGACTGCCTGTGTGTCTGATCATCAGGCTGTCTGTCTGCCTGGACTTGTAATTATCCGTCTTTCTGTCTATGCGTCTGATCACTCGTTTGTCTGCCCTGAACCTCTGATCATGTGGTTATCTTCCAGGGCGTCTGATCATCCAGCCGTCTTTCTGCCTGAGTGTCTGATCACCCGTCTGTCTGTCTGCCTGGGCGTGTAATCATGCCGCTGTCTGTCTGCCTGAGGATTTGATCATCGGACTGTCTGTCTGCCTGGGCGTCTGATCATGCCGCTGTATGTCGGCCTGAGTGTTCGATCCTCCGCCTGTCTCTCTGCCTGGGTTCTGATCATCCGTTTGTATGTCTGTTTGGGTGTCTGATCATCCGGATGTTTGTTACCGGGACGTCTGAATATGCCGCTGTTAGTCTGCCTGGGTTTCACACCATCCGGCTGTCTGTCTGCATGGCCTTTTGATCAAGTCATTGTCTGCCTGAGCGTCTGATCATGCAGCTATCTGTCTGAATGGACGTTTGATCTTCAGTCTGTCTTTCTGCCTGAGCGTCTGATCACCCAGCTGTCTGTCTGCCTGTGCGTCTGAACACATGGCTCTCTGTCTATCTCGGCGTCTGATCATGCCGCTGACCGTTTGTCTCAGCGCCTGGTCACCCGGCTGTCTGTTTGCCTAGGCGTCTAATCACCCGTCTCTCTGTCCGCTAAGTCGTCTAATCATCCAAATAAGCTAGAATATCTGTTCAACTGGTATCAGAAGCATATGTATGAAAACATCTTGTTTTGATGATGCCAATGTCAGGTATTTTGTACAAATGTTTACCCTTTGTAAATTCGACGTTTGAATACCTTAGGAATGAATTGTCTCGAGAAAGCTTTTACTGAGGCGAGAAAACTTAGTACCCTCACTAATGTCTGACAGAGATATTACTGACTCCAGACGTGATTCATTAGAGTTATACCAGTCCATTTAAATATTTGACGCGTTTGCTCATAAACTCAAAATGGCGCCTGTGTGTAACCGCCACACCTCGCCGAGATAACAGTAAATGGAAATCATTGTGTAAAGATAGCGTTTCATTTAAGAGCTTGGCTATCTCCCAATCACCCATGCCTCCATATTAACGGCATTAAGGCGCAGTGATCGTCCTCCAATCCTCTTCGAGGCCGATCACCGGCCCATGTGCAAACACACCACGGGCTTTAACATGGCCAAATTAGTTTCTCGCCCATCACATCAGACAGCAGCTCTGTTTGTTCTCGCCTTCACATCGGAACAGGACAAACACCGAACCACAGGCGAAAGTGTTAGCGGAGTGAAATTCACACATTCCGCTAGACTTTGAACATTTCCTTCCAGTGTAGACAATAACACTTTCTGACATGTCATTAATACGGCGTTGAAAGTTTCATTAGGTGCGAATAAAAACCGAGCAAAAATTTGTCCATCAGGACAGAGCTAATGTGTCTTCCATAGAAACTGAAAGCTTCCCCTCAGATCCCTTCTGAAAGGCCGTCCCCGAGAACTCAGTGTCTCGCCGACCCTCACGTTGCACGTCAGTCATGTTAATAAAGAGCTTATTCCAATCGGATTGCTGTCTGTTGACTGTTCCTTGAAAGGGCACGTGCTTGATTCTGTTTTCCTTTACGAACTGGTATGGAGACATCTTAGAACTGGCCTAAGTAATTTACTAGTATCAGCGCAACTATATGGGCTATCGTCGTCTGGAGTAGATATAGCTTCTGTGTTCTCAGTACGCAGATGACGGGATACAAGCTAAAAGGTAAATACCACAGCCTACTGTGGCCAACCGTTTTCTACATTGCCGGTGAATTATACCAAAACTTACCAATGTATATGTGATAAACAACGCTTATCATACCAAATTTTTAATAATTAGAAAAGCAGACGTTTTCACCCCGCTCCAAGGAATTGCGATGTAGTTTATGCATTAGTGAAAACCTCAGTTACACGTACAACACAACAGAAATAAATAAATAAATAAATAAATAAATAAATAAATAAATAAATAAAATCATTTCCAGATAACAAATGTTGGAATGTTCTCAAAAAAAGTTTTTCTCAAACTGAGGTACATGTGCATGTGTGCGTGGTACAAATAATGATGTATAATCTATCTTAATTATTAATTACTTAATTATTGTCTTCCGAGCATAGGTGCTTCATGATCGACTTCATTTTACAGGAGACTCTCGTATAGCTAATGTAGGCTACCCAATATATATTTATTATTTCATAATAATAATTTTGTGCCGCAAAATACCTCACTTATTCGACGGCGGAGGCCAGCATTATGGTGAGAGGAAATCGGGAAATGAGCTTTGCCCGGGGGAAACCACAACGGTCCGCATGCAGGTTGTTATCTTATATGTAGGGTACAGTCTCTTATATGTAGGCTACAGTAAAGAGGATAATAACAGATCCTGTCTGTAGCCATGCTTATCTCTTCTTAAGATACGAAGTTAAGTAATACACCTAGTTATGCAGAACACACAAATGCATGGGATCATAAAGCATAAGTTGTCTGTACTGTGGTACAGACAGGCCACGCGACTAGAGTCATGAAAGTCAAGTTAGCAGAGAATACGAAATCTCCAGTTATCGATTTAATGAAGAAATGCCGTGAACGATATGCCAGGAAAAATTAAAATTGATTTAGCTGGCCTCTTGTGATAAATTTATAAATTGATTTTCTTTTTATTTCATTATGAACTGATGAGCATTTGTTGTTCATCGTCGTTCGGAATGGGCTTTTGGGAATATAAATCTGACGTTTTGTTATGTGTGTTAGATTTCTTTTGGATTTACGTGTCGACGTTAACTTTTTTAACAGAAATGCGATGTCTGCATTGGGACAAAATGTTTGGCGCATTACGAAAGTTTTACATCTGGGACGGCAAAATTTATGGTAGTTATTATATACATATTTATCGCGTGACAAAACACATCAAACCATCTTCCTCACAGCCCCTTCTACGTCTCTGATTATCTATCAATCGTATCAGATCCATAAGTATAGTTATAACCTAAATGGGAAAGGGGTAACTTTGTACTTTGTATTCGTGGTTTTAATAAGGAGTTTTAAATCACCGACAAATAAAACTTTATAAAATCACACCAGACAGTACACAGAATACCTGACAATGAAGTATACACAAATAGCTAATGCTACGAATCGTGCGAATGTGGTGTGTGTTTGTCTAGAAAACGTCACTAAGAAAACTGAAGTACTGGAGCACTTCTTGGAGATGACAAGTGAGAAGCTACAAGCATTATGTACACCCGTTGTCAACGATAACTGACACTCCAGTTCAATTGTGGAAGAGCAATTTCCTAAAACGTTGATTACAAACCTCCACGGAAATAAGAAGGTAGATTAAATAAGAAACTAGATCGGAATCGTTTAACGAAAAGCTGTCAGCAATTTTCATTCATGCTGGAAAAACACAAGGATTTCTGGATATAAGCGCCTCAATTTAATTTGTGTCTAAAACCTATTACATGCTAGTTTATAAGTCGTTGGGTATCAAAAGCATGTATCTCACTTGCGCTTTGATTGCAACTGCTCATAGATTCAGTTCAACGTGGGGTTTTTGTTCAAGGTGATTCATATACAGCTCCTAGCACCAAGTATAAGGAGGAATGCAGCGAAACTCGGATATGAAAACTTCTGAAACAGTCTCATTTTATCATTTTATGCAAGTTTACTACCCTACTTCTCATTCCAGCAATTCTCGTTTGGGCTACATGTTGGCCAAACAAATGGGACAAATATAGAATCGTTTCTTCAGTGTTGAAAAGCTCCCCGACCTCCACTTTAAAATCTTCGAAAGTGCATGTCAGTTTTTGTAATATTTTCTTTCTATATTTCGTTCAAAAACTAACATACGCTGCATGTATACAAATCAGTTCAGTGAATGGTGAACTGTTGGCATTCTCTTTATTTGCATGGTTTGAAGCCACAAGTTAAGCTTTTTTCTTTCTTGGAAAACTGTAAAATTATTTTTTTTTATTAAATGTTAAATTACAAATCACATGGCAGAGGTTTTCAATCGTACCTGCCATTAACATGTATAAAGCAGAAAGAAGTTCGGACTTCGCCAGACCGTCGCGAGCCTGTTAACAATCAGGTGTTGTACTTTAAATATTAACTCTCCTTTCCAGATCACTTCGTGCTGAATTTTAGTTTTTCTATTTCGATCTCATTGCTTTACTTCGTATCATGCTATATTTATTTATATGTTTATTTAATTTTTGCCACAGGTATGCGTGTAATTGCAAGTCTCATATATATAATAAAGTTGCAAGACGTGGTTATGAAATGTGGTGACTCGACACAGCAGTTGGAATAAAACCCTAACTGTGGTAAACTGACAAAAGACGGTGTTTCACCCGTAATATGTGACCATTTGCCAACTATCACATTGTCATCGCTTTCCTGCTTTTACCCACCATAGAGAGGTCTTTTATCTGGTATCTTTTATCAACTATATTCCCCACCGAGAAGAACCTAAATGTCATCACGTGACATGTGAATTACGAACATTTTTCAGAGTTGTCGGGAAGTAAGTCTTCCTACCTGTTTATGTACTGAACCATTGTGCTTTGATAGCCTTGGATATAGCATGGGGATGATCTGCACCACTGCTGCACTTACAGGAAGTCCGGCCAGAAGCTGTCTCTACCCAGCCGCACCCCAAGGGTCCATCTGTGCAAGCACAAGGACTTCTGCATCAATTACAGGTGGTCCTCGTTAATCAATCGCTAGTGTAATTAAATAGTTTGAAGCCTTTATGTACATACGGCACCTTGATTACTGACCGGTATATCATGAGCTATGACCAATTAGAGATCCACATTCTCGTTACTGTCTTCATTGGCAATGGTGGACGAAATCCTTTCTCAGTTATCAAGGAGGATTTTATCTTCTGTTGATATGTAGGCTATTATGGCCAGGCCCTACAGTATTCATTTAGCTTCTTTCAAACATAATCGTCAGTTCCGGCATTTGTACAGACCTACCACTCGTAGGCTAAGAAGAGACGCGTCCAAGTCGATAATCACAAGATCCATTTCTAAAACAACTTAAAACTACAGTTAGGTGATATGTAAGAAAAGATATGTACGTAGCGAATATAACTGTTTTCAGTGATGCAGGGAAACGTTACACTTCTCAAAGACCAATGACTTTCCTTCTTAACTGTCATTAGTTCGCAACGCAGAGGTAGATGGAGGCTTTTTGTTGCTTGTGCACGTGTTCTGTTTTGACGCACGGGCACATGTGTGATGCGTAATGGCGACTGCCTGGGGAGAGGGATCCGCGCGATCTCATCCCCCCGTCATGAAGCGCCGACACCCGAGATCGGTCCAAATCAATAAGCATACCGCCGTTCTGATCTGCTTTGCTCGGGTCTCTGCTGACCTCAGTTAGGATATTGACTGGCGGATTCAAATTGCAATTACTTTAATTAAGGATATCTTAGTGATAGATATTTGCCAGATTACGTCGGGGAACCTTCCCATTGATGGTGTGGTTGGGGGTGAGCAGTTTTGAGCCAGCGTCAATAGCTCGGCTATATCAACTGTCCATTAGTTAATTGAGTTGACATGGCTGGATGTATAGCTAAGACTTTTGCCGCGATACCTTAAGTGGTACATGTACGCCTAGACTTCGCGTATAGTTCTCTAGCAGCGCTGTTATAAGCCTCTAAAAACAGTTCCCTGAAAATGAGAAAATTAAAAGAAAGCAGAAGGAGTCGCTCGGTCTAAACTCTATTACTGAATATCAAACATGCGGCCTTCTGGAGGGCCAAAGGGGTTAACTCATAACTTGATCAAAACTGGCCTTGTTGGACTACAGGAAGCTCGAAAATTGTTTTCCTTATACGGTATGGTGTCTCTAAAGATTGTCCAAGCGTCGCGTTGATATATCACGCATTTACATTTACTTGATTTCTTTGGTGTTTTCATTGTTTTAAGCTTGAAAAGACTACAGCATGATTGGTAAAAAACAGAGCAGGGAGAACAAGTGTGATGGCTGGCAAATGCAAAAGTTGGCAATACTTTGGAACAGCTGGATTCACCGCTACTGAGAACAGCGTAATTCAGTTCCACTATGCAGCACAATACTCTAAAAATTCGTGAAATGTTCAGTTGTTACCGGAGATGACAGAATTTCTCTTAGATATCTAAGAGAAAATTTGGTATATAAACCACATGTATGTCAATAATTAATGGAACTGGTTTAACTTCATCTATTTTGCCCGTCTTTTTTTTTGCAAGCCTTTAACTGTTTTTATCTGGATACATAAATATATTTTAAAGAAATTGTCAAGGTGTTATGTGCTTTTACCGATCGATTCTTTCCAATCATCAAATGGTGTGTTACTTATCGTCCTGCCTTAAACAAGAAATGAATTGAATTCAGAGTCTCTCTAAGACCCATTGAAATCCACGTTAGGAAAAAAAGATTATTATTTACCAGTCATCCTATCCTGCGCGGCTGACCCGCCCGACTGTCCGCCCGTCCGTCCGTCTGTCCACCCGTTTTCAGTGTCTGCTCGTTTACAAACGATACTCCGCGGTCGATCTCTCAATACTTCAATATACGTTTAGTAATTAATAAATGTTAAACATTTACAACAAGTAATTAATGTGAAAAAACTTCAGTACAAGGAGTAGGCCTACTATAGCAGCTTACGTGAGTCTGCCTTATGAATTGTTTGATTGTCTTCTGTTTATACCATTTTAAAACTTTTTTTACCTGCATTGCCTATTGCACTCTACCTGTGGGAACCATTCTCAGATGCGCCTTCATGAGGGTTCTGATCTTGTATAGGTAAAAAACGTTCAAACATCTCTCATTCTTGTATTGTGTGCTTTAACAAAGAACTCTTAATCAACCCAGTACGTCAACCATTCTGTCCAAAAAGTATATAACTTCCCTAGTACTCTCTTCAAAGACAGTGTGTTTTCCAGAGTAATTTTATGTATAGAGAAAGCTGTTTACTGCTAGATTCTCTCTTGTATAAATTAGATCTTGTCTTATTTGACACAGCGGCGTCATATGGTAGCATGCTATTCCAAAAAATGATACGTTTGTACAACGTCAAACGAGAAATCAGACCCTATGATCTCTCGGCCAATGCAACTCTGTCGTGCTGACGGGAGCGAACCAATAAAATCTATATACGACATCCATATGCGAGTAAGTATCATTGACTCGAGCGCTAGTAATTAAACAGAAAGCTGATTAACGCCTATCTACTAATTATCTGCCGCTCCGATCGGTGTTCGGATGTAGTGAAGTAAGTAAGGTTGTGGTGATATCGTGGCTCTCAGACTGCCGTAGGTGTACACCGGACTGAAAAAAATGTATACGGCCATATAAATAAATAAATAACTAAATATACAAACGTTTTCTGTATTACTAATTCCTCATCTGATAGTGTCTGTCTGGCATTAATAAATACGTCTAGACTGTTGGATGATAAATGTTACTTGCCTTACCGGTAAGGGGAATCCTCCATTTTATTCTTTTCACAAACCGAAACACAGCTATGTCCACTTGACTACAGAAACGTTTCTTGTATATTTAAGGGTGTACATAACACGACTTTCTGTCCTATCAGGGCGATAGTGTAGTTAACGGTGTATATTACCGGACTCCCTGACCTACCAGTGCAGTAGAGTAGGTAACGGCGTACATGATTTTCTGACTTACCGGGAGAGTAGGTTAGGTAACGGCGTACGTTACAAGACTTTCTGACCTACCATGGCGGTAGAGTAGGTAACGGTGTACGTTACAAGACTTTCTGACTATCCAGTGTACAGAAAACCATCTTCATTCCAATTATGGATATGGTAAATTATGGCCCTTTTCAATGATTTTAAAAGATGTCTCTTGAACATATGAGATGTAACGTAGCTAAAGTCATAAAGAAGCCTGTATAAACGCGCATTATGCTTCCAGCTTATATGCAGTTAGCATCTTTTATAAGAGCTTATCAGGAAACATGAAGTCACGCTAACCTAACAAGCCCGGCGAAAATATTACATATAGGCAACATAACTCATAACCGGCCACGTCGATTATACAGTGAAAAGATGTAAAAAGTTGCACAACTAAAAATCGTGTCTTAATGCACGCTGTCCACCTTGAAATTTTACGTTTTCCGCTGGCCCATTAGGACAGTTATAATGAGTGTTGTGTGATGTGGAAAACTCTTCGCATCCACGGCCGTGATTTCTTCAGGGACGGGCAAGGTGAGGGTAGTAAATCTGACGGCTAGATGGAGACGTCGCCTATAAACTGCTGGGGGTAGAGAGGTGTTAAACGTTAATCCGACCACGGTGAGGTATGTGCACGATAGATAGACGGCAGCACAGGCCCACGTCTATCGGGTGTGAAGTCCTGCGGAAACTGCGTCTGATCGAAGGCATACACTCTAATTGGGAGATTTTGCTGCGCCCATTATAAGCCGACACAGTTAATTAAACCACACCATTTTGTTTCTTCGACTGAGCAAGAACGGTACATAAACCCCAAACTGACATGACTGATATAACAGACTGTATTTTCCTGGACAGACGAAGTAAAGCCATATCAGGCAAAATAAAATACACCCTCAAGAAAGGCCCATTCAACCATGATTTAGTTACATGTATTACTTATTTGATTTGGCGGCCAGCATTATGGTGGGAAGAAACCGGGAAGAACCCGGGGGAAACCCACGACCATCCGCAGGTTGCTTGTGGACCTTCCCACGTACGAGGCAAAGAGGAAGCGAAGCCAGAAAACGAGGCAGTGAGGTAGCGCTTGAGCGAGTAAGCGAGGTGGCAGGGTAACGGTGTGAGGAAGCCAGGAAACGAGATTAACATGCTATCCCGCTGCCTCGCATCGCTACCTCGCTACTTGACTACCTCGCGGCCTCTCTACTTTGCCCTCTATTAGAAAGATCGAGGTAGCGAGGTAGCGATATTTCCCTTTATAGGCTTTTGTAGATTGACCACCATGGCTGCTGAACATCACGGCAAAATGCAAAGTAGGTGACAAACGTCATGAAGGTCGCTGACAAATGAGCGATGACTAGATTTGTGACCACAATGGTGTAGGGCAGGTTGTCTGTGGCCATTGCTTTATTCGGTTTTAACGTCATTTTCAACATTATTTCAATCATATCACGACGATATCTCACTGCAGCAGGCCGGACCCAATGCCAACACATGGACCACCCTGCCGATGACACCAGCAACAATGACCCAGGGACCCGTTTTACGAAGGAGGTGTAACGCTAACTACAATGGAGACGTATCTCTACAGTGTTTGTCGTCATGACAGTCACGCTTGACGTAACCTACGTCCTGTTTGTAAAATGGGAATCCCAGGAAGTCACATTATAGCGACACCAAACAGACCAGAATTTCGTCTATTCCTGTTATTCTGAGCGCCAAGCAATGTATTGTACCAAGATTACCAATGTTAAAGTCTTAGGAATGACTCGATTCAGAACTGAACTCCGGATCTATAAGACAAATGTAAATAGTATCCTAATATCTTTGTGAGTTATGTATAGGCCACTGAACTTCTGAAAATCGACCAAGGACTGATTTGAGCTCTTATCAAAACCAGCTTCCATAGGCATTGCCTTTCATCGAAAAGATGTGATAGGTGAGAAAAGTTTCCCGCAGACGAAATAAGAATCATCTTTGACCGAGGCCACTTTGCATGAGATCATGTCTGAATGTACATTTAAAGCATATCTAAAATGTCACCTTGGGAAGATAGAATATTCTAACGGCGGGCGGCAGTCTGGGATGTTCATTTCTACATACCAAGGCGTCTGCCTGTTGCCGGGGTCAGCAGACCGATAAACACTCATCAAACCGTCGTCCGGAATTGCTCCGACATATCTCCATTCAGTGAACTCTGATCTGCTGGCTATCGCCGTCTTGATAAATGTCACTTCAGCACTGCGGTGCAGTCAGGAGAGAAAATCGTCGTTTGTTGAGAAAGAAATGGGAATAGTTAGACTCTGACAACCGGACCGTCGACATTATATTATTGACGGTTCGATGAAGACGCCGTTGTTCAAGGAAGTCAAATGGCCTAGTAAACTCTGGGCCTCAGGTTTTGGTTCGGAAAGATCCCGTCCGAGTGTAGGTCTGGTTCAACTAGTGCGTTCAACAGGACAACTGTGCGAACATATGGTGTGACTTGGCATGGTTCTGACCAAATGTCTGAAAGCTTCTTGATTTCTTGAAAGAAAAATTATCTCTGAGAGAAAAGTCACATAGGGCAGCCAGTTATATCCGTGTGCAATGGGGAACCTTTCTCACCTAAAGTAATTCAGGCTTAAGCTACATGTAAAACTTATACATTCTGTTGGTGCATCTTGCCATTGTCACGATTGTTTGTTGGTTAACTGGTCACCTAGTATTCATGTAAAGCAAGAAAACAATGGTCAACCCGGTTTGAGCGCCAGTCCGGCTTCCGGGTTCGTAGATCTACCATCAGTTACAGCATCAACATGCTGTGTTGTACGATTCATTAATAGTATCTTCAAACAAAGAATGCTGCAATTTGCAATTTTCGTCCAATATAGTGGGCGTTAGAGTCAAGCCGTACTGAGAAAGTTTTTGATTCCGATAACCTCATGTTCCTCTGTCTTACTGTCACCTACATGTCCGCGTGAAACAAGCCTAGGGCTGTCGTCAACAGAAAGAAAGGGACTCCTGATCCACACAGGGGTACAATATCTGAATTTTTTTATGGTTTGAATAACTAATTTTCATGTGAGAACAATTAAGGTCTTTTTTGCACAAAACTAGAGTATTCGCTCGATCTTACGCTACAAGTACGGGAAATTTCAGAAAACAGCCATTGGGTCCATAGTTAATTTATAGTTGATAAGCGGGAGTTCTCTAGTGCTGTATGATAACTGGTATTCTCTAGCATGCTATCCTTGTCGGCTGTACGTTCGATTTTGACCAACGTTTGTGATGATGCAGTTATCTTGCTCCATTAACAGTTACTAAAAGAGACTGATAATCGAAATGTCAAGTAGCAGGTTTGTCAGACACAATGTTCGGCTCGGTTTCGTCCATCCACAAACCTCACAACCTTATGTCAAAGAAATATATAAAAAAATATAAAAACAATTTTGACCCCAAATTACCTGAAATATTGTCTTACTCCATAAAAATCTGCACATTCACAATGATTTGTGTACACAATGTGTATCAGTGGTACACAAATTGTATATTGCTGACACATTGTCTTTGTAAATGTGTACTGCTTGTACACAAAATTATATGGATTTTTATTTTTGACACAATACCATGTACCACTCTTACATAGTAGTTTTATAAACGTTCTCACACTCTCACATCTCTAACATTTCCTCCTGAGAATTGGCCATTTCTCGCCTTACATATGTCACCGAGATGAATGTCACTCCATAAATGAGCTGAGGTATCATTATTTCAACATTCTCAAAGGTTTTGGTACCATCAGTGATCTGCAAGAGAGTCGTCATCATCAATACGTAATCCGAATTGTCCGTAGACGCGAGCAGTTACATGACGGACAAGTCTGTTCACCTGAAGAAAGGTCAGAGGTTAACTGGTCACGTGATATTCTCTCGCCTCATTGGGAAAAGTTATAGTCCATTATTTATGACCGGACACCACCATACAGTAGTCCTGAATGACAGACACAAACTTTTGAATGAATATTTTACCAAATATTACATTCGCGTCCTTAAAGGCTCTAGTGACATTAAGCTTTAATCTCTATATCCGACATCACGTGCACAGCAGTCTGACTTGACGTTCTAGTCCAAAACCACCACAAAGAAGGTCATCGTTAGGATTAACAATCGTAGTTTTATCTCAACCGATCTTCTGCAACAGGACACTTTGTATGCTTGTAAAATATTTATGTACTTGTTGTCATAATAACATCTTCGAAAACTGCTAAGAATCGAACTTGGAATGCTGCGAATGGTCAAAGTAAAAGCATATTGAAATTAGTGTTATATCCTGTGAAATGAGCTTGTCCCCACAAACTTACATGATTTCCTGATAGGACACACCATTATATATGGATGTTTCTTGTGGTGTGTGGAGAAACACAGGTTATTAACAACTTGGTTGTCCGTAGGCGACACTTGGCCACCATTTGCTGAATCAATCTGAACGATCAATAAGCACCCAATGAATTCCTCGATCAAGAGTTAACACAGACGCGAAAAGATGGTGATTAATGAAATAAGTTACAGAATTAAACCGGTGACATGCAACTGAAAAGTACACAGTAGTTGTTAAAAATATAAAGGACATTTTAGGCCAAAAGACTCCATGTTAACTTTATCGAGGGCTTTGTGAAAACGAAAACAACAGGTGTATTTTAGACCGACTTTGTCAGTGTTTGCATGCCAATATACACAATCATCAGTGCAGGGGATAATTATTTGTTGATTTACTTGATAAATGTTAGCGAAGAAAATCTAGAAGTTTTCATTTTTATCATGGCGGATTAGATCTATTATACCTGGAGGAAACCGAAGTATCTGTGGGGGAAACCACCGCCATTCGTTGGATGCTTGGAAGTGACTCAAAAGCATCAGTCGAACTGGCGATAACTGGATCCTAGCTTTAGATCAGAAAAGTGGCGAATCGGTTTCCATGAGACCCATAATTTACAAGTATGAGCCAGCGGGTGTGCCCTATACCCCCATTTGAGTGTGTTAGTGCTGGGCCAGAAGATAGTGAATTATTGCATCAAGGATGTATATTCTTGTTACTTCATTTAAAATCGAAGATGTGACCGAAACGTTGAAGAAAGGATATTAAAGACCCAAGTCTTCATCCAAAAAAGTCGTAACCGGTAACATTAAGAACTGAACAATTAGGGAAAATAATTTACAACCATGTGGCAGGAAAAATATAAAACTCCTAATCAAACGGAAATAGTATTGCAGACGTAAAATCCTCCTCTCCTATTTATAGCCCTACAAATCTTCTCACCGTCTAGAACCTTAAAAAAACATGACATCTTAAACGCATTCCAGCGGAAATTAATGTTACTTTGTTGATTGTCTCGTCTTAAGACGGTGTCTTTGACTTGCGCGTTTACATGTTGAATTTAATCATCCTTCGTTTGGACCATCGGCAATGACCTTTCCTGAATGTGTTTCTTGGGTGTAGTATATACCCGCAGACTTATCTAAAGGCTATGTATGCCTAGATAGGTCACTTTTTGGAATCACGTTTGCAGTCTGAAACCAGACAGACCCCGTTTTCACAGTTCTGCTTCTTTGATGACTGAAGAACAAGCAAGGCCATTTTATTGTCCCGGTGTTCATTTCAGACAAGCAGCTCTGTGGCGTTGTTATTAATGTTGTAGTTCTCCCGCTTGTTCATTGAGTGCATTTTGGAAAAAGGAGTGCCTAACAGCTTATTTTTAACACAAGGCCTTTAGATTGTAAATAAAAATAAAGTTTACACCAGTCTCATGTGCAATGTTTCACATTTCATTCACTTGCTGTTATTTGCTCGTTGACATAAATGGACGATCCAATTAATGACACTAGCTATCAATAGAGCATCAAAGTCCCAATCGTTACAAATTGTACAGCCATTATGAGATACAGTCCTTACGTGAATACGAAAGTGGGCAGAAATTAACAGTAACAAAAGAACAACCTTTTTAAGATTGATGGGTTTCATGTAAGAAAAGGTGTATTGATGGTCTGCCAGGGAAAACACAGCAAATTTGAAGTGTGAGTGCTGCGAGGTAGCGGACATATTGTACTATCCTAAAAGTATATTTATGAAATTGATCCCCCCCACCAAAAAGAAAGAAAAACAAACAAACAAACAAATAAACAATAAAATGGATAGATGGTCTAGCTTAGTAAAGGCGACGCCCAACTGTTCAGCTACACGACGGAGGGGGGCGTTATAATGTTGACGCAGTGTGTCGAATGCAAAAATGTAGAATTATGTGACAAGTGTGCATGTTTAAAATTAAAGCAGACTATTTATTTACTGAGACATTTATTATCTCACATATAGAAACTTAGTGTGTGGTTCATCGCAATAAATTTTTAAACACTTCGCTCCAGTTTCGCAAAGTTTGCAGACAATATTTTTGAACGGGACATGCGCAGGTGATCTTTTGAGCATACTGCTGTCTTTTGAGCATACTGCTGTTTTTCCTCGCACACTTTTGTGTAGAAATTGGTCTCGCTCATATAAACTGGAATATCCAAGAACCAAAGCAGCCTTTCCGCACGACTGGTATATGAATATCTATTAGAATCTAGGGGTCGAATCCGACAAAACCGCCAAAGAACTAAGAAAGTATATAAATATAAAATTAGGACGGATTCATGCAAAGAGAAGCAGTGAACAATTTTCAATGATGACGAAAAGACGTAATGAATGTTCAGGGTGGATGACTGTTTTCGCATTTTTTCAATGACAAATAGGTAGCCTTTCCCTCATAAAGTAATGTCTGTAGTAGTCTGTAAAAGCTGTAGTATAGTATTATAGTAGTATAGTATAATGTAGTGTCGTGTCGTACAGTACAGTTGTACAGTACAGAACAGTGCATTAATAGAGTCAAGTCATATTAGCCTATGTCGTCACGTTACATTTCACTGCAGGCGTGGGTCGGTCCTAGTGGCCCTCGTGTACTCAGGGTGGTTCACTGTCCCTTTGAAAAAAACTCATATCGTCTTCCGCACAATGTTTACACATGGTTGGTAACGAGGAACACAAAAACGAATGAAACATTGGCAGAAATTAGTCAAAATCACAAACACTCCGTTAAACCTGTTTTGAAAAAAACGACCATTCCTAAGATCAGGGCTCACAAGAAGACCAACACCTCGGGTGTTTGCTTATCCAGAATGGGAATGGGTGAAAAGCAGATAATAATTGTTTCCTGCACCCAAGGCAGTTTTTCATGAATGGGTGTACCTATGGTGGATTTAGACTTATTGACACCATTTGTCCACTTGTGATATGTGCAATACGTGAACCATATGCCCCCGAACCATATCAACTCCCGGGTGTGTACAGTCACAGTATCGTGTCGTAGCCACGGGATTCTTTTCTTCAGGTGTGCACCAGAGGGCTCACGGAGGTGTGACGGTGTCACACTAATATTCAGATAACCTGGCTGGCATGGCTTCCGTGTGACTTCACCTGTCATATAGATAACAGCAGCGCGTACAAACATAATGTACCGCGATTATATGAGAGTGTTTGTAGGGCCTATATTGCTATTGTTAACTGTGTGATGTGCGCAGGAGCAAAACCATGCTTGTGCAGTGTATCCGAGCCCGCGAGAGTAACAAGTAAATACATCCGGTTTACCTGACAAGACAATGAAATACACTGAGCTTCGTGGAAAGCTTGAGCGGTCGCCAAATTACCGGAAGCGAGGTTTTAATTTTCCCTCGAGTCAGTCAGCGATGTTACTGATTCCCACGGCAATGCAAACTCTCCACGTCACTGGTTGTCGGTACATCCATATAATGGAGATGACCATCTGTGTGTAGCGGGTTAATGTATGGCTTTGTCATGTTTGTAAGACACAGACATAATACCTGTAGTAGCAACACTACCTTACGAGAAAGGTATCAGTTTGGATCCGGTTCGGGTGAGCTCAGGGTCTGATCTCTATGCACACAGAGTGGAAGTGCTGAGATGGAATCCTTTTCTCCCGGTTTTCAACAGCGATACGGTTTCAAGAGAGACAATAAATTCTCCACTCACGACACCAGAGATATGTAATATGAGATTTTATGACAGGTCATATGTCATCTCATACCACGTATGAGAATGTCTGACATGCTTGTTTTAGTAGACCTCTAGAGTACTTTACATTGAAATCATAGTGATCTGTTTGATGGACAGGGGCAAATGATGGTATACTATGTCAGTGTTACAAAATATCTCTGAAAAACCCCTTGTTTGGTATGCTTACCTTTTAATTCAAAAGACCAGCATCTTTAGTATGGACTGTTTCGAGGTGAACAGTTTGTGCTCTAAACCTTGGCGTTACCAATTGCGAAAAACTAGAATCAAAATTTATCTATCTTGAATATGTTCGTCTGTGAGCACCTGGAAGGGTAGGTCTACTAGTCGTAAGTAGACCTACCTGTGCTGGCGCGTTGGTTACAGTCATACAGTAATCTGTATACAAAGAAAGATCAGTCTGAATACGGAAGGCCAGAAACGGCTTTAATACTGAAAACAGCAGACAAGGATTCCTTGTGATTCAATAATTGGACATTTCTTCATCTAATAATTACATAATGATGAGTGTACAGGAAGCCTCATTTTCTTCTGTTGTGGGTCATGAGTCGAATTGTCTTCATATAAACCATACTTCATAAATCTGCAACATGAAGGAAGCATTAAGCTATTAAGGCAAGGAATGTAATATGAAAACACAGCGTTTTAGTTATGATTTGTGCTGTTTACATGTGACTTCACAGACGATATCCTGCCGAGAGAACAACCATTAATAACACCGGCAAATGTGGAACTTTGTCCTCCGTGTCATTAATCCTTATCGATTCTGAGTTTCTGTCCGCAGCCATCGCTCTAATCAGCAGGTTAACTACGATTATATGGCACTTTACTAACGCACCTTAGCGAGGTCGACGGACAGGAAACAGTATTTCATCGAAACCATCATTTGATGCCTCTCAACGTGACATGCGCAGTAATGAGATTTCATATCTCATATCTGGTCATGAAATAAACCGCACTAAGCACATCGGCTGTAGACTATGGATATGACAGAGATGGATAGGGGAGATTTATTGCAATATTTGCACAATGGACAAGATAAATACTTGTCGATTAATTACCAGTAATCTTTTCTCTATTTTCCACCAACCCATAAATGACTCAGGACTATTTTGCCAATCAACAACCGATACGTTGCAAAAATACAACACAGCTCACTCAAACATAAATAAATAAATGAATAAATAAATAAATAAATTTTCGCATCCCAAAGATGGCGAAGTGCTTGGCGAACCATCTGGGCGGTTTCCCTGTTTCTGAAGAGGAATTAAGACAGTAGTGGTATGTGAATAAATCTATATACGTCCATATATATAATCTTATGTCTCGACTTAAATTTAATACTGCCTTTCTTTGGTACCTCTGCACGTGATGCACAGAGATATTGTGTTATCTCTCTAGAATCGCACGGGACTCTACAAAAGTACGCGGACAGACCAACATGAAGCGTAACAGTGGTACATAATTTGGTACACCTCAAATGACTTATATCTGGTCACTTCTGCTGCTAATACTATCAGGCTCTGAAGTATATAGCTTTTCCAGACCGCTTTTTAAACTTCAGTAGTCAGTGAAAGACAAAGACTAAAATTTTTATTTTGCATATTATTTATATTTGATTTATACATTAAAGAGAATAAATCTGGTTGTCCAAAGTATAGGTGCGATGTTTTGTATGTGCTGGACAGCCTGTGGTTATAAGAGTTGCTGGAAAATTCTTTCTTGACGCGTAATGCAGAACTGCACTGTTGGAGGTGGTTGGTCCACTGGGAAAGCATATATTACTGAAGTTTGAAACCAGAACTGAACCTCTGGATATGCTTCATTTAGATGGAGAACAAATATTGCTGAAGTTTTTAAGCAGAACAGAACTGATGGAGCTGTCTGTATCAGTTGGAAAACAGACATTGCTGAAGTGTAATTTCAGAACTGAATTGCTGGAGGTGGCCAGATCAGTTGGAAAACAGACATTGCTGATGTGTGATACCAGAAATAAACTGCTGAAGGTGGCTAGATGAGTTGGAAAAGCAGATATCGTCGATTTGCGATGGCAGAAACGAACAGGTGATGGTCGTTGGATCAGTTATAAAGCAGACATTTCGGATTTGTAATAGCAGACCTGCATGGAAAACAGACATTTCCTGGAGCGTAATACAGAACTGAACAGCTGGTAGTGGTTGGATTAGTGGGAGGGCAAACATTACTGAAAGCGTGATACCAAGATTAAACAGCTTAGGAAAATTTCAACAGTCTGACACCAGCTGTTGCGGATGTGTGATACCACATCCTGCTGGAGGTAGCTATGTTGGACAAAACCCTTCAGACATTGATAAAATATTGTTGAAAAGTAATATGTGAACTAAACTACTGGAGATGACTGGGTCAGTTTCAGGCCCACGAAGCTAGTCTGTAACACCGGGTTTACCCGTTGGAGAAGATGATGGGGACAGTGGATCTCTAGGAGAAATGATATAATATGTTTAAGATATAGTACCTGGATTGGTCACTATGGTTGAGTCCTTAGAGAACAGACATTACCGACACAACTGGGTGGATATGCAAAAATAGATTAGTGGTGCCTGGTGGAATTTGTTGTGGAACAGAGATTACTGGACAAAGAGAGCAACACTGGAGAAGTGTAGGGTGCTGGTGAAATGCTTCGAACAATATACGTTCTTAGCGGAGCGGGGTTGGGTGGAGAGGTACTGAATTGATTGGCTTGCAAACACTTAACGTTTTCAAATGTTAATTCAGTAAAGTGGCGTTTTACACTAATCGCCCGTCACACCGATACGCCAGTGTAACGTTAAGCAACGACTGTCAGCAGTAAATCTCAAACAGAATTCGCCTTGGTCACATTGATTTGATTGTCTCAGATGGTGCTGTTAACTGCGTGCACACTGTACCTGTAGGACAAACATTATCTTGGAGGCTCTCACGGATATATTGTGCCCAGTGGACTTACAGTTACAGTATTACAATTTGTAGTCCGAGTGTAACAAATACACCCTGGAGATTTTATCCTCTTCCAAGTCAGCGAGTAGTTAGACAATTACACTAGGGATGAGCTTAGCTTTATGGCAGGCTTTGGGTATTCCACAACCCAAATAAATACAATAATTTCAAACGTGCGATGGACAAAGACCCATCGAGGATTGCAATGAACACAGAAAAATATAATAATTTAAAACGTATGATGGACAAAGACCCAGCGAGGATTACAATGAACCCAGCTAAATACAATGATTTAAAACGTATGATAGATTAAGAGGAATTGAGAAGTGTAATGTACATGTTTGTTGGGAATCCGTAACGATGGTAAACATGTTTATTGTCATGGTGATAAATTATTTTCTCTTAATGCGTCTTGAAGCTTCAGTCTGTAATACCCTAATACTTATGCCATTTACCTTTATCCGTGTTCATTGATCTTAAATCTGAGAAGCCATTCCAGTTCAGCGGTAAGTACTACGCGTTATATAGAGAGCAGGAAATGTTATTCTCAGATAAACTTACTGCGTCTTTACCTCCTAGTTTTGTCAGATTTTTATGAACTTAAGATAAATGCAGTTCTCTTGGGAAATGGGAGGGGAGGAGGGAACGAGAGAAGAGGAAGTTTGAGTAAAGTTGTGGTCGTGGGTTTTCCTGTCCAGTCAGCAGGGAGCGCGAAATCAAACTGTAACAGGATTGGAGGTACTTACACCAGAAGCACTTTAAGAAAACCCACGATGCTTTTAACGGATTACATGGGTAGACAAGTGCTGAAGTTGTATCTCTGGCTCTCATGGCAGCTTGTCAGTCGCACTCCTTGGGGATGGCCTTATGACGGTCAGCAAGACTTGGACGACACTGGGACAGATACAAACTAAACCGATCTGTGTGTCCAGAGAAGCCGAATGCCAAAACCTAACACGTCCATCTGAACTCATACGTGATTTAACCCCATAAATACCTAACCCCTGTTCGTGGCAAAGTCAAAAGTACATCTGATTACTTTAAGTAGTAAATTATCTAAAAACCGTGCAAACCATGGGTATGCCGCTTTTTGTGTCGAACCAATATTCGGAGCTTTTCCGCCTAAGCTTTTTGCTCTTGTCTTCATTTTTGCCATTGACGGACGTTTGGTAACATATTACTCATGCATTGCAAGAGAACAAGGGTCAGTTCAGCTTGGACTCGCGTGGTCATTGGGCAGGAAAAGTTACCCCATTCCAAATCCACGTTCTATGAGTGTGAGACTCGTGTTGCATGACATTAACATAACAAAACATGGACTCGAAGACATTTCCGCCCGCAACATTGTGGCAAAAACTGAACCTGCGAAGTTTCAGCACAGGGAGGTATTATAGATAAGCTGTAACCGATATATATATATATATAGTTATATATATAACTATATATATATATATATATATATATATATATATATATATATATATATATATATATATATATAGTTATATATAGTTATATATATATATATATAGTTATATATATATATATATAGTTATATATAGTTATATATATATATATATATATATATATATATATAGTTATATATATAGTTATATATATAGTTATATAGTTATATAGTTATGTATATTCGAGCAGATATAGATCCGAATATATCTCCTACAGTGAAAAGCATGCAAAACAGATCTAATTGGTCTGTTTACCTGTCTGCTCACGTATACCCTAATGTAAATAAATGTCCATGGCATGATCTGTTCTGTTGGTTGCATTTCTTCAGGCATGGCAGAAATACACCAAATGAAGATTGTGAGTTATTTACAGTCTTGTGAGTTTCTTTAAGCATAAACTTAGAAAATAACCACAAGCTCATGGCAAACCTTTGACTTATGTTATATGAGTACGCACTCACTGTGACTGGCGCCATCAACAATAACAAATTGTGTTTGGACATAAATTTCATCTATAAATTTACATATACATACTTATATGCACAGTTATGTGATCACATTTACAACGTCAACACTGTGACAACCATAATCAATAGTGAAAGATGTTAACCAAGGGCTAGGGATAAAAAAAGTCAAAACATGCCATGGAGGATTACCTTTGAATGTGAGTTGACAATGCCAGTTTAAATTAACAGCACATAAATACTGTATTTAATACAGTATCATTAATTTAAATTTACAAGTGTTTACTTTAAAATATATTAAGCTGCAGTTTTTTTTTTGTTCTTGTTTTTTTTTGGCTTAAATAGGGCCTATGTATTAATAGGGTTCAATAGTTTGTGGCCTTTAAACTTATATATTTCAGTCTTTTCACGTCAATAAAACTGGTTCAACCCGATGTCACAAAACAATCCTAATTGCCACATACACAAGTAATAATGATAACAATAATGATAATAATGATGATGATTACAGCAACAACGACAACAACAACAACAATAACAATAATAACAACATGCTTACTGTATGGATTTTTCGTTGCCCTTTTTCTCACTTTGTGGTAGACAAATGGGAAATTCCAGTCTCAGTCGCATCTACTTAGCATAGTTCAATACGACAATGTTACGTTGTTTACATAAAATTTGCATTAAAGAATCCTAACATTTCCCTTTGTGTAGTCATTGCCTTACGTCACTAAATTCTGGGCCCAAATCAGCTGTTTTATTTAGTGTCAATTTATTTCGAAGTGTAATACGGCAGCTGACTTTGAATGAAGGTCATCCCTGTATCATGACAGTCCTATTTCGTGTGCCGAGAGTCGCAGCCGACAGAATCATATCTTGAAATTTCATACCACACGGAGAAAATTTCCAGACTATTTCTTCTCCTGTTCCTATTTTCAGTGAGTTCTTAGGTTTATGAGGTAACACTTGGGGATGAAATAGTCCGCACGTGCGTGTTTATGGCAGGGGATTGTGGAATGGCGAGTCGAGGGTTTCTCAACATGTCACCCATTAGCCGGGCACTTTTGGACTGGCTCTTCTGCGCCTGGGTGCAGTCGCTTTTCTGGAAACTTCGTGAGGGAAAAAAATCTACTGTTAATACCTGAGGCCAAGAGCTTAAAAGCTTTGCTAAATACAGAGGATTAAATATTCAGCTTATACCCATGAAGTAAAGCGGAAAAAGAACGATGGGAGGCTGCTGCAAATAGTGGTTGTGCTCTCTTGGGACGTTGACGAGTTAATCCATTAACAGAGCAAAGCGACCCAAGTAAATTATTTAATGCTCGACTCGCATGGACTGCCAATGCAAGCCGCAGAAATAATACTGCCCGATGAATATTTAACCGATGAATCCAATCAGTTTGATGGATGCTTCTGAATAAAAGGGAGTTTTATTTCATTATTTTAATACCCATTAGATGAGAAGCTAACAGCCAGAATCTCCGTATCAGAGGACATGAAATCAGCCGACGTGCTTACCTAAACGCATTTCTCCATTCAGCACCGTACTTTGTCTCGAACAATTCGTTACTTTTATATGGTCATGTCACACTACTTTTCCTTCGAAAATAAAATAAAAGAAATTTCATATTACGTAATTTAACCAGAGTCTACATTGTAGTTAGGAGCATATTCTAGAACGTACAAATGAACGTTAAGTACCTCATGGAAACTGAACGCTGTTGTTCTGGAACTGGTGTCAGCGTGCATGTGACTTCCGGTGAGCAATTGTATAGCCTACTCATCTTCATGATTTAACCAATCATATAGTCGTTGTTGTTTACTGACGATCATGGTCAAGGTGGTAAAAAGTCATGAATTGAAATAATCACGCATGCCCCAAAAAAGAGATTATCACAAAGTCTTGTGATAATAAATAATAAGTTAATAATAAGTTTTCAGCCGCTTTATTGTCTAACAAAAATTATGCAGACTCATATTTAAAACACTGGCATAACATTTCTGCAAATGATATATTTTGCTACAAATATCTGATGTCTTTGTTTTAAAATACACCGCCTGGACTTCAAATATTAAATAATGTTACAAGAATATTTGTGGATAATTACTGACTTTTCACCATCAAAATCAAAGCTTTGTTGGTGAATTGATTTGTTAGATTTGTAGTAAACAAGAAAATTATATAAGAAATTACACTATAAACAGAAGCAATCAAAATTAATACTGTATGTGTACATTACGTGTTTACTTGGACATGCCGTGGCGTTTGCGTCAGTTCATACGATGCTTTGATGTGTTCGCTACAGTGTTTCTACTCCCTGAGGTTAACCCGTGAAATTCCATTACTACATCAATCCGTTACAGCAATATATCCTCGTCCAAAGGGATTGGGACATGTTCTGTTTCACGCGCGTGTTCGTGAAACAGAGGATGACACGAGATTTATACTACGAGAAAAAACAACAACAACAATTTATACACCCAATGCACCCATTTACTCCAAATTTACTCTAAGGATTGACAACCCAAATTTATTCTACGAGGATAGACAACCGAAATGTACACCACAAGGTGAGATAACCGAAATTTGTATTATAAGGACAGACAATCAAAATGTACTCTGTAAGATAGTCAATCAAAATGTACTCTATAAGGATAGTCAATCAAAATGTATTCTATAAGGATAGACAGCCAAAATTTATATAATAACGATAGACAACCAAAATTTATACTGTAAGGTGAGACAACCGAAATTTGTAATGTAAGAGGAGGCGATCAGAATTTATGCTATAAGACGAAAGAACCAACACTGACACCATAAGGGCAGACAATCAAAATTTGCTTTATAAGAACAAGCAAGGACAAATTTATTACATAAGACGAGATAGCCAAACTTTATAAATAAGGATACACAACCAAAATTACACTGAAAGGAAAGACAAGTAAAGTTATTTTATAGCCAGGACTTTAATTATTAATTCTGGACGGAATTAGTGTGATAGAGAACATGCCTATATCCTTTCAGAAAACGAATAAGGTGAATTGGTGTTGAAATATTTCCTTGATAAGACCAACCGCAGACGTATATCCCAAATACACAAGTGCTTTGAGCAGTTTTTCGCCAGGTCTACTATCGATCATGTTTATGTATGAGTTAGCATGTCTCCTCTGATAAGTGATAAGCTTTGACTTATCTCTGGCAGTAGTATGTATTACATGTTTTCTATAGCGGTAGCTCCCCAGGGCTGATTGGTTACGTGTTTCCGTTTGGTGCCCTGTCAGAGGTTCCTACAATGATCGCTGTCTGTACGACATGGACGCCTCATATCTCGTATCACCATACACATCTACCATGAACAAGACAAACCACACACCCCAACCCTAGAGCACATTGATCTACCACGATGTTTTGTGAAACAAACACATCCTGGTCATGTAGCCACACTGCAGGAAGCTTCCATACTCCCATTCACTTCGCGCACAATGAAACAATGGCGCATTGTCTCCCGTCGTTTTATGACCGTCGAAATCGGATCCTTGAATACGTCTCCTCCTGCGGCATTGGCGTATTTTGGATTCTCTCTTACGTCACTGTTGTTTACAGCTGCCCCCATGTTTACCCATCATATTACTTCTCTGTTTTGCTGAGGGCAGCATGCACAAGTAATGCGTCCAGGAGCTCGTGAATAAAGACCCCACCCACTCGTTCAGTCTTCCTACTTGTCACACCTCGTATTTCGGAGGTGTTCAGACCTTGTATCGGAGGTTATAAGAAACAGTATTTGGAAAGAGTGGCGACAAACTTGACATTACTTTCAAACACCACAGCAAAAACTTATTTATGTAGGCCTATCTGATTCATGTTTTACGACCTACTCAAGAATATTTCAATTATACGACGCCACCCACCATTGTGGTGGTGGAAACCGGGCAGTGTATGGGTGAAACACACGATCAGCCTCAGCATAGCAGTAATAATAATGATAATAATTCTGGTAATGATGACTGTAATTATAATAGCAAAGATAAAAGTAATTCTAAGAGTTATAAAAAAAATTTACTTGAAATTCTTCATGTCAAGGTTTTGCAATAATCATTGAACACGTTTATTGAAAGGAAATTATTTTTGTTGTACCGTTTGTAGGTCCCTATGGAGCACACTATAAAACAATGGAATCTTGCGAGAATCATAATTCCACAGGGAGAAAGGCATTTAGAGAATTCACCATCTGTAATATCAAATGCATGTACATGTTATTTCATACAGGTGTTTAGACCACTTCAGTTTAAGAAACCACTTGGAGCGTAAACTCCTCGCGAATAAATACAAAGAAACACTTTCGACAGGCTACATTTGTTTTTGGTTTTTTTTGTGTGTGTTTGTTTGTTTCGTCTGGGAAGTAAATTACGTAACAGGAATATTTCATATAATATATTATATAAAAGAGAAATTATACACCACTGTATGAGATGACGTTTATTTATTCGTTAATTTATTTGAATGGTGTTTCACTTATACGACGGCGGCCAACATGATGGTGGGAGGAAACCAGGCAACGCCCGAGGGAAACCCACGACCTTTCGCAGGTTCCTGGTGGATCTTCCCACGTACGACCAGAGAGGAAGCCAGAGATGGGGTTTATCAGGAGACGCTCTTTGCTTTGCTGATCGGTATAAGGTTACCAAGGAGTTTAACAGATACACGGATATTCATGTAACACAAGGCGTGAGGATGCACAGGGTAAGGTAATGGACATTGGAGTGAAATATGTCCTGTACACACATACATAGCGGACACTGGGGAAATACAGCTAACACACTTCTATTACACTGAATGTGTCTAGTCGTGTGTTCAGTGGCCGGCAACTCCCCTCAATGATCGCGGGGATTAAGCGGGACTGACCAGAATTGTTTACTCACATCTGACATATGGCTTTGTCTGCCCTCCCTGGGAGTAAGCAAATGGAAAAATCCCGTCAGCTTAAAGCATAAAGTACGGTTTGCTTTTCGTTAAAGTGGTTTTGAAAATTGCTTTGGGGGCCTTTGTGATTAATGTTGCCAAGGCAAATGTTTTACATATACCACCACGGTGTAAGTCAGGTATTAGACGGATGCAGCGTTATAATATATGTCCTTGACCCGTTATGAAGGAACACCATGTAGTGAAATGCTGTAATGGTGAGGTACACTAGACAAGTCTTTCTCATGGATATGCAATTTCTTGGTTTATTAACACGACGTTTCGACGTAGATACTAACATCGTTAGTTATCACTTGATAACGATGTTAGTATCAATATCGAAACGTCGTGTTAATAAACCAAGAAGTTGCATATCCATAAGAAAGATTTGTATTGCGTATCTCCATCCCAGCTTCTAAATGCCACTGAAACAAGTCAAAGAAGTTGTAATGGTGAGGAATGAGTGCAAGTGGTAAGAAAGATGGAGAGCATAGGCACATCGTGTCATCATCATCAAGAAATCTTGTGAGTGTTCGGAGCAAAGGCTAAGCCGTTCGTCATGAAGCAGGGCTTGCAACAACGACAAGACCCACTTTAGGCGACCGATTCCCCTCAAAGCGTCGGAAAAACAGACCAATAGATTAACAACTTTGTCACAAACATTCTTGTGTTCATGTTTTCGTGATTAGCCCGTTAGGATGTAAACTGGAAAGAAAGCACGACGCCGTACCTCATGACAAGCGCCTTAGCCATTGGTATAATGAGTGGAAGCTTAAACGGAAAGACCTCGTAAAAATGTACTTAGGGTAAGTGAAAGACCATTAAAAACTGTACCTGTAAATACTTTTACTGAGTTTTTTTTAGACTTCATTTCACCAAAATAAACGTAGTCAAATATTTTGAAAGTATGGTGGGTCTTATGGACCATATTGATAATGCGGTTCACCAGTGACGTCACAAAACTTTTTGTACGCCTTTATGTTCAGCTCTGAATAATATTGTTCTCGTGAAGAGTACTAGTAATGTTTGCTTGTGTATGGAAACGCTAATATGGCATTAAATTTCTGCTTTACGTCCATAGAAAAGTCAGCATGACGTCACTGATGAACCATATCATCAGTATGGTCCATAAAAAAATCTAAAACATTCAGTGAAAGTATTTTTCAGATTCAGTTTTTAATGGTCCTTTCACTCACCTGAAGTTCATTTTTACAAGGTCTTTCCATTAAAGGGGGCCGAATGTGCATGACAAAAAGCCAGGTAGCGGTTCCAGCTGCGCATCAGTACATATGCGCAGAACAGTTTATACGATAGACAACCACAATCATCTGGATACTTCTGCTTCTCTGTTTTTTGTGGAGGTCGGGAGATCCGGGATCAATCCCGATTCAGGTCATACCAAAGATTTAAAAATGGTACTTGTTGCTACCTCGCTTGGCGCTCAGCACTGAGGTAGGAAACAAGAATGCCCGTGCCTTCGGCATTTTGTTCCAGTGGCGGCAGCACTTGGCGGCATGGACTCGCCCTGCCACAAGAAGACACACTATATATGCATTCAAAGGACTTCTCGTCGTCATTTGACTGAAACATATGACCTGGTACAATCACATTGTTAATATGCCCGCATTTCGCCCGATCACACGAGGAATGGCTTCCTTCCCACTTCCGGTCATAGGAGTTTCAAAATTCCCCTTGTTTCCTTGCTCTTGGGGGCCTTAGTGACAAAGAGATGTCGACAGCGCTTTTTGAGTACAGTGTTACATGAAGTTCGAGGGATACCACATGCTTTCAATATTCCCCGTGTCAAACGTGGGAAAGTGACTTGCCAAAGGTCGGTGGTTTACTTTGGTCATCGCCACATAATGAGAGGAAACTTCTTAGGTATGTCGCTGAACAACAACTAAGTAAACATCACGGGCTGCCCATAGGAGGCATAATTCAAATTAATAATGATCCCGAATTAACACGCGTATAAGCCTGTCCGTTACTGAAATTCTGTATGAATTTCTTGGACCTTAAGGCAACACCGGTCTTAAGTCAAAATGCATCTTTGAAAATATTTGATGGATTGTCATTTATAAATTTTGATGGATATACAAATAAAA
The DNA here is from genome assembly GCA_016165875.1 of Acanthopleura granulata. NCBI lineage: Eukaryota > Metazoa > Mollusca > Polyplacophora > Chitonida > Chitonidae > Acanthopleura > Acanthopleura granulata. The sequence goes on along the minus strand of JABBOT010000001.1, from coordinate 33,348,722 downwards.
CATATTGTAAAGTGGTCGTGTTATATAAGCAAGTATTGACGAAAGTTGACTGGTTGACTAATGCATTAACTGATGATCAATCGAATCCGTTAATTCGCTTATGTGATGGCCGCCTGTTCAATTACCTTTACGAGATCAGTTGCAAAAGTTTATTAAGGCCACTTCCGTGTTTTTCCGAATTCAGCGTTTTCTAACATCAATAATCTGTGTTTTTTCTTTTTATTTTATGTAAGTGAATGAAAATGCTCCGACTCTAACAGAAGCAGAGCATTGTGTTGTTCACCAATATAATATCATGAAAACTTGACTGTGTGCAATCGAAACAGTTATAGACCGGGTCAGTCGAGATTTCAGAATCTAGTGGATTCATCCTGGCCGCGACAACGCTGTTATGTCTGATGAATATGCTCTGTGGACTCGAGCAAACATCTGGGGTCGTAATGTCATCCGACAAGTGTCGATCTGCAGAGGCCCGATAGTTATGTCTCGATCGGGATGGGCATTATATCACTCACCAGTCTTGGAGCTCTGGGCCACCCCAATAGTTCGACGTGTCCTGCTGGGGACAGCGGAGCTTCCAGCAAGGATGCTATATGTAGGTCCTAGCCAACATGACGGGTATAAATTGATAATCTGTGAAAGATAGAGTTTGAAGGGTCAATATACATGTATGTTGCGAAATAACAGAATAGCCCTGGTATGTATTCTCCTAACACGCGATATACATTGTAATCTTACCAGAAATTAAAGTCACGCAGAAGTTCCCAATTGAAATTTGATATTTCGCCCAGAAAATTATGCATTGGATATTTCAAGTATAAATCACTGGTTGCTGAGTGAGCTTGCCAGGTGAATGGCCTGATAGGATATTCAGGGCATATGTACTCAACTGTTGATAACCACAGTGGTGATCTGCAAGGGCATAGTAAAAATGTGTGTCAGAGCTCATTCAGACAAACACGCGAACATCAAGCTGACTGACTGAAATTCTCATGCGATCATCATGATGTCCTATATCTTCATGGTACGCGTAGGCCGAGGTAACTGAAAAAAATTCTCATACATTCGCCACTTTGGCCTTCAACGCTATCATACACACGTGTGTCAGCGCACAGTCGGACAAATACGCACGCAAACATCAAAGTGACTGAGAAAAGTTTTCATGCCGTCGCAATGAAACTCTCAGTCTCAGCTGTTTTCTTACAAGATAAAACAAGATAAGAAAAATCATTTCAGAATTATTTATAATAATCAGAGAAAGTTTAAAATAAATAAAATCAATGCGGCCGAATCAGGTCTAACAGTTTTTTACTTTATTACACTACGTCAAAGTGGCTTGTGGACAAAGACGTATGTTATTTTAACGGGCGTTGAATGTTCGTCGGGAGCTGTATGTGAAAACAACAATACATTCAGCTTGCACAAAATACGACATTCAATTTTCTGATTGTCAGTTTGTGTAGTCGTCACCCTTGTGCACAAAGTTGATTTTACCGCACAGTGAACATAAAATCAATGCGGTGCTTTCCTAACAGATTCTATCATGCGCTGAGCCTGGTGCGTTGAAAGTTGACGTGTAACCGACTTAGAGGCCGTTGACAGCTGACGTAATAATGAGCTGAAGCGCCACGGAACGCGGAGCGACAGATAACCTAATACAGCGCAGGCCTGCGATCCTTCAGAGCCGCACTTAATACAATTTCCATAATTGATACGATTTAGCGCGCGCGACCAAAGCAGAGTGATTATACAGCCAAATGGCATTTTAAGTCAACTACAATTAGGGAACTAATGAATTATCTCGTTCCGTTTACTCGTAAAGAACTATTATCTTAACTTATTACTAACGCACGTGTAAAGCAGTCTCTCCTCGTTGCCAGGATTGCGACCTATTTGGCGGTGCGGATGTATCTATAGCTTAATAATATGTGTGACCAGAATAACGTTGTTTCCCAGTCCAGTTGTCGGCTAGAGTATTAAATGGCATCAGACAATTGATAAATTTTATGCGAGCCCCACAGGCATTTGTAAGGCTGACAAAGGGGACAATGTCAGGCTTCTTATGTGATGTCACATCAAAAGTCAATAGTTAGACAATAGCCGGGACATAGTGTGTCGTTTACACCAAACAATGCCTTTTGATACCGGGTTCATGATGGGGTTTATTCGGACGACGATCTGTTGGCTTGTCAGCGGGTTCCCATGAAGCTGAGGGTATCGGGTCCCAGGCGCTTTTCCCGGCTGATCACTTGATCACAGCGCCATTGAGAGCGTCCCATCAAGTCGCACACTTTCACTTTATGTCGACTTATCGACCTTAACTATCTCTTAACGGCAAGAAATCACTAAAATGCCCCTTTAACCGGAGCAGAAGTGAGATAAGCGGGAAGCGGCCATTTTATAGGAGGAAGGTTAATGGAGCCCTATGTGCAGGGCATGGGCCGGAAATTGCCAATACGCCATGTGCAAACATCGCGTGACCACAGTAATCTTCCGCCATTGTGGGTCCCATCTCTAAATATGAGCTAAATAACCCGGCATAGTGCCAAGGCTGCCTTTCATATTGGAACATCAGCACAAGGAATTAATTCCGAGGTCTTTTCAATTACTTTCTTCTTTTCCCCCCACAACTTCGAGCAGTTGGCATATGTTCCGAGAGTAGCTGATGCCAGCCCAACTGTCCACGTTGATGTTTGCCTGGGATCTCATTCACCGAGTTAACGGCCGGTTAGATGGCAGACATCCCACTATCAGTACTCCCTATAATCGTTACCGTCTTGCACAACAGGTGTGAACTTCATTCAGGATCTGTCGCGATTATTTAAATGGCCACTAATATCTTTCGCTTTTTTCCTACTTAACCCTGTAACGTGCAGTTCAGATTTGCATTTGCGTGTTGCTCGTAACGTAATAAACTATCTACTCCCTAGAGAAGGCACCGTGGAACACCCCGAGCAAAGTTACAAAAATCGTCAAATTTCAAGCGATGTATTTTTCAGTATTGCAATGGTAAAATTCCCAAACATGTTCAGGGATAAGTGTCCGTTTTTTCTTCACTTTTGTAATAAAATGCAAGAAACACCTAGGAAAAGGTATGTTATCGTGATAATAATGGCACCTGTGACTTCATTGGACGATTCTTAAGTGAACTCGAGCTTTATGGTTGCCGATTCCAAAATTGCCCATCATACTGCGTCGAGGCCGGGTTCAGAGCTCTGTCTGATTAAAGCACATGGTGTCTCTCAATGAATGCTCATTGTCAATATAGCCTGAAGTCCACCCGAGAAGCGTACCAACTGCTGCGTATAATGGCAATATCTTAGACGTCGCTTGATCCAAACCTATTACTGGTTATATGAGCGACCAGACCGGTTATGTAGCTCTCGTTCCTTTTCCCTGTTTAACGAGTTGTCATCCGCTTAGAATCATTGTTAATGGGCAATATTCGACGTACCAAGAGAGTTTAACGAGTACATCTGTACATATATATGTGTGGGGACCACATGTTTTATTGCCTGGCCGTAAACCATAAGCGGGAGGGGCTCAGGTAGAACCAGGGTGAGTAATGAATTACCGCAGACTCCAGGTTCAGATAGCAATTGGCTTGGGGACAGTTTTCAGCTCGGTTTCGGAGTGATTAGCTATTATATCGTTAGAACCACACAGTGCCGCTTCATCCAGTGTGTCGTACAGATGGCGCACCAATAGAATGTCCATTTCCCGAGGGTCGGGCTTTAATTAGTCCGGTATCAGCACAAAACAGCCACTACCAAATTATGTCGTAGCTCTTCCCTGAGGACAGATTACGCAGGTTACAAGACGAAGTTCATCTAAGGCCGGTCAGCGGTTGAAGCGAATGCCCATCTCAGTTGAGGTATATATGGCATGGCTGTGAGGTGCTTGCTATAGACCTATTTTGGATCAAGGTGTGCCTTCTGTATAGAAGTCTTCAGTGCACATGTGGAGCCGATAAATCCCTGGGCTGGTCGTTCATTGTGAGCAGGATCGCTGCCTCCTGCCGGCTCTTCCTTAAGTGGTGAGAGGCGGATTACACCTCGCCCGTAACAATGGAGCGCTTCACTTTTATCAAACTTGACACAGGATCGATTAGGATTTGCCTTAACTCCGGACCCCGGCTTCTGGTTTGCTCAGCTCCCTTTCCTTCGACCATGGGTCTGTCCGTCAGCGCCTTGTCATCACACCAGACTCGCAAATTTACTATCACCAAAATCAAATCAGTATTTTATCATCCATCCGGCCCAGAATTGTTTCAGCGGAATTCAATTTGGTAAATGGGAGCCGTGGCTGGCTGTCAGCTCGTGGTGAGCGTGTATAGCAATCCCCCTCGCTCGTCCCGTCGGCCAGCACCACCGCCAGCAGCCTCGCCTCAATCCACCCCAGCTCTCATTGGCTAACATCGAATACACCGGAAACACGCATACATTTTTTAACAGTGCTCGTATCGAATATTCCAGCACGGAGTCAAGAAGTTAGAATATAATCTATCCTAACAATTCGTTGTGTTTTCACCTCCATATCTCTGTAGTTGCGTATGGTATATAGCTGTGTTCGGGACTCATGACCGTGGGCGTGTACGGGACGGTGCTGTCTTACCTTTACTGCTTACCTGTCGTTCCGACAGGCTGGGCCTAAGAACCACCTTCACCCAAGGCTCCCTTCGCTGAGCACAAACCAACAACCATGTCGCTGGGAAAGCTGGAAATTTTAAAAGGAAAAGTATTATTACCACCGAAAGAAGTTGCAAGTGCTGCCAAGACGAATATTAAAAGGTAAGTAAGCAAATGATTTTGATCTCTAAGAGTTCCTTCAGCCCTGGGAACGTTCTGTGCCTCATGGTTTTCCCACTGGAATGTGGTTTCCCGTATTGCGGACAACAGAGCGTTCAATTGAGTTTGGTAGAGGAAATGCCCGAGGAGATAGAGAATCGAGGACCAGAGCGTTCTAAATGACATTACAGGAAATTGTGGATCACAACGGTTTCTGTTGTTAAGTGAACCTTCGAGAAACAAAACAAAGAATGTGGTAAAAATTTTGGAAAGCCGTTCCAAAAATATACGTTACATGATAGCAACGCGTTGTCCAATCAGTGGAACTCCTGCATATTCGTCTACGGCACCTGTAAACATTCTGAAATATCTTATTTGATAACATTATTTGAAATGTTTTGGTATTTGGCCATATGGATTAGCGCCTGTAATTTAAGGGCGCACTCCGATTACACATATATATATATTGTCTTCTAGACAGCTCGGAATGTTTGACCTTGAGCGGTAATTTCAGCCTTGCAATAAAAAATGGCTATGATACCATCTCCATGGAACAGCTACAAAACAGAGCGTTGTAACAATACTCTTGATTATATAATATGGACTTTGTTATCCATTGCTGTTTATCATAGTGGAGACTGATATCGCAGCTGAGAGTTCTTATATTTGAAAACAGCTTGTGGCGAAATGGGATTAACATTATAATATTGCGCATACACATGGATTGTTATGAATAGAAAACAGCCAGCACTTTAAATCTCTTGTGTTACCATCTATTTTGATAGATATGATGCATAATGAAGCATGGTGTCTCGCAATGTCTTACTTCTCATATTTAAATCCTCGTCCCCTGAGATTTGGCGAGATTCACGTGACCACGTACTGAATTATTAACGAATGACGCCATGAAGCTCCATCGGGAATGGCACATTCGATTAATATGCCCCTACAGGGAATCCATTTATGTTTGATGCAGCGATAGCCGATAATGTTTGTGCGAGTTTGCAACTGTCGGAAAAAACGAAAAGCGTGCTTATGACTGCCAAGCATCAACCTTCAGCTGGAAATGGAATCCCCTCGCCCAGGCTACATGCAATGTATCAGTTCTCAGCTATACCTTTAACGGATGTCAACAACGATCATTTGCACATTGCGTAAAATAAGGTTGATATATGACATATAACACAAACTGCTATCAAAAGTATGTCGGCCTGAGAAGACGTTTCACAAACTGTGAACCGTGTACTGACGTCGTAAAATTAAAATTAAATTTTATACGAAATTATACTAACACTTTAGTAAAATATGTATTCAGAACATCCTGACATTCTTAACTCCCTTGAAAATATGTGGTGGAATGTTACATTGGAAGGCAGCCACACCCCCTTATTTGAATATGGCTTTTATGTAGGTACATGTATAAAATTTAGTACAAAGAAAATAAATGTTATTGCCATATTGTATATTTCTCATTAGCCAAAGTGGATTTTGCATTTTGATGTAAACTGATAAAGCATAGGGGTTCTACGTATTCACCTGCGGCTTCCTGGCTTCGAACTCTTAATCAGCGATAACCAGTTTTGAATTCTAGTCTTGTGATCTATCTGGAATTGAGAGCTGTATTAGTCTCGGTTGTCTCTCAGAATCATCAGTTACCCAAATAACTGCCACCGTGATCGGTATCCAGGGGGGGTGCTTCTGGCATTTATAACTTACCAAATGCGGTCCCCGAATTCCCTCAATCAGACACTTCCTGTTCGCGCCAAATTTTTGGCCATATTCTCCGGTAATGGCCTGGACCCCCGGATCCCGGCACGTGTTATGCTCTGGGCCTATTCCCTGGGGTCCTTACCCCATTGTATGGTGCACATCAATGCAATTTGCAATTCCTTTATTTCCGGCCGGGGATCGTCTATTGGATTATTGAGGTCGCTGAATTCTAACAGTACCAGATTTGCCCGGTAAAATGTGCCTGATTAAGACAGGACAGACTAGTGGCATGTTAATTCCACTCGTACACTGCTATACATTTTATCCACATTTTGAATAGCCTGGTGGACATGGACTATAATACACCTATTATTGCATTTTTGCGGTTGGTGGTTGGAGCATTCTATGTGGTACCACTGACTTAACCACCAAATGTCAAAGTGCTATTGACAGTTAACCAGAAATTAGACGATAAACTAACACTTCCGCGAAATCAAACTCTGGAGGCGGTCGTATTTTCAAAAAGACCAAGCCATTGATGGATTAAGTCGTATAATTGTCATTTACAGTGGTTATGTAAGCTGTATGAGGAGACCGGCGGTGTAATGGGGATAGCGTTGTCTGCTATTCTAACTAAAACAGCTATCATATTAGTAGTGTTTGTTCTATCAGAAAGCCCTTGTGGTGGTCAGCCAACCGAGACCCATCTCTTGTAGGAAATTGTATCAATGTTGAAAGCATACCTACAGAACCTGGGTTATTGATTAACAAATCTCACCTTTTTTCTCGGGTTTAATGTGATGTGGTCAGATTACAAACCATATGCTTCATCAGCGACTACGAACCGACATTTCCATGTCAATACGAAGCCATGTATTGCGCGTATGGCTTTGATGTTCATAGGCTCGGTCTGGGTGATGTTACGTTAGCTGACTACACAATGACATGAAGTCTCGTTCACTCGCTTTACTCTTCCCTCACAGAGGTCGCGTACTTTGAAACATCTGTCCGTTTGGTGGCTATGTCGAATGAGGTGTCACTCTCTCTGTAGACGAGAGAATTGACCAGTGAAGTCAAGCCTACTATCCCTTGTTTAGTCTGTCAGGAAGGTTGTCAAGAGCCCGACAAATGGCGACCATTTTGCCAGGCTTCTGTCTGGTGGGGTTGTCCACTTATAAATATCCCTGGGCTTGTAAAAAGTCGGTCAAAATAAATATACTTAAACAAAAAGAAGTCCATTTTTTGTGTAAATTCAAGGCTTGTTGTCACAACATAAAAGCACAGGCTTGAAATTGCAGCTCGAAAGGGTTTAAAATTATCTTTTAAAAACTTTAAAAGCTTTTGAATCGCGTAAGTGAAATTGTGATAAAATAATTAAACCATTCTCTGGCGTATTCAGTCATGTCAGTTCCGCTGTCAGAACTATAAACAAGGGAATTGCTAGTGTAATATGTCTCCTTATCCGCACAGTCTAACGAGGAACCTGAAGCGTCATTGTTGGCAGCGGAAAGCATGACTTTATGGTAACTAGAATTGGCCTGTTGGGGGCGCTGCAACCTGGGAGCCCGCAGCCCGTTAGTGCGGCGTGTTGCAACGCGTTGTGCCGCGTTGTAACGTGGGGCGATCTGGCCCTGATCCTGGCCCGACCAGATCACCAGGGAAATGGGATGACACGTTTACAGGCAGCGTTCTCCACTTTTTCACCCGTGTTGGGACTTGTGGCCATCGTCACGTGTCTGTCATATTTTATTTGTTATTCCCAAATGATCTCGCTAAACAAGACGAATCGGTCATCTTATAGCCATGGTTTCCACAGAATAACCATTATGGGCCGGCAGATACATTATTCATATTTAAATTTCGAGCTAGAACAGAAAATCATTAACAATGTCATCTGTTTAAAGAACTACAATGAACAGGCCGCACTGAATTGTTTTCACATTATTTTCGTTGTTTTTTGAATCGGTGATGTCTAGCGCTCATTTCACTTTGTATCCATAATATCAAACGGTATCACTGTAAGGTTCGTGTCTGTCCCAGGGTCCATTCATGTCCAATGATTTCAAGGTCACAACACAAGGGCATGCAGTGTATTAGACGGTCTTGTCTCAAGATCTCAGTTCTGAAATTTGCCACCTGTACGAAACATCTGGGTCTACATATTTGATCTCATTCACCAGACTGGCCTGTGTTAAAAGTCGTTTTCGAGAATATTTCTTATATTTCGCACATGGATGGAGACCATCGGGGCGCCGCTGAGGAAGATATCTGTTTATCTCAAATGAAAACCGTACAAAATATATATCCAGCAGTAAAATTTTCGACTGACTATACCGGAAACATTTCAATAGAAGGTTTCATTCAGTTCGGAAAGGAGTACAGGAAACTTTAGTTACGACGATATGGGCTGTTTAGTTGTGTTATTGAATTCGTTGATGACAAATTGGACGATGGTTATGATGCTTACGACGAAATCACCAGTGACTGTTAGTTCTTGAGTATATTCATTTATGACGATATTGTCCGATGTTGTACTGTATTATTCGCTTGAGACAAAATCAGCCGATTCTTTGTTAATTTTTTCGTTTACGCCAAACTCGTCAGTGAATGTTAATTCTTGATATAATGAAATTAGGAAAAAACCGGCTGATCCTGTGTTTGTTTATTGAGTTAAGATAAAATCTCATGTGTGTAGAGGTGTGCCGACGTTATCACTCGATATATTCTAAACTTATATTCGCTTTGTATTACCTAACGATACGACAAACAATCGGATTTGAAATTCGGTTAAACAAGACTGCGGAAATGGCTTCAAATTAATTTGTATGTGAAGGATGCAGATAAATATTTCAGCCAAGATCGCCGTATGTGTCACCCAGAGCGCAATCTCTGCGCTCATTTCCTGTTTTGTCTAGACGTCATGATGACTGATTTCCATGGCGTGGGTGTTTCGTAACAAGGTCACAAGGGTGAGGGGGGGGGGGTGTGAACGGTGACCGCAGTATATATAAACTCTCTGTCTCTGGGGAAACAGCAATAATTGACAGCTTGGCACATTTTGCGCGGCGCGGAATCCTGCATTAGAGATTTGGTTAATACTCTGAATACACAATGTGCATACATTGTCTGTGGATTTGGTTCAGTTCGGTGTCGCGTGGCCTCCCCGGAGCCCGTGCTTACAGCCGAACCCCAGCGACCATAGGCAAGTACAGCGGCGACGAGTGCCAAAATCACTTAATCTACTCTCTCATCACAGCCGAAACATTTTGCCTAAGTACCAATTTCTCTCGAACGTATTTGCATGTGTGATAACGTTAATGTAATGACTTATTTTGCAGATTGTCAAATTTTGCCGTCCGGAGTTTTTGGCACGAGAATTCCTGTTAATTCGCCCAGTCCCTTCTGAATGTAGGCTACATCGGCAGCGTTATTCATTTCACTCAATTCCTCGTCATTTGTGGTATATGCCGAATCGTCACATATATCCTGCCGTATGTATGATAAAAGACGACAGTTGCATTATTCAACGGAAATATTATAATTCCGAGTTATTCTGTATCCAGTTACAAGACTGGAATATAATTTGTTTACGTGTGATTACCAGATAACTCTATAGACTGTGCAATCACCTAGCCTTTTTTGTGGGCAGGCTAGATAATTTTATAAACACGCTTTTGACAATTCCAGCTGAAAGGCAAATAAATTGTATTGTTCTCTGAGATCGAATAAGTGTTGTCTTAATTAAAGGGGGTTGCTTTAGTTTTATGTGAATTTTATATCTAATAATGCGATATGTTTAATTTATATGTGAAACGAGGAGCATAGACCCTCTAAGACGACTTCCTACAAGCTTAACGCAGCATGCTAGTTTGCTAAAACAAATAAAGAAAAAGCGAAAATTGAACTGAAAAAAATTAAATGTCAAGTAATAATAAACACTCTTCCTGTTGTATAGTTTTACACCTGATATAACCACTGTTAAATTTACCAGAAATATTAATAATATTAATAATAGTCAATATTAGGCTCTTTAAATATTATACAAACAGAAAAAATACATCCGGGATTCGTGTCCATAACAGTAAAACAATAACCAAGACAAGCCTCTCCTCAATATGCCATGGCTAGAATTTTTAATTCTTTTCGATCGAAAAACATTCAGCAAGAAATGTAACCTTATGTCATGAAGAGTGCACAATTAACCGTCGCAAACTTAACATACCTAAGTATATATAGCACTGAAGTGAAACACAAATTCACAGCATGGGGTTGGATAATAGTGGCATATTATCACATTACGATTTATTTATTTATTTTCCAGAGTACGACGTAAAACACCAATCAAAAATTTATTTATTCATTTATTTATTTATTTATGTATTTGTATATTTATTTATTATTATTTTTTTTTTATTTATTTGATTGTGATTTAATGCCATACTCCAAAAATGTTTGAGGTCATGATGTTATGGGTACATGGGGGAAGTAGGAGTGCTTGGGTCAAATCATCACCTATATACATACGAGGTACAGATGTGCACATCTTATTCATTTGGTATAAGACAGGTGGTCTTCAATGAACGTTAGATTGCACGCACAATTACAATCTTATGGAGGTAATTTTATGATATAGTTTATGTAAAAATCTGATGTAATACTGCTCTGTGATAACATACGCGTGCATTGTGTAAATATTAAGCGGTACTGATGAGCATGCGCTCTATCTGTGGCAGATTATAGCCAAGTTTACAGTGTATTACATTTTATACATTGATTTATTTATTTATTTGATTGGTGTAATACACCGCACTTAGGAATATTTCACTTATACGACGGCGGCCAGCATTATGGTGGGAGGAAACCGGGCTGAGGCCGGGGGAAACCCACGAACATCCGCAGGTAGCTGGCAGACCTTCCAACATGGCCTGAGAGGAAGCCAGCATGAGCTGGACTTGATCTCACAGCGACCGCATCGGTGGGAGGCTTCTGGGTCATTGCGCTGCGATAGCCCGCTAACCGACACTTTTTACATTGAAGTGACGATTGAAACGAATTACATCCTTAACAAACTCGTTTGTATGTGTGTGTGTGCATGACGTCGTCAACTGAAAAAGACTGGCAATTAACAGCAATGCATCGCTCGTCAGTTGAAGAAAGCAAATGTTTTTCGTCCAATATCAGACCTACAGGTATGTTATTTATGTGAAGATATTTTGATGCTATGACGACATATCTCTAATAGTGCATTCTACTGGTTCCAATCGTTAGAAGTGAAGTAATATCAGGAATTATAACAAAAAACAAATAAAAAATATTTTGCAGACCAAAATTTAAAATTCCATGCAATATTCCTGTAATATCAGGAATTATAACAAGAAACAAATAAAAAATATTTTGCAGACCAAAATTTAAAATTCCATGCAGATAAATACAATCTTGACGGTTACGTTATATATTTTATGAATACTGAGCATATTTTATAGTTATTGTAGGAAATTCTCCGTCGGTAAATATATACTTTTCCTTGCCCGTAAGATGCGGTCCTTGAATAGTTTAATACACGACGGAAATTTAGTTTGAAAAACTCAGATAAAGTTACGTGGGTACATGCAGAAATAAATAAATGAAATCATTAGAATTCCTCAAATGATGAGAATTCCACAAGCCCTAAGACCGACAAATATACATTAGTAGGTTCACCCTAAGAATATTTGTGCATAGTTTTGATTGTTTGATTTTATGGGATTTTAATTGCCAACATATAACCATAAACTGGGCTGTTAAAAGGTTTTTTTTAATAATTTGTTTAATATTTCGCTGGTAAATGAAATATTGTTAGGATGTGTTTCTTTGTTTATAAGGTTTATTTACCTTTTTATATTTAGCATAAATGGTGACATAGCATTACACTAGACTGTCAAAAGGTAAGTTTGGAAAAACTCTGTTGATGATTTACGTCTATACACTCTCCTCCCAAACAAGCTCGTAGTTCGAATATGTTCATGACACCAGCTGTCACCGATACTACAAATTTCCACGTGTCACCAGGTGTCACAGCTGAATGAGGTTCCGCCGCTTATTCCGTGATTACTGGCATTCTGACTTTCTCATTGTGTATCTTGGCTGAAAAAAAGAAAACGTATTAAATTAATTATCCACCTTTGAACAAAACAAAAAATTAAAGGTGAAACTTTACTGAAACTTGAAACCTATACGTTACTTTTTGGAATTCTTGGAATATAGTTATGTGTGGTTCACTTATTTATAAGTCTATGTGGTTATTAATACAGCTTCTATGTATGCAAATGAGTTTGTTCGACAGGGTAATTAACGTCAGAAGAAATTCTATCACCTGGGTGCTGTTACCTTTGCCATTTCTATTTGTCGAGAGCAATATTTACTAGCCAGAAGTCTCACATAACAGACCTGCATACGCATAGAAAACCCTATAAATAACAATAACCATTTGTATCCTGTGTTGCAAAAACAGTCTATTTTCTCCATATAAAATGTTTTATTCCTGTATATATATATATATATATATATATATATATATATATATATATATATATATATATATATATATATATATATATATATATATATCTACATATGCGTGCAGTTGCAAGATACCATGTTGGGTGCCTATACAGCTTGTAGAAAATTGTACGCCAAACGACTATAGCCGTATGTGATGTAAGTGCACTTACATGCACAACCTCTAAACAGGCTACACCATTAGTGTATTACAGAGATCTGACTAACTCCGGGGCTTGTGTTGGTAACCAACTTGCGAAAGAAATTCTGGTTGTGATATGGAACTTGAAATAATGGAGAAATTGTCATGTATGTTTCTCTCCCGCCCAACCCGCCCCGCCCACGCCTGCCCCCAGAAATGTGAGAGTTTGGTTAAAATCTTGCACTGTTTAGGCATATCATCTAAAGTTGTCTTTTAAAGGCTTTAAAAGACTACTGACATAAAGTCATTTTGAGCCTTATGGCTTAACGGCTTGTGTGATCGCGGGCCTCGCCAGGGTATGACTGAAATATTGCCAACGTGGCGTTAAGCCATTATCATTCATTCACACCGGCCAATGTTATGGTGCGAGTGGCTAGGTGGCTTTTCATATACATAGCAAGCCGTCATTCTGTCTTAAGTCTTGTTCCCATCGTACATTTACCAGCTAGTTTCTAAGTGTTGTAGATAAGTGGCGTTTGGTAGTCTAGGCTTACTTCGGGGTCTCTCTTGAGAGGCTAAGTTGAAGTAAGTAGAGGAACGGCCCAGTGGCAGACGAGAGGCTCGGGGACAAAGAAGTATCGGATGACGATCGTTCGTATTCTGTCCGAGTTCGAGGATAAACGTCGGATAATGTATGTGTAAAGTAGATGCATTGTAATAAGCCGTATTGATTCCCCATTCAGTCTGCCAGGCACTCATTACAGGCCGACGTAAGTGAACTCAAAACGCTTCCTTCCCGCGACAAAGAACCCTTCAACAGGCTCGAGTCGCTTCCAGAAAAATACGGCGCGTGGCTTAAAACCCTAGATAGCAATATTTTGACATTTGACGGATTTCATTAACCTTCTCAGATAGTAAGTGCCAATCAAATATGTTGCCTCGGCCCAGAACCGAGATAATGGCGGCGCTATGGCTTGTTCTGCACGCCGTGCTTTCCGCATTAGACGTCTAATTACAGAAGTAAAGCAAACTGGCATCTGCCGGAGCGTTGACTAACCAGACTTCAGACGGGCATCTCGGAGAGCGAGACAAGAACAGCAATAACACGGCTCTTCGGCGTACCGTTAGACCGCCGGACACGGACAGTCGGCGTAATAAAATGTCCTTTATTTAATAGAAACACTCCCAAGGGCGACAATTGTGGAGTTGAAAAGAGCGGTCTTATTTGCCATATTACATGCGTCGTTCATTGCGTGAAGGAAAAGGATGAAAGGTCGCGTGGGCTCTGGTTACAGGATAACACGCTCTCTCATCGCCCCCCTCGCTCCCCGCACCATGATCAGTTTGTGTATCTAATTAACGCGGGAATATTCCTCTTACATATAACTCTTTCACAACACTAGCCAGTTGATCAGCAGATAAAACCGACTTCAAGTGATTATTGCAACTCACTGGCCTACCACAAATAAATTACGTGTGACGATGTTAGTTGGCGAAGTTAAAGGTGTTCGAGTCACGTAATTCCATCCAACAAGTCGAAACTGTTTATTACATTTCCCTCCGTTGTGCAACGTTAACTCTGTACTGGCCCGTGCACCTGCCCGCTGTCCATCTAAGTTCCCTCCATGCAATCTGTTTGCTGTACGTTCAAACTACTTTGATTCATTTGTTTGTATCTCCTCCCCAACTTTCCTCCACACTCCATCCCAGCCCTCAACCCACACCCCTTCTTTGATTCCCTCCATTCCCCACTTCTATCCATATAATCAGTTTGCTATACTAGACTCCTTAATTGCCCACCACCCACGCTTTTTCCTTCGTGCATTTGTTGTCACATCTTCCCTCCTTTCTCGCACATTCCCCGTACATATTCCCTTCTGTGCCCGCTTTCCTCCATATGATATATCTGCTATACTTGCCTAGTCTCCTTCGTCCATTCTTTTGGTTTCTGTCTGTTCGTCCGAGTGATGAACCCTCAGTTCTAATTCCCCTGTTTGCTACATCCCGGCCTCGGACCCTCTCAGTGCTGTGCTAATCCAACAACTTACTATAATGCCGCACCATTGTTATACCTCTTTACCACCACGTGTTGATCCCATTCGTTTCCTCCTCAAGACACTGTGATGAGACATTTATTGCTCGACGTACCTTCTTCCCCATCCTGACCTATATATTTGTCAGACCAACTTACGTTGGCAGCTGTACGTCTGATTACCCATTTTTTTCAACGTAATTTGCTATACCTCTCTTCCTTGATTTCTTTCCACCTTGTGGTGACACAATTGTTCGCCATAAAATCTTCCTTGGTTTCTTTCCAATGTGCGGCAACCCAACTGTTTCCTCTACCTCTTTCCCTCGGTTTCCTGCCACTGTCTGGTGCCCCACTTCTTTGCTATACGCCAATCCCTTGGTTTCTATTGGTTTCTCCCCAACTGACTGATACCGATCCCGTTTGCTGTACGTCAAACCCTTGTTTTCTCCCCATTGTCTGGGGTCTCACCTGTTTGCTGGTGACCTTCCCTTGGTTTCTCCACACTGCCTTGCCCCCCCCCCCGGTTGCTCTACGTCAATCCCTTGGTATCTCCCAACTGTCTGGTTTTCCACTAGTTTGCTGTACGTCAATTCCTTTGCTTTCCTTCCAGTGTGTAGTGACCCCTCTATTTACCCTACATCTTTTTCCTGATATTCATCCACTGTGTGTGACCCGTCTGCTTACTCTATAAGCTTCCCTAGTGCAAGTTTGTTTGATCTACCACAACTCTTTCCTGTCAGAACTGACCGACATTTGTTTCTTGGCCTCTTCATTAATATTGACTGATCATATCATACAGTAATTTAGAGCCAATCCCCTTTCTGTATGTTTTTATATGTTTTCTGAAACATGATGAATTACCTGTAGAGTCGTTTTGTCCATGAACTCACAATCCAATCAAGGACAGACAATAATTTTAGCCTCGAGAATAGACGTGATTTTTTTCCCTTTTCTTAATTCTGATTTGGAATGTAAAGGGTTATAAGACACTGACCTTGTCAGTCTCATACAAACTCCATATCACCATAGGGACGAGATTGCAATACGAAATGAAAATTTAGATTAAGTTAGAAGCGTGAAAGTATGATTTTTTTGCTGTTGGGGGTGGGGTGGGGGTGGACGTGTAAATCACCCTGTTCGGCAAACCTTCCTGTATATTAGTGGTCAGTTTGCTTACATCATGTACAGACTTCTTCCTTCTGTTATGTCCTCATTGCGTATTCCGTGTTTAGTTATCGGACCGCCTTCACATCAGTGTTCTTAATGGCCTGTAGGAAATAGAAAAAGAAAATGGATGGCCGACCGGTGAGACTTGAATACTTGATTTTCTCATTTTCTCATTATTGTCGAAGGTTGGAGATTCAATTGAGATCCTTTAAGCGACCGGGATACAATCCAGCCGACCCGCCTGTCGAGGGGCATTTCGCCGTTTGAGGTGTCAAAACATTTCAGCAAGGAACTCACTCAGAGATAGAAAAATCAAAGTTTAATCATTTTGCCTGACGTACTGTGCACGCTACACCACTTCGAGGTGATAGACTGTGAAATGGTGCCGTTCACATCATGTCGTTTCTGTGGTGCGTCCAGTTCAGGAGAGAAGCCTCCCAGATTCCTTCGTGCATTCATCATTTACCAGTGGACAGGTTCTCTTAGAGATGGGTTCCTCGGTCAGATAACACCGCTCTCTCAGGCCAGTGGAAGCCCTTAATTCTCGGCATGCCTTCTCTGTCACCGGTCACATTCGCGGGTATACATGGTTAAGGCACAGGATCGTCATAGTATATAGGGTGGAGAGGTGGAGAGGTGGAGAGGTGGAGGGGGTGGAGAGGTGGAGGGGGTTGGAGGAGGTAGGGGCTGGGGCGGTCATATATCTCAGCCTCTAGATAACGCCTATTACCCCGTTATTAACTCTGGTACACGGCAGACTTAGAAACCACGATCGCTTATATCAGACATTTTCCTCACATGACATGATGCGATTAAATTCTTATCAGTTTCGTTCTGTAGCCGGATTCGGCCTTTAATCAACTCAACAAAGATTACTTTTTTCTTCCTTATCTGTAAGACGCTAAGGGAAATTCATGGGCGTGTACAAGGTTTCGAAATAAAAAAAAAACCAGAGCGAGACAGAGGAATTAATTCATCACAGGAACCCGCTGTGCGTCTTTTTTGGGAGGGGGCATTTATTATTATTATTATATTTGCCATTGTTTCGTTTTTCCAAATAGCCGTGAGAGAGACAATTTCATCGATTCACAGTAAGTCCACTGCTCCCATCACCACTGGTTCCAAATACATATAGATAAGTACTGAAAATAGCTACTGGAGTTCATCCACAATGGCACACAGGCATGAAATATAAAAGATTACAGCACATAAAACACCGACGCCCACGTTTCACATCAGTAAGGCAATTCCTTACTGTACGCTGCCTACAGTTTGATATGGACGATAATGAACCCAGAGATTGTTGTGTAGATATCTAGAGTGAAATATAATGGGTCTTTTTTTTACCGATATCAACTCGACGTTCAGATTTTATTTTTCAGTTTTGTCAAAGGTTGCAGTTATTGCAAAGGTGACCTCAGTCATTGTAATCCAAAAGAATGAATGTTTTACATCCTTATTTATTTATTCAGTTGATTCGGGTTTAACGCCGAACTCAAGCATACTGATTTATTTTCACTGTAGTCAGGTTTATGGGTGGGGGAAACTGAGCAGAGTGCGGACTAAAACCAAAACACTTTGTCAGTCACCTCACATACTTTTCTACGTGGCATCTGAAATCTTATAGGTCAAAGGTCGTATGTCTGAAATGGACATTCAGCATTTTACATGATTACAACATGTATATTCATGAGAGAAAGATCACTTTCTCACAAAGCAACAAACATAGAGAGTTGAGATTACATTCTTGCAAGAGATTTTTACATCCTGTCAAATGCATTACATTATAATCTGACTGGACCAATTTTTTTGCTTTCTCTTACACAACGAGTTGTATGGCGATGTATTATATTCGACAAATAAAATGAGGGTCATACGTGTTTTTCAATGCTTGAGTGTTTATATCCTCCCCATTCCGACTCAGACTTTGAGTTATTTCAATAAGTCAAGTAAATTGCAGTTAATATCATGACATTTGTTTTTAACCTATTTTTGTTACAGGCTGTCTAAGTTGTTACTTTGCAAGCATTTCCGTAAATAACTACCATAAAACTGTGACGTGGGTAACCTGTGCCACTGTTGTCCCACTGTTGGAAGTTTTATCCTCCATCATCATGATAAATTTCACAAGTTTTTATCCTGTAAGCTGTTACGCCTATATACCTTCCTTAAAAAAGAGTCTAGATTTACGCACTTCTTACTAGATAGGCGAGCGAAACTTGTGTCACGAAATTTCCTACTTGTGTGTTTGTGATACTTCTGTATATCCCAGTTTTTCAATCGAACCTGATAACATGTGGGACGGGGTGAATGGTGGCGAGGTAATTTTCGGACTCCCATTTCACTCCGCATTCTGGTTAGCGCTGACCAATGTCCATTTTCAGGTCACTGCTTGGGGTCACTGTTGGAGGTCATTCTCCTCAAGCATTGATGAGTTGCAGACATGTCCCTTTTGGTAAATTGATTGTTTCCCCCAGTAGTGAGCCAGTAGCTGACATGACAACCATCATATACAGGGTGCACGAGGGCTGACCATGTCACGTGACTATTGTCCTCAAACTGTCCTCAATGGCTGGACACGAAAACGATCTCTACTCAGTGGGATTGATATTCCTCGGAGGAACGGAACTGGTGGCTTTAACGACTGGCCGTCTGTCTGGACCCGAACACCTCTGCCTGAAGCCGATGGAATGAAGAGACGCATGCACTAACACTAAACACCTCTAAATGGCTTTCATCAGTCATGTGCGACTTAAGATTTCGCACCGATTGTGTAGAATCAGCTGAACAGGCGACATAGGTTGCCGTAAAGCCCAGAGGTCAGTGTTGAAAAAAAAACTGTTCTTTGAATTAGCAGGGTTTAACCTGTTTCCTCTCTTTTGATCCCACTATGTATAGGAGATGTTTTGTGTAAAAAATATCTTACGAATGGACATGAAGCAACCACTGAAATGTAGACATTGTGAGTGTTGCATGTCCCTTCTACATCTTGTGTATTAGGGGTGCGGACAGATGCCCGACAGCTTAAAACAGCGCTGTGCTGAAGTTTTGCTGGAGCATGTCTATTTCTGCCTTTAGATTATTGCATGAATAACGTATTTGTATAAACTTTCGAAGAAAAAATGAATATAGCAATCATTTCTTTAATTCCTTATGATCTATAAGCATAATCATAATTCATACAAAGAAGCCCTTTGCAAAGGTCATGTCAGTTCGACCATTATTTTTCCAGGCGGTTGACATGAATATGTAAATAGGGGCCATTTCGTCCGATGTCTCGGCTAGTCGGTATGCATTTTTGCCCTTTATCGAAGGGTGACTTGAAATATCTATGACCGGGTCTCCGCTCTTTGCCCGATCAGCTGCCTCCTTCGGAGTGAGCTGTGTGGAGTAGCCACGGAAGCATCAAACATGACAGGCCTCGTAGGGACAGGCCCTGCTATCAGACATATTTACTCAAGTCGACAAGTGAGGCATCGATGCATTTATGTTGTTCTCCGAACAATGACTCTACCTTCTTAGTATCATAGCAGAAAACTATGTAACATTAAAACTGCCTTCCCTCGCGACAACGAGTTGACATAAAATCAATATGGAGTCGGTGGAACAATACCAACGCTGTCAACCAAAGTTTACTCATCTGCCACCAGGGACACTGCCGGGAGGGAGTTGTGATGGTGTCTTCGTGCCGGTCCTTTCATCCGCCTCCTCCATGGATTTCTAACTTCCTATAGTTCCATTCAGGTCCAAGTTTTCCTCTTCCCCGTCTTTATGTCAGAAACCAACCTTGAACTCCACCAGCGCTGATATCCCCGTGATTGGAAACATTGGTTGTCAATGGCAAAGCTTTTAAACATTTCCCTATTGAAATTCCATTCTGGTGGATCAGTGTAATTATCAAATCCTGTTTGTGTCGCTGTCCTGCGTGGGAAAGCCATATTCAAGCGTAGGCCGCTCGTTCAATGGTGGCTTGAATGTGTACGAGAACTTCCGCTGTTGGCGTTTCCTCCCGCAAAGAAACCGCAGACTGAAGACAAACTGAGAAGCGAACCACCATCCATTGTCCCGCAGAATCTAAGGACAATGTGAGAAACAAACCGGTTCCTTTGTTCCAGAGAACGCGAGGACAAATTGAGAAGCGAGCCGCGATCTCAGAGCCTTAGAACAATGTCAGAAACAAGCCAATTCCTTTGTTCCACAGAATCGGCGTGCAAACTGAGAAGCGAGTAGCTTCCTTTATCCCGCATAGAGTGAGAAGCGGACCACATTCCCTTCTTGCACACAACACAGGAACAGAGTGAGAAGCGAGCGGCCTCCTCTTGTCCCACAGAACCATACAAAACATTGAGAAGCCAGCCGCCTTCTTTTGTCCCACAGAACCCCAGAGCCAGCTGAGAAGCGAGTGGCCTCTATGTTCCGCACAGCCTAGGAACAAACTGAGAAGCGAAAGAGCTTCTCATTTCCCACACACTGAGGACAAACTGCGAAGCGACCTTTTCGTTCAGAGGCCCAGAACGAAAGAAGAAATTAACCAGCTCTTCTCCCTGTTAGCATAATAGATCCCTATAGTAGACGACGACAAGTGGGGTGCCTCTTTGTATCTCTTCTGGGCCCTACAAGTTGACCAGCTGGTTCTCATGTACAGGAGCGTGAGTGAGAAGCGGGCAACACTGATTGCTTTTTTTTTTGTCCAATATAATTTCAGCCACTATGTCTAGGAGAGTATACGCTAAATGCTCATCTTATTTTGGCAAACCATTTCTGCAAAGTGAGAACCTACATTGCTAAATGTAGTACACAGTGTAATGTAGTGCTGGCCTGTGTAATAGAGTCACATCCAAACATTATGCATGTCGAAGAGCTAAACGTTGACGCAGCCTGCGTCTTAGTGTGTAACATCAACATGCATGTGTGAACCTTGATGGTGTATGATTTGGAAAGTCACGACCAGCTGAAATGTATTGATAAGGAGAGTTGCAATCAGATGAAATGTATGACTGAGCGAGTCACATCAAGATGAAATATATGATTGGGAGAGTCACATGCAGATGGAATGTATTACTTGTAGAGTCACATCAAGGTGAAATGTATGACCATAGGAGACTCACATCAAGGTGAAATGTATTACTAGAAGAGCCACATCAAGGTGAAATGTTTGATAAGAAGTCATGTCTGCAGTGAAAGTTTATCTAAACGTATTAGTGACAGGTAATGTATTATGCAAACAATCAAATGAAATGTATAACTTGGACGATTACAGTCAGATATAGCATAAAACTGTTGCAGTCAGACGTAACGTATAAAACTTAGTCTTTTGAAGTCTGATGTAGGATAAAACCTGGTTATCATGTGTTTTGCATAAATTTTGGACTGGTCGATTCAGATGTGAGGTAAAGTTTAGACTGTTGCTGTCGGATGCTTAGAAAGCTTGTAGTTTTGCAGTCAGACGTATTGGTTGGGTTAAAGTTGGACTGTAGCTGATGTCAGCTGTTGTAGGTTAAACTTGGAGTTTTCCTGTAAGAAATAGGCTAAGACCGGGACTGTCACAGTAACTCAGAATCAACATGTGAACTGAGAGACGAAGACAATTAAAACAAGGTGCAGTATGTTCCTTGGACAGGTACAGCCAGTTGTATTGTGTGCTTTCATGAGCTATCCCGATACAAGGCGAGCCCCAGAGCATTACGTGCAGACGTTCTGTGCGATGTGGAAATGTACTGTTGAATTGGTCTTTGGCAAAGCAGTGGCTCTGTACGCCAGTGGTTAATCCCACGGCAATCTTCATTGGGCTGATGACGAGAATTACGGCCATTTCGTCGGCTTGATTAGATTGCCAAATCTTATGACGGAGTGTTAGAATAACCCCTGGAAGCCCGCAATCTGTTAACACTCCCGCCCGGACGTGATTCGCCAGTCAAAACCAGCTTACAGGCAATTTGGTCAGGCAAATGCCCTTCGGATCGAACGCGGGTTTATTCGTGAACAGAAGGCGGCAATAGTTCTACGATTTGTCTGCTCGACTATAGCATAGAGCACTGGAGATTTACGCCGATTGTCGACTTGCCTTGATGAATGGCCAGGCTGCGGACGAACTTATAGAAAATGAAAAGGCGTCGAAATTTCATTAGCCACTGGAATAAAATGTAATACAACAGCATTAGGGAAAGACACTTTTGGCTGTAACCTAATTTGCCATCCTCGGTGACTGGTGCTTGTTGTAAGTATTGCGGAGACGGCCCTTCTCTACTCTTTGTCACTCTGTCAAGGGCGGAAGAGGATTGCAGATCCGCCATAGACGGGATCAATGGATGCTTCACCAACAACAGGCTGTCTAAATTAAATAAGCTCCGGTTACCAAAACGAATTCTCTCCCCATCAAGACCCAATGCAACTTTGTTATGATGCCGAATGCAAGCCTGCTGTCACCAGGGTCGACTATAAATTATTTACTGGTGTCTCTTTCCTGAAAAAACCCATGAATGAGATTAGGTTATCTATGAAAGGAAAGTCTTAAGGTTCCATGATATTAAACTCATCAGATTAGACAGAAATGGAAATTTTTCTCGAGCTGAGCGGGATCAGTTGGATGTGTCAGACGGGGATAATTAATGCCTTCAACCCCCGATGGGCTTTACTGAAGGATTAGCGACTCGATAAAACCTATATACATACATTACACAGTCGTTCATAGCACCGGGTCTCTAAGCACGCTTTCGTTTGAATCCCCACGGAGAAACGGTCTGAATTCGTGCTTGAGCTGCGAAACTGTAATGAAATAACAACGGGAGAAATGTCAGAATCAATAGCTGACAGGTTAACATCATCCTAGAACATAATGACAAGGCTATGATGGTTTTCTCGCATGACTGAACTAAACTCCCGACTTCATATACGTCCTACCCCTCTCATCACAAATGTTCGACAATCCTATGGAATTTCTATACCGTATACTATAAGAAAACTCCGAGTTTTAACTACACTAACTCCTGCATTTCTGCGAGGATTTTACCACAACAGTCGCTTCAGTGGAAAAACACCCGTAAAAGGTGACACACATGTTCTGTTTGGGGTTCACATATTATTTCACACGATGATATTACGGCCATTAAAATACCGTTTTTTGACAATGAAAACACCTGACAGCTTGTTGCCAGGCCTTTTACCCGTAATTTTTAAGAAAATTTTATAACAATGTATCCTCCTCGACATGCATTTATCAACGTTAAACCTTTGTTGCCAGGAAAAACTTAATTTCCTATAACGACCCAATCCCAGTTTCGACTTTTCCCTAATTATTTATTTATTTCATTTTTTTTCTCCATTCATATAACAGCTAGTAACTCTCGGGCCTGGTGTTTTGCCTTGTTTTTTCTGGAGTTGCCCATTTTCTGCAGCCCAAAGTGGCTAACTAGCTTTCGTTAGCTCACGACATCGTTAAATGAAATCAATTTTCTGACTCTTACTTTGGCGAAGTTTGCAGACAATGACAAAAATTCTAGCCAGTACGAGGCTAAGGGCTGTACGTGATAGATGAAGGCTGGCTACGCCATGTTCAATATCCGGTGGTGAAAACGCGCAATTTAAGGATTTGGCCACGGACACCTCGGCCTATTCACTACTCCGTTCTTTAATAAACTCCGTTTTGGAGAAGTGGTCTTCAAACAAGAGACCGACATCAGCACTATTATGCTATACAGTTCACAGACGTGACGCACTGGCTGGTCGACCAAACTCCACAGTAAATGGCAAACCATTAAATTACAGCCAGGAAAGCAAGTCGACATTTTCCTTACGTCGATCACCCTATTGTATTCATTCCAAACTGAAAAACCGTTTGTTGAGGTATACCACGGACAAAATGGCCACCAGGCTTCGTGGACTCCGTATAGTGAGTGGGGTAAAAATAATTGATCGCGATGATGTAACATATTCAGACAGAAATATATGATCATTTATAATTTTTCAGCGCGTAGACGTTTCTCAAGAAATAATAGCAGGTAAACCATGGCTTACAACATAAGACAGGCATGACATTTAACCTGGAAAAGTCGAGGAATGCAATCCGCTAAAAAAAATGTCTCTTCGTCCACTGCACATATGTACATTAAGATAGTATTAAACTAATGGAGTTGAAGACAGAAGCTTTTGCACCTCGGGCAGAAAACATTAGCTTTTACCAGCAACTCTTTTTCTCGTTTGTAGACAGTTTGTCACACCCATTTCATGCCTCTGTAGCAAAGAAAATGCAAAGCGAGATGAGTCCCTGGAAAATAAAGCGCACGTGGACGTCATCATCTCGGAGATAAACACGTTGTAACAGTATGAGAGAAAAAACAGTTCTTGTCTGAAACTTGAAAAAGTTTGAAAGACGTTGTGATAGGTTAATATTAGCAGGACCTGGCGTGAGTTATTGGTACTCCATGAGTGAAAGCGCCTCTGTCAAGTTGTTTCCTATTTCTCTCCTTTCGACCAAAGAATCGAGGACAGTATAATTTTTGATACCTAGCCATACAATTTCTTAGCGAAATAGAGACGATAGTGTGCCAAGGTTATGCATAGCTGGTCAAGCATTTGGCGGAGCAGTGTGATGTTTGGTATACGGCAACACATACCTGGTGAAATACAACCCCATCCGGTGAAGGTAAATTAGTTCAAAAGTTCTGTGACAAAGCTTATGTGGTAGGAAAACTCAATGCGAAATATTTCTGTAAATGATGAATAAGGGTCCTTGCCAATAAACTGGACAGTGAGCATTCTCGTTGATTAAACATCCCTTTTCTACGGCCTGTAGTGAACACAATATCTTTGTCACCTTGGCGCAACAACTCTATCAAAAGAACTAGGGCAACCTGGAAATGTAGCGGATGGCAAACAAGGCACTTTGAATGGGACAACAAAGTAGTATACAAGAGGAGGAGAGTGGGGCTAGAATCTGGGTTTTCTGTTCAATTTCATCCTCCGTAGGGCGTATAGTGAAATCAAGCCCTAAGCAAGTCCAGGCGACTTCATCCTGAAATCCCCTACCGTTACAACTCTCATACATAATGGAGCAATTGTTCTAACCTATTGACTCTATTTCCAATGGTTGGGTAATGCGGTAAAAGCTTTTAGTCGCTCATGTTTAAGACATTCAAAATCTATTGCAACAGCGCGGTAAAATCCATTATGTGAGCGGCTCCGTGACTTGTACGTCATTCTGTCTGCCATGCACGCCACTAAGCCAACGGGAAAAAAAAACCCCCGATGGCCTCAACGCTTTGATCCATTTCCAGATTTTTGTGTTTTATCCGTAGAAGAATGCGATGTATACACCGTTACATTACTTGGCAACGAACTGTGTATGCGATATCTTGTCTGCCACGAATAAACACACCAGTGACAAAGCACGGGTGGAGAGAGACTAAGAGAGACATGGGTGATTTTATCGTGGAATTTACGGATCAAAAGCTGTCTTGTTTAATTAGAAATATCATAACGGATCCGGCAGAGCCATCGGGTAAAAACGGGACAGTCATCAGTATTATGTGGTTGTCAGTTGTCATCACGCAACGAGATATTGCGCCAGACAATCAAAGTAAGAGCTGACAGATTATGTATATGTAATGACCGCTTCGAGCAATGAAGTTCCGAACCCACTCCTAAATACGAGGTTGTTTGCCTGGCAGAGAGATCCTGATGACTATATGGCATCTAAACCTTGCTGCAAGAAAAACATCTGACGATGTGACCTCGGCCGAACTGAAACACTCAGTTGGTTTTAACGTGGGTGAGATTAATGCGGATCTAT
The DNA here is from genome assembly GCA_016165875.1 of Acanthopleura granulata. Taxonomy (NCBI): domain Eukaryota; kingdom Metazoa; phylum Mollusca; class Polyplacophora; order Chitonida; family Chitonidae; genus Acanthopleura; species Acanthopleura granulata. The sequence continues at coordinate 33,322,560 of JABBOT010000001.1, read as the reverse complement.
ACTGTTACGAAAGGAATAAAGTGGGAGATGAAAGAAACCGCGTAACGGCAAGAGCAGGTGCGTGGCGTTGATGGCAAATTAACACACCTGTGCCTTTGCACCGCAAGTGGATTACCCTTGACTCGATTAGCAGTCAATGCCCATAAGTACACACATATTGTGTGCTCTACCAGTAAATATTTTATGTGTACTTGTATTAATTTTCTATCCATATGGCGGCTTTATTGGCGATGAAAAGGTTTTTAGGCTAATATCGACTCCGGTAACGACAGAGATTAAGGTGTGAGGGCTGGGATGGCTCGTCGACACGACATCTCCCTGCGTAAGACACTGATTTAGCCTTGACACGCAGGGCGCGGGAGGCAATAAACAGAGTAATAGCAGGTATATGAGAGAATCACCGAAAAACCATCAGAATGAATCTGCAAGTGTAAACTGTTCATGAAGGCGAATGTTCACATACTATTTATTTTTAAGAGTCACTTGTTAAGAGTGTCTGGCATTCATATGAAATGTGATATTCATAAATGCTGAACACGGTGTTCTTAGAGAGAGAGATACTCGCGGATTTGATGTTTACATACATTTGTTTTTTGTTTCTTAATTCAGCATTATTCCGGTCTTATACGACGGTGTATCTGTGTAGCGGACCGAACCCAGTGTCGAGATATGCTGTCTCACTAGAGCGCTATGCCAAAGACACCGGATTTTCCGCCCCCACACCCACACACATGCATACTCCGGGCGGACCATTACCCGAACTACTCTTGAGTTGACCAACGACCGATTTTGAACAAAAAGCGAAGTTAAACAAAAGGTACCAATTTTAAAGCCGTAGGTTTCACTCGCGTCGGGATTGAACCCCAGAGCTACCGCTGACCAGGTGGTCTGTAGGACGTTCGGTCAGAATCAAATTATATCTATACGCAATGTTCAAAGTACATGCATGATTAAAGAATGATGCCGGTTTCTAGCAATGAATTATTTAGACCAGTTCTCTATGGTATTGTATCATGGCCCAGTGTAACCCTGTTCAAATTGTGACAACAATGGCTCCACTGTCAATATATAACTTTGTTATTTCAAGTGTAACTTCCTCTGGTTCCCCTGTCCACGTACTAACTTGTGTGATATTTGGACAAACCTAAGTACGACCGCTAAACCTATAATACCGTTTTATGATTGTCGAAATTTAACAATTTTCAGAATATATTTATTATTTTTTTATTTGATTGGTGTTTTACGCCCTACTCAAGAGTATTTTCATTTATACTACGGTATTATGGTCGAAGGAAACCGGGCAGAGCCCGGGGGAAACCAACGACCATTCGCACGTTGCTTCCCACATATCAATTTTCAGAAGAAAGAAATACCGCTGTGTCACTGCCGAATTATATTAATTTTAGAACTAACTAAATATGACCGTGTCATGTCCGGAGCATAAAAAATTCCATATGAGAAAGTTTTCGTGGGGTCACTGCCGTTTTAATGTGTTCAAAATATATGTTGTCAATGTCAGTGCATAAACAGTTTCAAACTAACATAACGCAGGGTTATCAAATTTTTCGACTGCAACCAACAAAGTCTGCATCACTATCTCGTTCAAAGCTGTGCCGTGGTATGTGGGTCGTTGATGATATTGACGATGCATTTAGTTATTCGGTTGTTGTTTAATACGGTACTCAGTTATAGTGTCATCTATTTCATGTCACGTATGACAGAGATATCTATCAGTCTGTCTCTGTCAAACACCTGGCTCGTGGCGTGTGGAACTCAATGCGCAATTCCAAGGAGCTCTGTTATGAAGGCTGAAGTTTTCTCAGCCGGCCTTTAGCCATCCCCCTTCCATATCTGCCACTCTCCAACAAGGCAATCGATGATTTTATTGGCCAAAATGACCGTAGATGAATGCTGCCTGCGTCTATGAATTAGACAAACTGCAATGTAAACTAGTGTCTCTAAGTCAGCATCGACCAGGCAGGAAGGCATCCGTGTCAGCTATCATACACACCCTATTAAGCCATTCGAGTTTGCCCACCATTGGTTGCTATAATGGTACTCTCAAAAGTTCCGCCAACACAGTGCATCTTTATTCAGTATTTACTCTTTCCATTGGTGGGGAAGCATCGATTACACAAGCTGCATGGCGGGCAGGCTCTGTGTGGGGCGCTGGCCGGTAGCCGGCTGTTTGATGGACATCTGTCATCTCCCGCCCCTCTCGCGCCAGTCAGCCCAACAAACACTACCAGATACTTCGCAGTCAGCAAGGCTTAATCGCGGGACAAGTTCAATACAGAGCAAACAATGAGCGTTTAAGGCAGAGGAACGGTTGGTGATGAGGACCTAATGGTAACAGAATAATCAAACTTGGATTTAAAAAGTCACGAAATTTACGGCTTGACAAGGAGCGAGGAATCTGTAAACATGTTTGCTGCCAAAGCCCCGTCTCGAATTCTGGCTAACATCGAATACGCCAGTCGACGGTAAGTGTATTCATATTCACCGAAGCTAAAGGTAGCGCTTAACATGACTATTATGAAAGTCTATCGATGAATTGCTGGTACTGCTTTTACACATAATACAGGCTATATCTGGAGTCGGTCGAGAGCATTATTTTTATTATAGGTTCCGCAGTACTCGATAGTCCGGTCTTTACGAAAGCTTACCAAAACAAATGTTACCATTTCTTGTGCGACTTTCAAAGCAACTGGGCTGAAGAATTCTAGTAATAAGTATTTATTTTATTTACTGTAAATTTCCCGATTAAATTCAAGAATTTATGCTCATCTGAAAATATAACTTTTGAAATACTGTATGCATCAATACTAATGGGAAGGAGATAGTTTATAGTACAAAAGCATAGAAACTCCGAAAAAAGAAATGTAACACATGGTTGACGTTCTCAATATTTCGACTAAGTTTTACTTGTCATCTTCAGGAGAAGTAATTTGTACAATCAACAAACACACATATATATACATTTACAGAGATGCGGACAATAGAAGGCTGAATAAAATACACTGCTATGATTGATCAAATGCTTCAACCAATGGAAATTAAACATTGATCACTTATGGTCATTCAGGCAAACAGCAATAAACAGATGTAGTTATGACAGCACCAGGCCTTTGATCCTAATACAAAGAAACTGCTATTGTTTAAGTGATAGGTGTTGAATAGGGATTAGGACGATATGTAGCGGTCATTCAGAGAAAACAGCAGAATACACACATAGTGATGACAGCATCAGACATTTGACCCTACTAAAACAAAATGTTGTTGTTTTAGTGATTGGTGTGAGATATGGATTAGAGCGATATCTAACAGTTACATAGAGAGAACAGCAATATACACACATAGTTATTTACAACGCCAGGTGTTTGACACTGGTTCGAACAAACTGTTGTTGGATTTATGCTAGGTGTGAAATAAGGATCAGAGTGATCAGAGATAGCACTGGAAGTGAAAGAGGATAATTTACAAGTGTCAATACAGAAGCTTAGTGATAATACTGTTAATAAACGGGGGAAAAAAAAAATGCACACAAAACATAGGAAAACAGGGTAGAATGGGACTAATTAGCGAAACAAATGAAGCTCTTTTGAGGCTTTTATACCAAAAGCTGTTTTCCTATGTTTTGTGTGCATTTTTTTTTTTCCCCGTTTATTAACAGTATTATCACTAAGCTTCTGTGTTGACACTTGTAAATTATCCTCTTTCACTTCCAGTGCTATCTCTGATCACTCTGATCCTTATTTCACACCTAGCATAAATCCAACAACAGTTTGTTCGAACCAGTGTCAAACACCTGGCGTTGTAAATAACTATGTGTGTATATTGCTGTTCTCTCTATGTAACTGTTAGATATCGCTCTAATCCATATCTCACACCAATCACTAAAACAACAACATTTTGTTTTAGTAGGGTCAAATGTCTGATGCTGTCATCACTATGTGTGTATTCTGCTGTTTTCTCTGAATGACCGCTACATATCGTCCTAATCCCTATTCAACACCTATCACTTAAACAATAGCAGTTTCTTTGTATTAGGATCAAAGGCCTGGTGCTGTCATAACTACATCTGTTTATTGCTGTTTGCCTGAATGACCATAAGTGATCAATGTTTAATTTCCATTGGTTGAAGCATTTGATCAATCATAGCAGTGTATTTTATTCAGCCTTCTATTGTCCGCATCTCTGTAAATGTATATATATGTGTGTTTGTTGATTGTACAAATTACTTCTCCTGAAGATGACAAGTAAAACTTAGTCGAAATATTGAGAACGTCAACCATGTGTTACATTTCTTTTTTCGGAGTTTCTATGCTTTTGTACTTTACTAAGCTAGTTGGTGGATCAACAAGAGATAGTTTATATTTTCTGTAAATAGCTATGTTTTCATAAATTTTGGTACACTAGCATTAATAATGATGGTTTGGCTTCCGTTTGTGTTATACAGTTAACAAAGATGCCAAGGTTTAATTTCCAGTAAAACTGTGTAATAGTTTTTTTATGAGTTTGTAATAGTGAAATATTGATGATGTTTTATGAACATGTTAAGTAAATAATTTACCTAAAATTATGGCTTTGGTAATTTATTTCCAACCTCTGCTATATAGATTAGATTTTACTTCTCGGTATTTCAAACTTTTGGAGTATTTTTAGTAATTCGTTACCGCAAATCTCAAATGAGACTATAGGTCGTGGAATGAGCAAAGTTAATTGTCGGGGGTGATATAGCAGAGGATTAAGATGTTCTGGTGCTGTAGGTACGATGACAAGACACACGCCTCCCCCCACTGCGCTTCGATGATGGCCTGGCCGCGCAGGGAAGCATTATGCTGCCCTGATGCTAATCTGACGCTTAATTGAATTACCCGAAGAGCGATGAATAATAGAAGACAGTTCGTCTGCCGACTATATAGCAGCAGAAAGACTGATTCCTCTCGATCGACAAGCCTACATCTTGTGTGCTCTCAAAGACAGAAAGTCTAATTAACAATTCCGCCGCTAATTGAAGAGGTTATAATTTCATTACCACGGGTTGACGAGGTCAAAATACAACCATTTATATGGAACTCTTCCAGATAGAACAAACTAACTATTCACTGAATTGTAAGGAGTGGGCGGTCACGGCCAGTCCTCGGTGGTCTGTTTGTGTCGTGTATCTGTGTACAGTCGACCATCACATAGCATAGTTCTCGTGTCCTGTCTGCCCAACTTTGATCCGTATTAAGATAGGACAAAGGAATACTACCCGCCACCAAAAGGTCATTAGTTCCCTTGAAGATGTTTTATGCGCTATTTCACGCAGTCCATCGTTCACGGTCACATTAGGTAAGGAGTTAGGATGTATACCACTTACTGAGGTCATCGTCATCCCCTGTCCTCAAGAGTATAGGGCCCGCCAAAACTGGTACCGGCTTCAGCTCGTTCCCATTCCTGGGACGATGCAGCGATATCACCTGCTACCCCAGGGCCCCCGTATTCCTCATGAGGATGTTGTAGACGGTGTTCCTTTATCGGGAGTAGTCCCCATGAAGCCTGGAGAAGCTATTACAGCCGATTTTGACCACTCTTAGGATTCAGTTGTCAAGGATGTATGTTACCGCGCTCTCAAGCCGATTGTTTACCACCACATCTGGCGTACAGGCACAGTTGGTGATATGTGAAAAGATGACGCGTGAGAACTACAACTAGTATTAACGTATTAAACGTGTGGTGTTCAACATCTAGAGAATTTGCAAAGGCAAATTATTATCATTATTATTATTATCATTATTATTTCAGACATAAGGTTAACAAGGCGTCGTGGATCTTGGGTTTATGTTTTGAATTGCTGGACATTATTTCTTCATAAATGCCAGATGCCCTGGCTTGGTGTCGGAGGTACACCAGCAGACAGATGATTGGACGATCCGCGTTAGGCTAGATGTTGTCCCCATAATGATGAAAGTGTACGGGCCCTACGTTAAACTTTAAGGTATAAAAACACCAAAAAATAGCCTTACTATTTATGTAGTAATTTCACAAAGAACATCCTCCTAAAACTGCATTCCCTAATTTTTGTTGGCACAATACTGACACATGCTGTCAAATAACTAGATGCCTGGCCTACAACATATCCAAATATCATCAAGGGTTGACCACTATTTTCTCAAAATAAATCAGCTGGCATGCAGGTACTAGCGTCTCATCGCCATAGAAACAGGGTGTGGGGGGTTTGGGCACTTGCTCATTGGGTGATATTTTTCTCTGTTTAATTGTAGCCACAAGTAATGGACTTTGTTTCAACCATTATTTGTCATAGTTTATACCCGCAAAATTACCTGGCAGGACTTCAACACACTTCAGAGATAAGGCCAATCCCTACCCGTCCCCACCATTTTCTATGCGTCTGAACCTTGGATACAAAATCGAATTAGTGTTTTTATACCTTAACTGTGTACACGTATGATATTAAATGTATGTTTTCTCTGCCATTATAAGTACATTGAGTGCAATCAATCCAGACAAGATTCTAGCTCTTTCTATCAGGTCGTAGCAAGTTTTTGAAATTGTTTTGTATTGTTGGTCTCTGGTACAGCTCAATGCACACTGAAAAACATGGCATTTAAAAACACTCTCATAATTTATAATCCAGCATCGCCAATTACATGATGCAGGAACAGGCCCTGCTTTAAAACATCAGTCAAACTCCAAACTGATACACAAGGACGCAGAGCCCTTGACACGATGCGATGAAATGTTTGGAGATTTCGTTTCGGATAACCCTTAATCATCAATTTACATATAGTTATCCGAGAAAACATTCTGAAAGTAGCTCTGGATGAATATAATGCAACACGCGAGCTGAGATAGAAGCTGGAAAAGTTAATCAAAATAATGGCGTTTTTTGCTGTTCCAGAACTATTCTGTTTCCTAGGAGAATGTTAAGATGATTATCTCTGAAAAACATCTCCCCAGGGAGACCTATTTCCCACACTGTAAATAGATTTTTTTGCAACGTTTTCCTTATTAATGCTCCCGAAGCCAGCCCGGAGTAAGATGCGTAACGCCATGTGCCGGATCACCCTACCAATGGCCTATCTGTCCGTCAATCGTCAGGATACACTCGACATATGTAATTTTAGCCTCGACGCTTGTAAGCAAACAGCTGACTGCGATTGCTGAAGGCTTTTATGTTGTTCAGGTAGACCGCGTCCAATTTGGTTGATTGTGGTGTATTTATTCCACCAATGTTGTTTCCACGGTTGGCTTGTATGTTTATACTCCGCATACCTTAATAGTTCAGCTCTACGCGCCTGTGAGGGTCGGTGAATCCGGACAACTACAGAGACAAGCTTCTCTGATAAGTTAAACGACAGAACATCTGAGAAAATAGAACAGTCTGTTTCATATCGGTGCTGAAGCCCGTGATGTTTTAATTTTTGATTATCCGTCGTCCTCAGAGATTTCAACCTGTTTTCATGGATTCCTTCCGTTTGTGTAATTGAATTTTCCCCGACAGCAGAGGTTTCTCGCGGGGAGGCCGGGTTGCCTTTGATGGTGACCACCAGCCTGGTTTCAGTTCCCTAGGCCCCAAATCGTGACAAATGCCAATGTAGTGTAATTGTGTTGGCAGTGCTCAAACTGACTGGGCTCCCTCCTCCGGGCAGTCTCATCAGCGCCCCGGGCAAACACTATCCGGCACGTTCCTCACTGATAGCCATATAGCCAACCTCATCAACCCGCTTAAAACCTCTACCAAAAACCATTTAGTACATTTTGCAAAACGTGTCATTTTAAATCCATACGGATTATAAATCACAGCTGCTTAATTTTTTTCATGCACCATATCTGGTGAAATTCTAACCTCTGAAATTGATTTTTGTCTTTGAGGCATGCCATCGTAGCTGTTGATATGGCCACATGTTATGTAAATGTCGTCTGTGGATTGACGTTTGTGTACACTGACATGGAAAACGGGATGAGGTCCGGTGGCGGGTTGAGGTGATATGTGTTCAAAGTTGGTCAGCAAGCCGCTGTTGACGTGCCTAAGAAATCAGGAACCGGCGTCTGTGGCAGACTGATCGCATCTTCCACGTGTATTTGGCTGTTGACCCATCCACTTAATGCTCAGATATCATTGGGAAAACGGCTCTCAATATTTGCTTTGTATAGAGGCTCTATGAGAATATTTGCTTTCGACCATTTGTATTTCCTTTTCTACAATAGAAGTCCCACCGCTATCTCAGCACGTACCAGCATGCTCATTGTTCCCCGGCGTGAGATTATGACGTAACATATGCAAATGATCAGATCGGGCCTGATCTTCTGAATAGTTGTGTATTACTTTATTTCCAGTGCGTTCTTGCCCAAACGTCACCAATTTGGTCAAGCTTACTTGGGTTTAAGATTTGACGGTGATAGTATTAAAAGTTGAGGATAAAAAAGATCAGATTAACCTAATTTCCAAATATCTCTACTTGGCTGTCCAGTGAGGCTGCACTATAATAATGTCAGTACTTGGAGGGCCGAGGAGACTCTGAACGAAATAATGTTCGAAGTCAGATTAAACTGCAACCAAACGAACAATGAACATCAAAATAGCATCCCGGAATTCGCGCCAAGTCGTTATAGAGACATATCAATTTAAAAAAAATTCAGTAGAGAACTTTCCATTTCCATAAAAGTCAAACTTACTGTATTTAGATTCCAAGGCAATGTTTCCAAAGCACTCGTTGCAACAATGATGCCAAGAGGATACGAAGCATTTTGATATGGACTGGAGAATCGACTCCTTGGCAATCTCCTGAAAGTGCCGAGAAAACACTACTTTCTCCAAGCATTGACTAGAAACCGAGTAAAAAGTTTTAAGCATATTATGTTAATATGGGCTGGGGGTGGAAGTAACTTCTATTTTCTATCGATGTAATTTTGTTTTGGTTTAGTTCTCTCATTTACGGTTTCTTAAAAATCTCTTTGATCGGTAGTATTAAATTGCGTGTTTGGTTTTCACAAACTAGTATGAAATTTCGGTTTGTTTGTTTATTTGTGGAGACGATTTTATTAAGCACATTCTTATCGCCGTTTTTTTTTTAGCAGAATAGCATCCAGACAATAGTTTGGGTTCTACCTTTGGATTAAATAGAATAGATAATAGTTGTTCCTTTCTTACATAATACAAGGAAAAAAGGAAAGCGGACTTTGCAAATGGTTTTCTCTGAGTCGCGTGCCATGTTGACTGCTGATAAAGAGGCCTGTATGAGGACAATTGAAGTTGTCAACGCTCTCGAGGCAAGGCCATATTTTAATCAGATCTGTGTGTGACAATGAATTCTAATTGGATACCTTTAAACGGAAATCTGCGTGATCCAGACCGCCATTACAGAGAGGCCATTTGCCAAACAAACCTTGCTCCTATGACACGAGCCACTTTGATATCCAGCGGAAGTCGACATGGTTACTATGCTATGAATGATTAATCAATCAAATATGACGATATTTGGACATCCGAAAGGATGACTTTGGTAGAGCGTTATGCTTCAGAGGTCTGCTATTGAAGGTTTGATATCTATGAACATATCCTGGGTATCATGTGCGTTTGTGTGGGATCACGTGAGCTGGATGAACCCTGATCGTCTGCAGGTTACAATATTCGCTCGGATGGAGTTGATTTCAAGCCAATCCGTCACCGGTTAAATGAGAAATGCCAGCTTCACATGTTCGGCTATCTTTAGCCTTGGTGACTTACACAAAACGGCCCTGGTAAGTTGCATATTACGTGACAAGAATTTCTCACCATACACTGCCCATACTTGGCTGTTTATCCACTCAGGATGTGCATTGTAAGACCACAGAATCTGACCAGCTCCAATTTCCGCCAGTGTTCGCGGTCCACATCTCCTTACGCATCACACAACACAAGTCCTTGTTCAAATAAAAGTTTCCTTGAAGAATATTTTAAATTACTTTAACGCCTGGTGTGAGAAAAAGGTAATTTCCTATTATAGCAGCAAAAACAGATCTGCTAAACGTTATTCGATAAATTCCCAGATCATGTTTTATTTGACCTTGTCAGACCTAGCTCGGAAACGAAGTTCATGATTTATTGGATCGTGTTCAGCCATGATGAGATTCTTAATGCTTGTTTTATTCTCCTATTCACCGCATTGCCTGGATTTTCACTTCAGTTGACCTTGTAATGCCCCTAGTTTAAAAATATGCTCATCGCATTGTTTACCTCATACAGTATATAAGCTTATACTACTTGTCCTAATCCAGAGTTTACGGTGTCTCTTATACTGCGCTAATTGTTCTGTACATTCCCTCCACATACCGTATAGTTCCATCCGTCTTGGAGTTTATATTTGTGCTGGCGTTTGTTTGTCTGTCTGTCAGCAACTTTACGGGGTAAGTTATGCAGAGAAATGTTGTGCACAAGTTGGCCGCGGGCTAACGGCTTATCCCTTTCATCTTGGTGGTGATTCAGATTTTCAAAGGCCTGTTCAGCATTACCAAATACAGCACAAATTATTATAATTTCTTTTACCTTTCAGCAGGACCCAGTAGAGTATTCGTTGCAACTCAGCAGAAGTTTTTATACATTTAGTTGTGACGAAGGTTTGTGCTCTTAGAGATGTCAATATACCCCTGGTTCAGATGTCCTTTTCATATATTTAATGTATTCTTAACTTGTTTAGATCTCAAAGTCGTGTTGGGGCCTCCGTGGCATGGCAAAGGGGTTAACTGTCGCTGAGGGTCCATCTCATTCTATTATTTACTAACCAATAAAGAGTTTGTGTTCTTTGTCGCACTTAAGACAGTTTTAACGTAAGGACACTTTTCTTTCTACCGCCAGATTAATGGGAAAGAAACTGGATGAGAAGTCGCTGGTAAAAAACGATGAACTGGACGAGGCTTATTCGGACGAGCCGGAGGAGAAAACCAGCCAGAAAATCCCATGCACATGTTGTCGTTGTAATTGTGCTAAACGTTACCTAGTGGCCATTCTCAGCAGTATCGGCTTCGTCATATCATTCGGAATCCGCTGTAACATGGGTGTGGCTATCGTAACCATGGTGAAAAATGCCACGTCCCATATATCAGGAGAGATGGAAATAAAGGTGAGTGGAAATAGCCAAACTTTGGATTATATACGGTGCCCCTTCAATAAGTGGTGCATGGATCCGGTCGCTGAGGGGACAGCGTGCTATAGCCGAACAATTGTTCTGTGGATGGTAGAGGGTTTCCCCCCGAGGTCGAACCCGTTTCCTTCCACCATAATGCGTGGGGGTGGAGGTGGGGTTGGGGGTGGCTGGGGTGGTCGTATCAGTGAAATATTCTTGGGTACGGACGTAAAACACTAATCAGATAAATAGATAAATCACTAACCGGTGAAGTGGTACTCTCCAGAACCAGCCATGTGTGTGGGAATCTCATCTTGTTATATTCTAACCTCACAGTACAGACTCTATGCCGTGTTATTTGTGTAAATTATCTTCGGTTAATGTCTCAACGTTGAGTACAGTTTAACCACAGAAAACAATCCAGTCAGCGGGAATGGTATTACTTTCGAGTAAACTTCAACAACTGGGTATGGCCTTATCCCCAGGTACAAAGTCCATGCCGAATGTATACTCTGTGTCTTGGGTACTTATTATCTATTTGTTATCTCACTGTCGGGGTACAACCTCACTATCCATTGCACACTAACTAGTACTATGAGGTAGAGTCTTACTATATATTAAAAATAAATTAACGTGTATAATGTAACTTCGTAAAAGATATTCACTACCGGTTATGTTATTATTCATTAATAGTGTTCACGCATCGAACACTGTCTCTCTTCAGGGTACACTGGAACTAACGAGTATAATCTTTCCCTGGGATTTAGAGTCTTACTTCCCGGTCTAGTTTCTGACCTTGTTAAAATCTGAATCCATCCCTCCATTCTGCTCAAAGTTACCACTTTTTTTTCCTACGTGACCATCTGAACCATTCTTTGCTGTTGGAGGTGAGAAGTGACAGATCGATTTAGCTCACCATTTCTTAGCGGGGAAATCTGTATTATTCATCCTCTTAAACTGTTTGCTCTAAATTCCACTTTCCTTTAGCCAAGGATCTGATTTTAATTCGAATTATTTTTTTTTCTAGTTTTCGTTTCTGACTCGTGTAAATCACTTAACCCGAGGGGAAGCTGGAAAGGTGCAATTGTCTCTAGGCGTTTTTGTAGCTCGTTGAAATTTCACACGATAGTCCCGTTGTTTGCACGCAATTTAGACATGTGTTGCACAGGGAATTGAATGTCGTTGGTCTTATTTTTATTCCTGTTCGTAAACGATTGAGAACATGCTGCTGTTGGCGTCTTAGCGCCAGTGGACAGCCTGTTGAACGGCGAAACAAATGGAAATTTGAATGCCTTGAGACCATTCTACAAAATGTCCACATGCAGTGCTTTTAAATATGATCTCTACGAGATCTCTTCAATTTATCTTTGCAATGAAACTGATCAACTTGATTTTTGCCTCTCTTAAACTCAATCTATTTACTTTGGGCATCACAAAAGGAGAAATACCCCTGAATAGGTCATTCCCTCTCAGTTTGATACACCACTTACGGTATATCTAGAACATATTATTGGTGAATTTTTCATTTCATTGAACTTGATCTACTGACTTTGGGTATACTTGTAAGTGTTGAAAATTCACTCAAACTATAAAGTACATGAATAGGATATAGCCCATTAAGTTGCCTCATTTTCGCTTTACTACCTTAGTATGGGAGACGGATGCGACCACTCGTGTTGTCGAGTCGTGCCTTAAAAAATTCGCGACTGCAAAACACGAGACCTTAATTTTACCTAATCTGGCATTCTCGCGTTTTCGTGCGTCGTGGACTTTAAAAAGCACGTCTCGGGAACACGAGTGGCCGCAACCGTCTACCATAGAAAAAGTGTGACGTACCCCTGATGAAAACAAAAGGGTGCATGGCTTTGGACCACTTTGTTAAAGGCGGGAACTCATAAAACTCGTTCCCCTTTGGCTGTGAATGCTGGAAAGATTCCCATGCTTGTGTAAGGGTGACGTCGACGGGTGTAAACTTTTATTTGAAGTTCTAGTCCGAACTGAAGCAAGACGTTTACGTAAAATGTTACGTAAGTTAACGTATTGTTTTCAACATATATATATTATCGTGTTTCTGTGCCGTGTGACAATTGCTACTTGTCACTTTAAAAGTTATAGTATGCAATCTGAGTATTTCAAACATGAGAAGAACACAATAATAACCGTGAATGATTTAGAAAATTCAACAGGCTTCAGCAAACGAAGTAAACCTACATATTCGCCTACCTCCGTTCACTAGGTTCGATACACTGTTCTTTGGTCCGATGGTTTGATGATACAAAGCACTGAGGTCACAAGCTCGAATCCAGCTCTTGTCTTTTCGTCTGCGGCTGTATCAGGAAGTTTATGACGTATTTATGGTAGGGAAATGATTTACTGTGGACACTTTGCGGTATACTCCACCCATAAACACGATAAACCCCCTCATGTAAACGAGTCTTACTCCATGGGATAAAGCGACATCAAATAATTAAATAAATTATTGTTGTCAAGATCTCGTCCTTTTCCATTATTGTAAAACTCGTTGCCATCATCAGGCTAGGATAGTGTCTTCTAAACTGAAGGAAAATGATAAAACCCAACTAACAAGACTGTTGTGAAAGTGCAAGACCATGACCAGTTTAACATTTTAGAAGTTCTTTTTTGAATTTGAAGTTAAAGATAAAGGAAGACTGGTGTCCATAGCAATGTCCGTTTGCGAGAATAGGTGATTGTGGGACAAAAGAGATGACGAAGTATAATACGAATACAACAGCTCGGCCATTAGCGTGGGTAGTTCGCCCCCAGGCACATCTCGCCCGCCATCAGTCAGCATGCAGAGGGATTTATACTCGCTACCTGCTTCATCAAGTTACAGTCCGTCACAATAAAGCACAGACATTTTTTGGCATTAAAAGTCTCAATATCGTCTAAAAACGACAAGCCAAAAGGTAGCCCTTAACGCGGCACACAGCCTCGCCATCGTTCCATTTGGTGACGTTATCATTCTGTCTGGGGTTCACTTAGCGCTTTTAACGCAAGCATCGTATTTCGGGACACCAGCACATGAAGACATGTAGTAAATGTTCGCCATTTCGACTTTGTCTAAAGTTCTTTCAACATGTGTCTATTGTTTCAGTTGTTTCAAGTTCTTTCAAAGTACACTTGTGTTTACTTAGGTTTCAGTAATCTAAGGTTCTTCCAACAGGTACATTTGCATGTGAGCTTTGATTTACCCATTTCCGTTGTCAAAAACAGGTGAATGAATGAATGATTATGGCTTAACCCCACAACAAAAAACAGATGAAGATGAATATTTATATGTCTTCATTTAAACTGCAGATATTTTGGCTGTTCAAAGACGTACAAACCAATATGTTTACTTAAGCTTAAATGTGTGTATTTTATTGATTTCATACGTGGATAATGTCATACTCAGTGATTTTAAATTTCCATAGCTACATCTTTTTTAACAAAGTATGTTTATACCTTGACTTTTTCAACAAAGTCCTTACGGTGTAAATGTGGTGAAGCAATGCATCATGACATTACATCTATTGTCGGCAGTTCTTTCAATATTAACATGTGCAGGTCAAGTCATTAACCATCTAAAATTCCCGGTAGCCTGTGTCTTTATGGATTCCAATGATCAGCTATATGCAAGTGAAAGTTGCTGCCTACAAATAATACAGTAACTAGGCTACGTTTCTGGTTTGATCATGGTCGACATTCGTGTACAGTAATATAACTCTATTACTGAAAACCCTCGCTTAAAGTCGGCCATTGTTCTACGGCAGATATGAAAGCGATGTGCAATCAAACACATATATACACGATGTACCTTGCGGAGAAGTACAAGCCCAACTTCACTTATACCAATATTTGCACTTCTCTTCAAACCAAGCCATTGCAATATTCCACTTAAAGTAGAAAAAAAGGAATAAAGCGGTGAAGTAAAAAAGCTAGATATACTCAACCGCATTTTGCTATAAAAAAAACTTGTCTGTGTGAGCGATAGAATGAGCAAACTTACGTCATTTCACGTGTCTCTGAGATAGCAAATTCGGATGACATTTTTGTAAGGATTCTCTTTAGGTACCCAGTGGTGGGGAGGCTGGTGTATTCACTTTACTGACGTGCAGTGACGCTATTGTTTACCGTTATACACATTTCCCTTATGAACATAAGCAGAGGATGAAGTTTAATATCTATTTGATTGGTATTTAACGCCGTGTTTCCACTTATACGACAGCGGACAACATTAAGGTGGGAGGAAACTGGGCAGAGCCTGAGGGAAACCCACGACTACTCACAGGTTGCTTGAAGACGTCAAGCTTAATATGAATCCCTGTTATCTTCAAACTGACATATTTTTGTCAAAATTATTTAACTCGTGAGCAAAACGTACGTAGTAGGCTTCTGAACGAGATTTTAAACTTTGTTCCTCGGAAAAACTAACCGTGTTCGACCTATGACGACGTAAAAGGTGATAAAATTTTATCTTTTTTTCCCGATTCTTCAAGTACTCCGCCAACAGCACATCTACATAATCGGGCCACACCTTCTTGTGCACAGAGCCTATTCTTCACCATCATGTGTGAAGAAGTCGAAATATTTGTCGTCTACCATCAAGGCTTTCCAACACTCATAACTATGCGAACTGGGAACTTACATATGTAGTGCTTTGTTGTGGGAAAATCTTGGAAAATCCCTGAGATTTATCATGCACTGGTCTTTTATTTTCTGACAAAGACCTGCCCGTGTAAAGTGCAAAGCGGATGTGCACAGAGGTCGCAGTGACCTTTATCGTATGCAAAGGGAACACGTCGGATTTTGTAAAATAATAAAAGCGATGTCAAAGGGTTGAATGACAATAGACTGTCGGCAAAAGTTACTATTTCTTACTGTGCAGAATATCGGCATTAACCTTGACTATAAAAATTACCGAAAAGGCACGGAATAAGCTGGTACCCGATGTCGTGAATATGGCCTTCAGGCTGTTTGGTCAGGAGTCTCATTAGGTTGTGTAGCTGCCTCACTTAGCAATTGGGCATTAGGCTAGGGGTACACGGGCAATAATATTGTCCTGTTCTGAATTCTTTGCTTATTTGTCTTGAATGTTCAACATTGTTTCCCCAAGTTGATTACAGTGTCTGGAAACAGTACCGGGTACCTTTTTCCGGCCAGAGGCGACTTGGGTCAAGACTAAATGCATGAGCAACACCTTACCACACAAAACGGCGTTGCCAATGGACCCTAGACTACACAGCATGGGCCGAATTTTTCTAGGCGGGAAAAGTTTCCTATTGTGCTGCCTAAATAGAAAGCCAAGCCCATGCCACGAGAAATGACGACAATCCTCATCCCAACAAAGTATATAGAATTTCAGGAGAGATATATTGGTTTATTTTGCCTGTGAACTGCCCCCGCCCTCTCTTGCAATGTATGCACTACTGCCCAGCACTTCTCCACACGATTAACCAGCAGGCTTCCCATGGGTCCCAGAAATAACCATCCAGATCACTGTATCCATCTCTTATGGTAATGTCTGCTAACTCCAAGTGGATTGATGAAGTTTGTGCAAATGTACTGATACTGTTTATTCTTTTCACAGCCGCCCGAGTTCAGCTGGACCCCAGAGACAATAGGAGTTGTGGACAGCTCGTTTTTCTGGGGTTATATTGTGACACAAATCCCCGGGGGCTATCTGGCTTCTAGGCTCCCGGCCAACAAGTAAGGTTCTCTTGTTCTCCTCAATGGCATCGCTCGATCGACTCCTCAAACAGTCTTATCTGACATCACTGCTCCCTAGGTGACGGTTCAGCCATCCGTCAGACTAAAGGGGACATCAATTTTTCATTTTCAGATGTTATGCGCAGATAAAAATGCTTATTTATTCAAACAAATAAAACTTTTTTCTATTACCTTTTTTTTTTCTTTTACGAGGGAGATTTCTGAGGAAATCCTGCTAATTGTAACACAATACCATTCATCGTTGCTTACAGCCTGAATGGATAAGGTAATGTGACAACAGCTGTACGAGATTTGCCTGCCACTATGTAATATCAGCTGTGTATGAGATTTTCCTGGCGTATGTCCTCACTTAACAAACTTTATAAGGAGCTATTTTCCGACTTGCTCCAGATAAGCCTCTCGTCCGTATAAAAGTGAAGGCATTTTTGCAGTTCTAAAAATCTACACTGAACACCGTGTCCAGATGAACGATGTTAATCACCGGCAGAGTGGCGCAAAGTGCTGATTCACATCACAACGTGTTTCAATATCCACTTCACATTAGACGAGGTTTGCCTGTGAGAAGCTAATGGGCATAGGTGAAGACTTGAAAGCATCAGCAGGTCTGCCAAAGCACACATTATGATGGACTTAGCCACTAAAAAATTCCGCTTCACAAGCGAACAATTGTGACTCGTTAGAGACAGTTTATTATTGTTGCCACAGCAGCAGAGCTACGGCTATTGTTAGGTGTAGCGAACTGTGTTGGCCTGTGGCATTAAAGTTACAAAGGTGCACTCCCCAAGGATATATCAGTCGGGAAGGAGGTTTGATTAGTCTAGCGGGTGGCAACCCGACTCGGAGCAGATGTCATTAATATTAAACCGAAGAGCAGAAAGCATATTAAAACAGTCATCTGAAATTACCCCGGCGGCAGCAGAAAAGGCTTGTGCCGATCCTGTATGCAGGTTCCATGTGCACTCGGCCAAACATTAGCCGAGGAGGTAGCTTTGAGACGTGAGCTTGTTATTAGGCCCAGCTTTCACATATTGGGGCTTATAAACATTGCCACGAATAACAATATAACACAGACAGTAAACAGCTATATCCTTTGAATCTGTGTTCCTATGGATACAATCATGCCCGTGTTTGATTAGGTCACGAACAACATTTGTCATAAATTCATGGGCAAAAATCAATAAATCACGAAACGTTTCGACTTAATTACCATCTGTCCAGATCCAATTAAATGTTAACTGGAGCGCGAAAAATGGTGTAAATACTGATTTGTTATTGTTTGCATCGTGGAAAGTAACATTAACACAATTCTTTCCTCGATATGGTCATATAGCTACACGTTTCACGTTGACAACGGGTAATGGAATTGTTATGAAATGGAAACTTTCTGACTAGAACAGATTCAGATGAGGTGTGTTTGTTTCTCCAGATTGGTGCATGGCTTCCGGTGATATTACGTCATAGAAAGTTTCTGTTGTAGTGGTTTGCTCATGATGTACTGGTCCGTTGTAGGATCTTTGGTTTGGCGATCGCCACATCGGCCTTTCTCAACTTGTTCTTGCCCGGTGCAGCCAAGGTTCACTATGGCTTAGTCATGGCTGTTCGTATTCTGCAGGGCCTGGTGGAGGTAAGTGGCACTGCCTTACTCCTACCTCCTCATCCTCCTCCACCCACACCCAAATACCCCAATGCACCTCTCTCACCTTCCTTGACTCACACATATGGGATACAAGAGGCATTAATCACACCCCCTCCCCCACTTAAGTACAACACACTACTGCTTGATTCCCCGCATTGTTAATTAATCAAGGCAGACAGGTAACAATTTCATCAATTCACAATTTTCTTGTCGCCTTTAATGTTCCCATTGCTATTTCGCTTGAATGCTTATTGTGTGTGTCTCTGTGTTTTTTTTATGTAACAATAACCCACATGCAATAAAATTATGCGACCATCTATACAGCTTGACCGTAGACAATTTCCTGTGCTATAACAGTATTGATCTTTGTGGTTTCCTCTTTCTGGCCCACTCCGTGTTCGGGCCTGGCTTCACTTACAACTCCTGCCTGCGACACCACTATACGATGCAGTTAACGTATAGGTATAACTGTAACCCTGGTTTCCATTACCTTGTAGAGACTCCAGAAGCTCTTTTGTTTTACAACGCTTCATCAAATGTAGCCTTGCTTGTACTCGTGCATTAGCCTTAATACTTTCCCGATCCCCAGCTTCCCGATGATCTGATCATTTTGTCTTTGCTCGATGGTATTTAGCTATTAACACAAGCATAACGACAGATGTCACGATTGATAGTATTGGCCTTTCAGCGTTGCTTGTTGGATACTTTAGCAATGCATAGATGGCATGAGAGCAAGAGAAGGCCAGCAGTTGTTAGATTCAGCCTCGATCGGAGCTATACATCATTGTTAGCTGATGAAACTGTTTGTTGGGGGTAAGTCTTGTCGGCGGGTAATTGGTGGGCAGGAAATTATGCCCGCCTCAAATCATTCATCATCAGACTAGACCAGCGCTGTAACCCGCCATGCCTTTGCAATTTGATACTCTCCCGACGTGCATTGTTTCCATTGACCGGGATATCTAGTTTCGGGCTGATACAGAATTAAAGGGAACATTAAAACATATCTGATATATAAATCAAAGTTTATAGTGGGCTTTTTGTCTTTGAACTTAAAACGAACTATATTGGCGACATCTTCGAAAGAATGAACTACCTGGGCAGTTGGCAGCAAATGGCCCATCGTGGAAGGAAAACGAGAGCGAACAGTTATACATATAATTCAAACTACGCTCCTTTTACCTTTTGATTCACCTATCTACAGCAATGGTTTCCCGAACCTCAATAACATGACATTAATATAGCTTTGAGCACTCCACATGCATGCTAAAATGTCACTGGTTCCAACCTGCCCGACACAAGTTAGTTTTGTCACAGCGTGTGCAGCGCCCAGTTCTGCTTTGGCCTACTATTAGCTATGCTGATATTAAAATTGTAGAACCTGTGAAGCGACGAAGAATCAGTGTCCGTTTTTATTACGTAAGGACAGTTCTAGTCTGATAAAGCCTGGAACCTCAAAAAGGGAGAGAGAGAGAGAGAGAGAGAGGGCTGAGCATGGCGGATAGCTGGATCACATCGCTTGTCAGCACTCAGCTTGATTTATACGTAGTTCTAAGCTTCTTAAAGGTTTACCTCTGCTGTTTTCATCCAGGGTGTCACCTATCCTGCCTGTCACGGAATCTGGCGCCACTGGGCCCCGCCACTGGAGCGTTCCCGACTCGCCACCATTTCGTTTTGCGGTGAGTCTTGGTCTAGGCTGAGGCCCTGTCTTGTGCACTGTTTCCACGTTTTTGTTTATTAAATATAATGAAAACACAACATTTGAGTCATTTTCAATCACTGACATGTAATAAATTCGCTGTCTGATTCTGCTGAAGCCATGGTGCTTGGGACTATATTTGCTAGATTAAAACTTTAACTGAGATAAACTGACAAGAGGCCAGATTTCACTTTCATTTAACCATTTGTCAATTGCCACAGTGCCTGGTTTTACTCAATATGCTGTAGTATTTTGTTGTGTACGTTTCGTTCAAATACCATTGTCCACAAAGTGTTACTAAACTACAATATTACCGCCCTAAATGCGCTTCCATGAAAACCACCAACGTCACCAGGAACGAGAGAACAAACATAACATATAGCGTCAAACAAATGTGACTCTGAGCAAGCAGTAAATTTGTTTACCGAGCAAAACTATAATACTTTGCTACCTCCTTGATGGAATCCGCCACACCCCAGTGGCTTCATCACACATTTCCCCTGGCCAAGAGTTCAGCAGTGAGGTTTTCGGGACTCAGAACTGCCCGTCCACCAGAAGCAATTTTCTCGAATCTCGCATTGTCACTTCGAATTGAGCGAAACAAAGATTTGCACAGCCATTGGTGTATGTCAGTTGATATGGCTGCAAACAGAAGGTGACGGACCATGGTTAATGGTCGATCGTCGTTGCAGAGGAGGTAAGAGCATCTTCTGGTCAGAGAGAAGCACAGAATTTCTTTTGATTGTCACCTCTCCGTTGTCTGAAATCAAAACATATATATTTCACTTCACTTCTTAATTCTGTTTATGGATGAACTTATTTTCCAATAACTAACACCATGAAGTTGGACACTCGATGGACTTGTTGACTAATACATTGTCTTCGCGAAGCTGTATAGCCAATTGATTGGACCCTTGGGTTCCGTTTCATATAACGACTTCAGGATTTGGCCTAAAATTATAATCCCGAACCAAATTAAACCCTTAAATATATGCACTAAATCAATAAAAGTTTGCCTGCTGTGGTTGTGAAATTTCATTCAAGTGCTTGCGGCCACCTACATATATTTTGCTTTGGAAAGAAGACTAAAGTTTGGGACTTTAACCCAAAATGACTTTGTGAAAGAGTGATTCGCTGACCCAGCTGTCTCAAATGGCCTTGTGAAACAGTGAGTCGCTGGTTCAGCTCCTCAAACCCATGAAGTTTTCGCTGGTTCAATGGTATCAAATCCGTGCAGCTCTAGCTGCTGGAGCTATTGCAAATCTCTCCAGCTTTCGCTTGATCAGTTGTGGCATTAAGTCAGGATATTTGTCATTTTCCTGGAGAAACACGATGGTTTGCTCAAATGCTTGAGTAATACAATAAAAAGCCGATCAGAATTAAAAAAAAAACAAATCATAAATACATATGTGATCTAAAAACTGTCATTATGTACTGATTTCAAGATCGAACTGCATCGAGTCTTGCATATATAGGTTCCGTTCAAATACTTACAGGTCCAAATGTACATAATATTATGAGATGGCTTTGTTCACAGTGCAAAGATGTGTAATGTACAAATTCTTGCTTTCCAGGTTCCTATGCGGGTGCTGTGCTGGGTATGCCTTTATCCGGTCTCCTTACGGAATATCTAGGCTGGCAGTCAGGATTCTACTTTTTCGGTAAAACGTTTGCTGATGGGAAATTAGAAGTAATAGGAAAAAACTTAACCCGACGTGATATGCAATGCAAATGACTCCAGAGATCGAATCTCTTCTTCCCATTCTTTTTCTTCAGAAGGCATTTTCAAAATTTTTCGAGTTTCATGAATATTTCTTTTAGCCGCATTAAATGGTATTTTTTGTATACGGTAGTTATAGAATGAGAATGCATACATATGTCACAGTGACCATTATCCAATTTTTTCAAAGGTGTTCCTTTAACACAGAAACCATACAAGTTTCTTTTGTTATCTGACTATATATTTTACTGTTTACTGATATATTGGAATTGTCGCCGTGCCTCCTGCAGTGTTGCTAGTGTTGTTTGGCCCTCAGGTGGTATGGGGCTGGCCTGGTTCACGCTATGGTGGTGGCTGTCGTACGAGCGCCCGGGGCTTCACCCTACCATCACGGACGAGGAGAAAATATACATTGAAACCTCTATAGGAGAAAACACCTCCATTATACCCAAGGTAGATGAAACTGAGCCGATCCCTGGATCAGTCCAACCCACTCATTAAAACTAAATCAGGAATTCTGAAGATGGTTAATTAGTTGACACTGGATAGGTGGTCGATAACACTACAGCAATGTGCTCCCCGAACATGGTTCAGTAAGATTCACGATTCAGTATTGCAGTTAAAGTCTATAGTTAAGAGAACCAGCATTCGGTCGTTTTCAATCGTTCCTAAAATGTTACAGATCGCATAGAGCATAGTTTGCAATAAATGTAATTTTCCCCATTCCCTTGAAGAATGTGAGAACGCCATGGAAGAAGTTTTTCACCTCAGCGCCGGTGTACGCCATTATTGTGGCGAACTTCTGCCGAAGCTGGACTTTCTACCTTCTCATCATTAGTCAGCCTATGTATTTCCACGAGGTGTTTCATTACGAAATTGGAGAGGTAGGTGTCGCACTTATTCCATGCTCCACAGAACTTTCAAATGTCTCCCTATGCCAATTCAATCAGCTCTCGTTTATACAAAGTCATAAGCAAACTCTCAAAGTGTTACGTTAAAAAAGGTTTTAAAAAATCCCTATTCTTTACATTTCTTTCCTCTCCTTCCGCCTATGCCTGTGTCGTGGTGAGAAATCTTTTTGTTCCAGAGCTGTTTACTTGTATTCAACTCCAGTTTTCTGCAATTTAATTGTTCCATTGACTTAAGCTTAACACCTTGTCCTATACACTCACGTCTTAAGGCTTTGTGTTTTTTTTGTGTGTGCCTTCTCTAGAGTGGCTTCATTTCGGCTTTGCCGCATCTGGTCATGGCCATCATAGTCCCGATTGGCGGACAGATAGCCGACTTCCTGCGCACTCGCCACATTCTGACCACAACTGTCGTGAGGAAAATATTCAATTGTGGAGGTAAGTCGTTTGGACATCTAACATCTGCTGCGTACGATAACCATGTACGTTTACATGAGAGAGATAACTGAGGCAACTACAGAGCTGTATACTTGACCGATGGGCTTACCAGTGAGATCTTGTGAGTGTAGTAACTTTAGAGGCAGATTGCTCAGATAGCAACGGTAATTTTAGAGACAAATAAGACAGATGATAACTACAGGTTCGTCAGAAAGCGACTGTAACTGTTGTGTTCGGCAAATGGCGAGTGTAAAATATAGAGGTAGATCAGGAAGATGGCAACGTTAACTTTAGAAGAGAATTAGGCAGTTTCAACTTTACAGACAACAACAGGGTGAGAACTCAAACATCATCCGTGAAAGCTCTTAATTCCCAACTTTTTTAGTCTTTGGTTTCATTTGGTTTAAGACATAAATAAAAGAGTGAAAAGTCCATTATCTAGGTGACATGCTTTGTATTTTAACAGATGCCAAACATTCTTCGAAATACGTCAAACGCGATTTCATACTATATGCGCCCATCTACCTTTATGGAATTGTATTTGTGGAAGCCGATTTGATGGATAAACTCCAGATTAGCTTTGCCAGCATCGAGACAAATAACCATGCAAGTGCGATGTTCTACCTTACAGTAGAACGTGTGCATGCATACGGAAAATTGGACATAATTAATATCGGCAGATATTGTGTTCTGCTCTGGACTTCGCCAAGAGTGATGTTTTGTTGTTGTCGCACAGTGAAACCCGAAACTGCTATTGTAGCCGTTTGCTAACATTGTCCACTTATGCAGGGATTTGTCTGTTAAGACTACATACCACAGAAGAGAGCTGCTTCCTTCTGTCGAGAAACGCAAGCTTAAGTACACCCTTGAGCTGTTTTATGTATACACAACTACTTCTGATGTAAAGCTAATAGGGAAAACTTGTCTTCTTCATCTGGAAGAGTGTAGCTAATAGGCTCGAGTTTCAAACGGAAGAAGATGCCTTAAATAATATAGGGAAGCCAGTTTTGTCTCCGTGCGCTTGCTCCAAACCTTTGCTCCCCCTCCCCTCCTCTACTCTAACCATTGTGCAAACTCCGAGGCGCTTATTCCCAGTACAATGTTTTATTATAGGCCGCCTTTCTGCCAGAAAATATCTGGCGGATAAAAAAAGTCCTAAGCTTCTTGCCGAGAAGTTATCGAAAAGCCCTTTATTACTATTACTGCCTGGTAATTAAGGTCTGCCATCGCAGGCTTCTTTATAATCCGCTATAGAATGCTATCAAAGAAAATCGTCTTTTGTCCGGCCGCGGCCTACTCAGATGCCCAACCATAACACCCCATTTCTTCGGCAGACGTCTCACTTCAATATCATTGGCGCACGATGGAAAGGCCCTAGGCAAGAGGAAATCCTCCGCTGGAAATCCTTGTAATTAAATTTGAGTCGCCATCTCCCTCGCCTATCTGTGCGGCTGACTCGACGACCAGTGACTCCGTGGAATGCCCGGATGTGGACAATCCTCACCGCACCGTCTTACTTTAAGTTGCTTTGAAACCCTCCGGCCTTCATAAGTCAGCCGTTTTTATTTATGTCACTGAAGAAAGTAGCCGTGCCATAAGCTGGCGAAGGCGTTCTGTTTGGGATTAGCCTGCCATTGGTACCAAAATAGCCCTCAGAACCTACTCAGCTGTTTTGTTGACGCCAAGAGAATCAGCTGCTTCTCTTTGAAAAGCCCCTATAGAAGAAAATTTTGAACTCATTGCATTTTTTTAACTATTCCAAATTTGTTTATTTTTATTTTGGCAAAATTTTGCTTCTTTTCTAAATTCCGCCAAACTTAACTTAACTGGTATTAGATTGAGACGTCATTCTATAGGTGTTTCGTGGAAATGAAGAGAGATTACAAGCCTGTACAGTGAACCATGGGGAATTCACATCTGATAATATATGATAACTTCAGGTATAAAACACTCGTCATCTCAAAAGTATTAACACTGCTTCAATGCATTTTAAATATTGAATTGTGATTCTGTTCCTGTTTCGGCTATGAATGTTTACTGTAACATGTAATTTTGTTGTAATTTTATATTTATTTATTTATTTATTTGATTGGTGTTTAACGCCGTACTCAAGAATACTTCAGTTATACGACGGCGGCCAACATTATGGTGGGAGGAAACCGGGCAGAGACGGGAGAAACCCACGACCATACGCTGGTTGCTGGCAGACCTTCCCACGTACGCGGAGAGGAAGCCAGCATGAGCTGGACTTGAACTCACAGCGACCGCATTGGCTTCTGGATCATTACCAACTGAGCCACGGAGGCCTCGTGATTTTATAACGTGTTTGTTTCCTATTATTAAAGACCCATTCACACATCTCCGTAGAAATTCAACATTAACAACATATGTAACCCAGAAATATTATAAACGTCAGCCACGATTAAATTGTAAGCATACATTAGGAAGCGCTTGACACATAATTTTAACCACATATTATGATCTTTCAAGGCGGGACGTTTCCACCACTAGAGCATAGCTGTTGTATAAAGCATCCATATATTCATCTTCTCTTCTTTCACTTCTGTGGGTTTAATTCCCTAACACTGATGGCGTTATTTATTCAGATCTTGATTAAATTGCCAATGCGTTTTCCTGAACGGAATACAACAATCTCTGACAAATAACGACTGATTAGCTCGGCACTTTGAAGTGCGAGCGCGGATAGATTGTGTCAACCAGCGGCCATTCGGAGTGAAGTGTACAGAAGGAACTGCCATCATGATTACTGCCCTCATATTAACCAGTGATCGCGTTAGTTTTAGATATTGATTTAACATGTGTAATTGTGTATCGGGTGCCCTGGGTCTGTCCTTCGAGCACATCCTATCTCCGACTGACGCAATCACATGCAATGAGTCATGGCAGGAACCCGTGTTTGGACAATGCATGCTTTTTTAGCGAGACAATCGACGGTTAGAAGCGTATTTAAGTGAAGTGGGCGGAGATATTGGTTGGCCGTTACCATACGAATCTCACTGAAGCGAGGGCAATCTCTAGTTCCTGGTTAATGGCTTGTGGCGAGATGTACTGGGATACATAAATGGGATTGCTGCGAAGTGAACAAGTAAACTTTTATCCTGAGAGTAAACGTATATAAAAACGGTTATAATTTCTGCCAACCTTTTGTCGTGTAGAAAGCGCTGTCAGCCATGGTTCCTTGGTAACCACTATTTGACATCCTAATGTCAGCTTAAAATACTTAAAGTGTGCCCTTTCCTTGTAGCTAACACTCAGTGAATGACTTGTTAGCATTGTGCTGCTATTGAGTAAAATATCACAGAAACTAATAAAACAAGCTGACAAATGTTTCACCGTGAGAATATGACAGTGATATTACCAGTGTGCCATAGACATTTATGTAAACTAAATGCAAGTCCGAGTCGGACTTGCCAAATTTGATGACTGTGACTGTAGAAATTAGTCTGGTTTACCAGAGGTTGTATAAGTTGTTACTTCTTAGACAATTACATAAACAGTTAAAATAAAACCCTAAAAAAAATGACAAGAGACTGGATCTCATGGGAAACGTGTGAACATTTGCGAACTATGAGACTTTCGCCGCTGCTCAGGTTTTAGCCTCTGTAGTCACATGATATAAATATATGCTATATTAATATCACAATTCAGTAGTTTTTTTTCTATTTACTCTACTGAAATGTCATTGCGTGTCGAGTTAATTAATGGCTTCTGCAGGATGTCCACTATCTCCGCACCCGTGGATCCTCGTTACATCACGTGATTTGCCTGATGACGTCAATCTACGTCACCAGAGTCAAACTAAGAAACTTTATTGTCGAGGACAAACCATTTATTCTAACTGTCAGATTACTTACAACCAGTAAAACAATCTAATTATCATAGCAGATGCAGGTATCTGCCGCTAAGCTTTATAGTTGTGTCTATTTCCGCTTACCTCGAGGCAAATGATATTATAAATATCAATGCTTTTAAACCTACATGGTTGTTATACAAACAGTTGTAATCACAGCAAGATAAAGGTCCTTCAGTATTAAGTATTTTAGGACTTTGTGGTTTGAAACCTGATTTGTATTCATGACGGACATCACTGAAAACTGATGGTCTCACAGTAAGCCTTCTTCTTTTCATGTTTTCTTTTGGCGTAATTGATTTTAATGTTTTTATTTGCTTTGTTTTGCAGAAAGATTTCTTTCAGATTATAATTTCAGTTGAGAAATTATTAATGAATGTAGGCTTTAGGGTTTTAAACCTACCACTGCCTCCATCTACAGAGAAATTATAGCATTTTACTGACAGTTCTCTCATGAATGAATATGCGAGACAACATTTTGTGGTAATAGGTCTGTCTTTTGTTTAACAAGGGACAATGAACATTTGAGGATTCGTCTATAGGTCTATTTCGTCATACTGCATGTCATCTGTTCACACGTGTGATGGTATACAGTGTCTGTTTTCGTTTCTCTAGGTTTCGGTTTGGAGGCGGTATTCCTTCTCGGCTGCGCCTTTTCCAGGGATAACCTTTCAGCCATGGTCTGTCTGACCATAGCTGTCGGATTCAGCGGATTCGCGATCTCAGGTAACGTATAGTTCTCTGTCGCTATTGTTCTCCAAGGTCACGAGAATAGTTCAATAACCAAGAAGCTAAATGGAGCAGAGCTATTAAAGTGCTTTTTAGCATCACGATTGAATGTAAGATACGTCCCTTGTACGGCTACAAGACATTTCCAGTTCTCGAGAGCTGGTGACCGAAGCCTTATCTGCCTCTTGGACTGTTTCATGAATAAACAGGAATCCCACTGGATTCAGCTGTAAACGAAACTAGCGGAAGGAAGAATTGAGTGTTGGCAAAACATGAATTGTTTATGTGTCGTTTTACGACTGCTTTTCCTTCTCCGCGGGCCCTTTTACCGTCCGTGGGAGGCGTGCATGAGTCGGCTAGCAGAGTACTAAAGCATCATTACGTAGAGAAGAGAGCATTACTGGCTCGGCCATAACCCCAAGTGGGAACGCTAGTCATACAAACCTTCAGTGCCTCTCATATTTATGGCGCTTTTCTCTTTTGCACATTTTTACTCCGGTTATTGTTTAGTCAAGGCAAACCTAGCCGAATTTGTCCTCCTTTACTTCTGTAAGAGCAAATAGATTAGTCAGTTGAAACGAACATTTTGTTCTCTCGACAGGTTTTAACGTTAATCACCTTGACATCGCTCCACGCTACGCCAGTATTCTAATGGGCCTGTCTAATGGCGTCGGTACCTTATCCGGAATGTTGTGTCCTATCGTGGTGGAGCTTCTAACAAAGAACGGGGTAAGTTCATTACAACAGCGAAGCTAATCGCCTGGTTAATCGGATGGAGTTAACGACTGAGATGTATTTCACTAAGTCACTCCCGCGGTTCATTGACTTGACAGAGCTTTAAGCTCCTAGGTGAATACTCGTGCATACATCATTGTGTCGTGCCGACGCTTCTGAACAATTTGCTTTCCGGATTTTTTGCAACCAGAAGAAAAAGTCTCTTGCTTTAGATCCCAGACCACACTAGGACTTGACTTCCGGTTTGCAGAAGTGTCTTTGTCCCACTGACTGGAATTTCTGCACGGCGCCTTCCTCGCAAAGCCATTATCTTGGTTCAATTTATGCGGGACGTCTTTCATACCCGCGGTTTGAATTCGTGTGTCCAGTAATGGACCCTCCTTTTATTTATAAAAAAGTGAGGTGTCAAGAAAAGTTAAGATGACTATCATGGCTGTCCGTGTTCGAATTAAGACGGTTTTACTGCCCTATCAACCTCTTCCTATACAGACGAGATGAAAACATCGTTATCTCTGAACTGATTTGTTCTGTTTCTGAAGTAAACGGTCTTTTTGCAGCCTACAGACTCTTGGTTATTAAGGCCGAGTGTTCCAATCCAGACCGGGCGGGTTTGCTTTCGGTTTTATTAGACGCTATAGGCGATGGGCAGTTTACTTCTGATCATCATGTTTGATTGATTTATTTATTTCATAGGTGTTTTACGCTGTACTCAGGGCTATTTCACTTATACCCTTGGGGTCAGCATTATGATGGGAGGAAACCCACGATTGCTGGCGGACCTTCCCATGTATACGAACGTAGAGGAAGCCAGTTTGAGCTGGGATTGAACTCCCATAGTGTCTTTGACGCATTTATGAGAGGCACCTGGGTCAGTACGCGGCGCTGGCCTGCTAACCCTCTCGGCCACGGCGGCCCTCTCCTCATGTTTGAGTTTAGACTACTGGGCGAGCACCCATATGCCTAAGATGCCATAGCCTTAGTACGTGAGCTTGACTCCGTGGATGCCCTTGGTCACACCCGTACCTTGTAAATATACTCTATTTTTTTGTGTTGTTGTTGTTCACTGCAGACCGACTTGGAATGGGAGTACGTGTTTGTGATTGCCAGTATGATTCACTTTGCTGGAGTTATATTCTATGCTATCTTCGCCTCGGGGGAGAAGCAACCTTGGGCTGAACCCGAGGGAGAGGATTCCTGGAGACCAGAGGACACCCTGAAGACGGACGATTACGGCAAGCTTCAGTCATATGGCTCCACCATGATGGATCGGCCCATCTATGAGACCAAGGAGGAACTGGTTCAGAAACAATCCTACTTCAAGCAAGTGTCGGAAGACTCGGACGACCAACTCCCTTGATCTCCTCTTAACTCTAAAATTGTTTGAATTTAAGACAATATGAGCGCCACCGAACGACCCCAGTGTTAAATTAGATGTGTGTTGCCGTGGAGAGCTTCTAACTTTGAGAAAAATGGTTGAAAGATATATAGAGTTATGATTAGGCCATACTGGTGACAGACAGTGATCTCTGTGGGCAGGTTTGATCGGCAGGAGGCTGTATATCCACCAGACAGTCTTTCTTCTCATCATCTCTTTTATGACGTGACCATTGTGATACTCAAATGTTAGTTAACTGTTATCGTGTTATAGGGATTGGAAGGTAGCCCGTCAGCTTGCTTTCAGGTCTGGCGAATTTCCGGGAGTCATTTCTTTGCCTTGCCTTGTTGATAGGAAAAATGTTCGCTTATTGCGCATGTCTGTTTCAACTGACCGTTATCTGTTCTGATTAACCGTATACTGGTTTTAGTATTTCATGATCACGATCGGATGTAAGTGAAATCCTCGCGTAGATTACGTCTCCCTCGTAAACTGAACGAATGCATTTGACGTCTGGTTTCCGGTTTAAATTTGTGCATTTGCTGTTGTGGTATAAAACTGTGGAGAGATGTATAGGGTCAAAATGTCATCTAAAGACCTTCAAAATACCGGTTGTGTTCAAAGGCGCCACCAGTGTAAATACACAAGGATGGCGGGTAAATATTGTCCTTGTAACTTGTACCAGTTATATCATCACTCGTACATTTACAGTTGCGTTGTTTGATATTCAGGTGTGAATATATTCACATATATATACTGATGAATATATTCACAGGAAACTCTACCCGACTGTCATATCCAAGGCCATACACCCACCGATAGATACAAATCAACATTTTCTCAAGAAAGCTAGAAGGTTGGCGAATAATCGTTCTGACGCTTTTCAGTTTCAATCCATCTTCCTGTGTAATCTGCTCCACGAAAGGAAGCATGGGGAAGTTAGCTCAGGTGGCGATTCATGTCTGCGGTTTAGAGGGGACGGGGGGGGGGGCGAAATTCACGTGGGGAGTGAATCGAAATATTGCTCAAAAGGTAAGGAATTCCTTGATGCTAGCTTACATATAGACCTGGGTCTGTTAACGCAACATGCTGGAGAGTAAGTTTGCTGAAAGCGCGTTCCGTAACATGCTTATGAACATCCCGCATTTTGCACGTAGTTTAAGAAGAAAAAAAAAAGAGGGTGGGGAGCAACCATTTTGCTCTGCTACTATTTAAGTTGTGTATAGTACGATGTTCATATCAGCTGTAATGTAGATACTGGTTGAGTTGGAAATGTTTTCACATGTAGCGTATCCACTATGCTATAGAGACCTTCTGTCCGGAAGGGGCCGATTAAGTTTGAACCACCGATTGTTGTGGAGAATTAGCAATAAACACGGGGCACTACTAATACTACTCAACGTTTGTTGTGTTATATTTTTACAGATGTCAATACTGTATACAATAGGTATATCATTATTGTTCTTTGAACGAACTTCTATCTCCTTTTATAAATGTATATATACTAATAGGTTCTAGGGATTCAGAGTCATATGAAAATGGTTGTTAAATCTGTTAATTTCCTAGGTTTACATCATTACAAATGGGGTTTAATAAATTGTTATGTGCAATCTGTGCGAGGTGTGGTGGGTTTTTTTTGTTGTTGTTTTTTTTTTTTGGTACTTTGTTATTATCTTCTGAGGTGGACCTTGACACGATATTCTGTAGCATTGATGATGAGACGTTAGCTATAGTATAACAGTTATTTTTATTCCATTACGCATGCTTATGGAAGCATTTTGTTTTTCATCGTAACTATTACCAAAACACAGAGTACCCAAACGTGCCATTTCATACAAAAAAAAAAAAAAACAGAGAAGTCTGTGTATTCACCAAACTTTGCAGGAAACGACGTAATTCACAAGATATACACAAAACACTGTGCAGGGAGCCTCGTGATTCTTTATAACTAATACCCAAAGCACAGTCGACTTTGTAAGTGAACATAGTGGTTCACTACAACCAATACCCAAAACACAGAGTCGGTTTTGTAAGGGAGCATCGGGATTCACTACAACTAATACCCAAAACACTACAACCAAAAAGTAAAACACAGTGTCAGCTTTGTAGGGAAGCATCGTGATTCACTACCACCAATAAGTAAGTAAAACACAGTCAGCTTTGTAAGGGAGCATCTTGAATCACCACAAGCAATACGCAACCACAGTCTGCTTTGCAGGGGAACAACGTGATTCACTCCAATCAATAAGTTAAGAAGGTTTTACGACTCATCATAAATACAACCATTTTTTAACTCAAAAGCCGTATTACCGCAAATATGTACTGTAAGTGGTGCCCAAAACAGAGCCAGTATTTCAGAGAAATGTCACCTCAGTGGTCAGTTAAAGTTTTAGAAACGGATTTTGTCTCCTTGTTGTCCTAGAGCAAAGAACCTGCCCTTTGACCTACTTATCAAGCCAAGTTCATTTATGCTATGTCGATGTTCTTGTGAAATACCAATACAGTTTTTGTCCGAAAAATCACGGTACATCGTCTGTTCCGAAGAAAACGTTTCACACAATATAAGCGGTCACAGACGTCACATTTCTGTTACAAGAGTTGGATATATTTCATGAATATTAATGAAGCATGCGCCTGTATTCTACCAATGGAATCTTGCGGTTTCATGGTGAAACATTTGATCATTGGATAATACCAAGAGACATTCACTTAAACAGTTTCGGTAAATACGCATTTTCTACAAAACACGAGAAGATCGATGGGTTCTGTGTACTCTGTCCAAAATAGAGCATGACTGTGTTGAAGTGAGGTGAGGGCCCTCTGTTCCCATGTACCAGGGAGAGGAGTCGGACGGTGCTCAAGCAGTTGTGCTATGTATAGGAGAGCGGAGATTGCGCCCGTTATCGGGCTTGCCCACCTGCTGATCGATGAGTTTAGGATTACCACACTAATAGTCCTTGACGCCAAGTGGCACAAGTGATATCATTACAGGCCGCTTCTAGGACGCTACGCGTTGAGATGGGACTAAAGCTATGGCCAAGGCCTCTTCATAACAATTCAGAGGCCACTCAGATCATTTCCCATTTCTCATGCTACGCCATTTGAGAAAAAAAATGTTGCCGTAAAAAGATAGCGGGTAATATAAAAGACAGATTCAGATCAGATTTTGAGGGGATAATGAAGAGGAAAAGCCAGTGGAGCGTCCGACTAACTCAGTGAGGGGCTGAGAACAGCATCATGAAGACTGACTGAGTAACTGTCTGATTAACAGTTTCACTGACATTGAGCCAGACAGCTATTTAGTGACTGAACCACTGCCCCAGTACAGTCTAACTGACTGAGCCACTACCCGACTGCGTTCTAACTGAGTCACTGCCCGACTACAGTCTAACTGTCTCATGCAGTGCCCGATTACAGTCTAACTGACTGAGTCACTGCCCTATTACACAGTTAAACTGACTGAACAAGTGACTAGTTTACCATGTGATTCACAGTATCGCCCACTGAGTCATGAAAATATACATAAGAGTAACTGTATGGCTGATTCATTAACGGATTTAACGTATTGTTTTCAACGACTTGATCTTGCACTCATTCGGCTACTTTCAGTTGTATCATGGCCTCTTACCACTGAGTCATCGGGTGAGTAGGCCTTGTAACAGAAAATGAAAAAAACAACAACAGCAGAGATGATCAGAGAGTGAATGACTGAGATGGTGATGGAAATAGATAAAAAACTGATTGGAGTTCTGAATTGTAATTAAATTCAGATTAATTTGATAACTAAGCTGATTAGTATGATGATGTCACCAAGAAATCTGCGCTAACGTTCTGAGTACGGGTTAATCGATCACACATACGTACAGGGACGTTTCTTAACATACACCCTCCTGCTGATGCTTGTCATTTAAGCACCCTTCCTGTGTGAAGTACTTGATCATGCCTGTGGCATGTTCAAGAGATCGGGTGTCTGCTCATCTTCACCCGGTCTCCGGTTCATTCAGTGGACTAGAGTACCGATGGGCGGAGGGATAAGGGGCAAACCGCCGCCACATAACGAACCCGGTCAATCCTCTGAAAGGTTCTTAACTGAAAACAACCGGCACAAAAGAATGCCTTTCGCGTTGACTTCAACTTATCGCTGCCGAAAGACACGTAAAGTTTCGCATTAGCCGTTCTGTACTGAGCCCTCGACTGTTGGGAAGCTGACGGCAGGGATTGAGTTTCTCCTGGTGACAATGCCTAGATCTGCGCTTCTGTCAACAGCCACCTGCCTGCTGTTTATGTAGCCTTGCTGTAATACAAAGAAGTCAGCGGCAGATGCAGGGCTGAAGATCAACACGGTTGAAGGGCTCAGGTGTAAACTTTGCCCATCGATATTAACTGTCTGGCCAAACAAGTGACAAGGCGCTCTGTAGACAGTAAATGTTCAAAGAGGCACTGCGGGTAAAAAGGGCGCCAAAGTCGCCTTTATGAAGCAAGCCATAATTCCTTAGTGGGTACATTCAGTGACAGAAGCACATCTGCAGATTTATTAACCTTCAGTAGCCTTGCTAAAAGGAACATTTCACGCACTATGCCTTTCTCTTCAATAAGTGATGCCTTGCATTTATATTGTTCCAACATGACTTATCGTCTTGCTCTTTCTACCCAAGAGTAAGGTATGGTTTTATTTGTAACAAACGGTTGAAGACGTTTAATCGACTGTTAAGACACTGTATGTTTGGGCTCCCAGTTGGAGAGAGGAAAGGTGTCCCAATGCGACATAGAGACGTCAAAAAGCTGTTCTTGCTCTTTTCTCCGAAGATTTAAGTACGTCCTTGTATGTCCTTGCAAATATGTAAGTCTTTGTTAATGTGCAAGTTTTTGTAAAAATTTATGTCATTGTAAATATGTGTATGGTGCAAAACTGTTACATGTTGTAACAGTATGGATATATGTTGTATCTGTTGAAAAAAAAAGATTCAGGTATGGATGAACTGGTAAAAATGGATGTAAACGCTTAATCGACTGTTATGAAAGTTTGGCCCCCAGAGGGAGAGCGAAAGACGAAGACACTGAGAAGTCAGAAAGCTCTTCTTACTCTTCTATTCAAGATTTAAGTACAGCTTCGTTGCAAAAAAAATATCGATTAGAATTCTTTACCGACTATCAAGCCGTTGTTAGTTTAGACCAGAAGAGAACAAGGGATAACTGTCCCTGTATGTGGGGCCAGAAAGCTCTTGTTGATCTTTCATTCAAGATTTAGGTGCCGCTTTGTTGGTTAAAAGAGAGATGTGAGCACCTAATTGACTGTTAAGCCACTTTAAGTTTGACCCCTAGTGGAAAAGGGGAAAGCTGTCCTCTGAGAGGTCAAAAAGCTCTTCTTGATGTTTTATCCAAGATTTAGGTACAGTTTTATTGGTACAAACTGGAGAAGGACGCTTGATCTGCGGTTAAGCTATTGGCAAGTTTTGGTGCTCGAGGGAGGAGGGCAAAACTGGTCCCCCTGCGAACGACACAGAAACTGCATGGGACCAGAAACTGCATGGGACCCTGGAACCTTCACGATCCAGAGAGACGGCGCTAAGAAGGTTTAGCAAAAGGCCATGCATCTTCATCACGCCAGATTTGCTATAGCTGGTCGGTCACATAACAAGTTAGAGCCGCCCTGACTGTCACAGCTCCTTTAAAGTGGCCATTACTCTTCGTGCTACACAAAGAGCGCAAATCATCAGTCCTGGCGGTACTATCATCACCCTGTAATCACTCTGAGACAGCCTTACCGATATCAGTCACAGCCGTCCAGATTACTGAGTGATAACGCTCACAGTGAAGAATGCATCACAGAAGGAGAATTAAAGGCTTGTTCAGTATGGAAGACAGTGTCAGATACCGAGGAGACATCACGATTGGTTAAATTGAGCAATATGTAAAACCGATCCCATACTGATCACTTATCTATTTATTTGATTGGTGTTTTACGCCGTACTCATGAATATTCTAATTATTTAATTTTTGATTATAGTGAGGAGAGTCTATACCAGTAACATATATCAGCAAAAGATGAAAGAATTTCCAAACTGTAACAATCGTACTAGCTGTACCGGACAGGTGTGAACCACGTATACAAAACAACAAAAGCACTCACCAAGCTGCATCAAATATATCCCGACACTGTTCACGATTGATTACTAATCTGTAATCGTGATATCCACCCTACAACATAAAAACACGCATTTACACCGGCCCATGACGGACACCCCCCATTCCAGATGATAATTATTACCAGCAAGTAACGCAGATGCCAGACATTTATGATCAAACCATTCAATGTATTGAGCACATCGGGATGAAAATTATCATCAAGTTCCGGCTTTCAGAACCTCGAATCTCAGTACTAATGATGAAAAAATTTAATCTTCTACATTATTAACAGAATCACATGTTTTCTGAGCCATAGCTGAATAAATTTTAATACAAACTATTAAGTTACATACGACATATGTGATCTGTTTTCTTTCCAAACTGTGTATTGAGTTGCCACTAACATGGCATTTTCTGTCAAAAACTTATTATTGTGTAAAATTTTTTACAGATTTTTAGAGTCTAAATTATGTATACACTACCAAACATAGCCACGACATAGAACAATAGCCTGTTGCTAGAGAACGACAAGTTTCTCGTAACACATAACTGAACTTTGAGAAAAATGAAATACAAGATATATAGCTGTCTTACATGGTGATATATTTGTTACAAATGCGACACCTTTTAATTATACAACAGAATTTTAGAATTATCAATTACGACGTTATTATGACCTTTTGTTGGTTGCTTGGAATCTATTTATTTATTCACTTGATTGGAATTTTACGCCGTGCTCAAGAGTGTTTCTCTTATACGACGCCAGCCAATGATATGGTGGGAGGGAGCCCGACAGAGCCCGCGGAAAACCCATGCAGGTTTGTAATTTAACTTCGACTCCCTTTTGGCATTATTTTTGATCATTCCAAGACTGACCTAGCGAGGTGAACGCTCTTAAGACTTAACTGCCCTGATGGGATTGGGAATCGCCATTTATAGTGAGATGTTATACATTGTTCATACAATCTTTCTGATTGAAATGTAGTCAAATGAGTTGAGGAGTTCGTCATGTTCCATAATAACTACAACTGAACACATAAATGGGCCCATCATGGTTTTTGAGGGAGCACATGTTGGGCGAGTGGTTGAAGTGTCTGCATTTATGGTATTTCTTGGACACACGAAGTGCGCGTTCAAACCCAGCTTAGGACATGGAATTTGTGGATTCTCCCACTCTTGCACTGTTTGTTGATGACAGCAAACGGTACACACGTGCTATATACTGATCATTGGAAGAAACCCATCCCACAGATATTAAGTCTTCGATGGCAGAATTCTGTGACAGTGATAGAAAATTATGTAAGGCTAATTGAGCACTTGAGCCTTGACTTTGTAAATTCCCCTCTCTCACAGTGCCTTTGGGCCCTGGTGACAAGGACTCGACGAGTCTCGTGTGGCCTTCTCCACGGTCTGGCACTCATCGAAGAACGCTCCCACCAATTTGGTGAGCCTGCTTGTAGGGAAAGTTCGTCAAGAACTTGCCAAAACTCTATGGTTTATTACAGCGGGCGCTGAGGTTTCCACCACCCATAAAACTGGTCATCATCGCCTAAGTGAGAAATTCTTGAGTGTGATACTAAACAAAAGTCTATTAAATAAAATCAATTTTTTTGGCTAAGAAGTGTGAATGGCAAAGTCGGCGAACATTCCCCGGAATCATTCAAGTTATGTAATAGACCAATCACTTTTGGAAAATTACCTCTGACACCAATCACTTTGGGCCGATTACTTCTGACACCAATCACTTTGGGTAGGTTATTCCTCATACAAATCACATTGGGCAGGCTACTACTGATATACCCCTGATAAAGATAAGTGTGTTTCTCAGCTGCATCTAATTTTGATCACCTGTATGGAGTCGTGTGTTAAATTATCTTAGCTTTACGGTTACTTCACTCACTTATGTAAATAAACTGTGAATAACGATAAAATGTACTTGTGTCCATTACTGATATGTCATGTACGACCTAGCACATCCTACGCAGGCTACATCATGTATTCCACACACTTTTACGTCATTCATCGTAGGTTTACGTCATACATCCCACATCCTACATTTCTGTTATGTCGCACAGTTTTGCTAAAAAAGAGCTAATTCCAGACATTATTCTACATAAACACTTTGTGGCACACTGAAAAGATCGCGCAAAATCCTTAAAAAGACCTCATGGAAAGATTGTAAACAGATATAAGCTGAATATTTTCTCATTGTGTTGTCACGGATACCTGTTATGCGATCATCGTTAAAGGTGTCATTTCTCCAATTCCTCTGTGCCCACGTTAAATTTTAAGTCCCACATTTTTCCTGATCTATTTGTAATTTGATGGGTTAAGAAAATTGCCTGCACGCAGGTGTGTGAGTTATGCGGAGTCAGAAAAACATCAATATAACCTTCTATGTGCAGCTGGTGAATGGACAGAAGTAATCACTTTTTAAGTAGAACATGGTCTATGTTATTTTCCATTCGCGTGAATGCTTGTATTTAGACGTATTATTGACATGTTCATCGTGTACTCTGGAATGTGTAAATAACGACATGGCTAGGATTTTTAATGTTACCATTGGTTCAGATGTCCCGAAATCTTCCTGATGACATTTGGAAACCATTGCTGTTGGATTTTTTAAAAATCGATGTCTATCATTTCACTTTCAGCTTTTCTTTGCCTTCTCTGCGTTTTTTTTTCTTCAGTTTTCTTCAGTTTTTTCATTATTGAGCAGTCCTGAAGAACATTTACGGCGCCGTGCTCAATAATGCTGGTCGCAGGGTATAGTTGTATAGAATCGCAGTTGACATAGCTGCACATACGAGAGTTTAGCTGGCCTCACCAGCTCGCGTTAACAGGATAACGTTTAATCCCGGTCAGTGTTGGCGGGATTTGTCACGGACGTAGTTTTTATTGAATGTCAAGTCAACCGAAATCCGCTAATTTCACATGGAAATCAGCTCTGTAACTGTGATAAATGATCTGGACTTTTTTTTGTCTGTGAAGAAGCCCAGCAGGCCAAGTGCGGGTAGAAAACTCAGGGCTGAGAGTAAGCTGACAGATGCTCGAGATACCGAGTTAAGGTCATATAACGGATAAATCGATGAAGATAAACTCTAATCATAGAACAAGTTAGTAATGTGAAGTATAGATAAGTGAAACAGTCCACCGACACGTGATAGCTGTTTGATTAATAAAAGCTTTGAAGTCACATTTTTTCCAAACTTTGCCATTAACTACGTGAAATTCAACAACTGTCGTCGTCATTACAACATGGCCGACCCAAGAACGGAATAAGGCGATAGTAAAAAATCAATTTTACTCCGTCCAAAACTGATTATAACTATAAATATGATTAACTTCTATTTATATGGTACAAACACCACAAAGGGAAATTTATGTCATTGCAACATGTTGTCTGCATATCCGATAGATGATATACAACAAAGAAAATCACGATACTTTTGATGTTGTCAACTGCCTGTTTATAAGGTAATATCAACATCCATAAACGCCAATAATATGGTGTATGTAAGCGGTCACCTGTATGTTTTGGTATATGTCATTAAATATTGTTGCTGATGTCGGCTAATATTGTAAAAGATATTCGAATACTTCAGAGGCAATCATAGTGGGTGTTCCAGGTCAAGAAACTCGAGACCAGTTTCCAACACAGCGCTACCTTCTTCTCAAGTCAACCATTCCCGGCAGGTGAAGCGCTAATTCAAATATCTGGCCTTTGCTCAATGAGATCACGTGTACGAATTGTCGACTGGGGTTATCAGTAAGAAGATTTCTCAGGTACCTGACAGAGAGCGGTGGTTTCTTTCCAACATTCAAGTCTCTTTTACTCAACAACCTGACCAGCAGGTGTTAAACACAAATTAACAAGTCCGAAACAATGTTCAACATCGACCTGTATAAGGAGATAAGAAAGCATGTATTTGGACGTTTTGTACAGAGAAGCGGTCATCAGTTTCCATTGATGTTATGTGGGAGACGCATTTCCAAAGAATGCATGATTAATAATTAGCGTTTGAAAGATAATCAGTACCCAAATCTTCACCAGTGAAACTCTTGGACAAAGATTACGCTGTTTAATTGTTTGACAACAGATAAGGAACTTGCACTGTTTAAACATAAACTGTTATAGGGTTAGGTATTAAACGGGTTCGACGCAAAACACATTTAGTTTTTCCTATTTCGCGAAAAGCTGTTCTCCTAATAATGGGATTGTACCCTACAATATTTTTCAAGCAACAAACTTCACAGATAAAGTCAACAGAACGAATGCACATTATCGAAGGACTCGACAAGGCGGCACAAAGTTCACAAAGCGACAATCTGGTATACAGGATTTCAGTTGGCAACCTACACTAGTGTAATACTGGGGCCTTCGATATCTATATGCCCATTAAGTCAATAAATTTATCCCCAGTACAATCATACTTGTATAGCCATTCATTCTATTCCAACGGTGGAAAATTATGAATTACCGTTAATTTTGGATGTGAACAGAGAATGGGAGACTCTGACGGGCTACACAGGAGGTCCGAATTTCAGTAAAAACGCATTGTTTCCTTCTGTGACGCTGTGGTGTCTGCACCACCTATAAGTTTTGTGAGAGCACGTCCGCCGAAAGGGGTGACGTACTACTAGCAAAGAACAAAAAAGTACGCAGTTTGGACCCTTTTGTTGAAGTGGAATGAGTTTTACGAGTTCCCCATTTGTAAATCTTCCCACTCTCACACCTTGTAGGATGTTGATGACAATGAGTACCCGACAATGTGCTTGGGAGGCCGTTGTGTTAACTGAGAACGCTTTGTCTTCCACCAAACAGATGTGCAAAACTGTATGCCGTTGATAAAATAAAATATGAGACTGATCTCCTGGAAGACCTTTTTGTATATTTAAACACTAACGTTGCGGTGATAACCTGAGTACCTGAGGAACTGAGTACATATACACACCGGGCTTACTTTACCGGTCGTCTTACAGTCTGCATGGATACAATGGTTTTTCATATCGGTGAGAACAATTCAGCGAAACACTTTTGAGGCATACATGAAGGCTGGTAGAACAACTTCAGATTCAAGTTTTTTAAATACAAAAAGCTTTCCAGACAAGTAGAAAGATTCAATGAAAAATGAATATATACATAAATAAATAATTACATAAATAAATGAATAAATGATCAAATTCATAAATAAATACCAATTAAATACATAAATAAACATAGGTAACCTGTAAAGTTTGCCCGGCGTGGATATATAGTCGGTTTCTCGTGAGAAACATTTATTGTGTTGAAGCTGGTAGGTTATCACCGCAATGTTTTTGTTTAAATATACAAAAAAAGTTCTTCTAGGAGATCATAGTGATATTTTATTTCATATATTGCTTACCTGGATGACTAAGAATCCCTAGTATGTATGTCTTACGTTTGGAAGTTCGTCAGCCAAAATTCGGTGGTTTCGTGCACCCGTTCCGATTACTTCCACCCATAACACCGATCGCTTAAAAAATTGATGAGAGCAGTGTTAAACAACAATCAAATAAATAAACAAAACAGGGAAAATTGTGCAAAATATATTGAGCTATTAAGGTTACTCTGTTATATGACTGTGTACAAATTTGCACATACAGAATGCATGTGCATC
The DNA here is from genome assembly GCA_016165875.1 of Acanthopleura granulata. Taxonomy (NCBI): domain Eukaryota; kingdom Metazoa; phylum Mollusca; class Polyplacophora; order Chitonida; family Chitonidae; genus Acanthopleura; species Acanthopleura granulata. The sequence goes on along the minus strand of JABBOT010000001.1, from coordinate 33,280,843 downwards.
AGTGGTACACAAACTGTATCACCAATACATACATCAGTGTTAATGCATTACACAAATTACATAATTTGTGTACTGCTGTACACAAAAATTATGTGGATTTGCAATTTTGCCACAAAAATGTGTTCCAGTCGTACACAGTAGTGTTTATAGACTGCTCCTGCCTAAATAACACCCGTTATATCCTCATCTTAACTGACTGTACATTGTGATAACGTTTTCAGTGCAAATACCACCAACAGCTCACACTCGGAACTGGATATATATCTATGCACTTCATTGAGTAGTTCTGAGTTCACAGACTCCAAACTTTATTTGAACTAATCTTAATCTTCTCTTCTTAAAAAAAATTTTGAAATATGTAAAAAAAAATACAAGATGAGGGAAAAGAAATAATTTTTTTTTGAAATGCATTTGCTTTAACAGGCCTTGTCTTGTTTAATTTCATGTTGATTTCACCTCTGATTAACATCACTGGAAGGTCGCTGTAGCAGTGACTTACTTTCGCGCAGAATAACCTGTTCCTCAGATCCACCTACATGTATGTACATCTGTGGGTATCGTAACAAACACGAAAATCTCAATGTACGAACCAGTTCTCAAAGTGAAAGACCACTCAGAAATGAAGTTGTGCTTAGTGATAGGTGCAAAAAAAAAAAAATATACTTGAAAATACCTTTGCTGATTTTTTTGTAGATTTTTTTTTCATCAAGTTAAACGAAGTCAAATATTTATAGTGCATCGTGGACCATATACTGAACTACCGGTTGACATATTTCCACATTAAATACAGACACAGGTTTAGTAAACATATCACGATCGGAGGCACATATCACAATCAGACGCTTTTTAGAAGCTAAAACGAATATGTGACGTTACTGTTCTTTGGCCTGTTCAATATGGTCCATAAGATATAATCCAAACATTTGAATATGCTTAATTTGGTGCGCACAAATCTAAACAAATCTGTATATTTTCAGACACAGATATTTATGCTCTTTTCACTCAGCTCCATTTCCTTTTTGAGTGGGCTGTCACTTTAAAGCTGCGCGGCGCGCTTGCTGCATGCCGACAACCGTTTACCACGTGACGATCCAAACAAAACAGTCACTAATATGTTTTAGTCCACCATTTCGACTTCTATGGCAAAGTTTTGGAAATGCTTTTCCTTGCATGTGAATGTTGTCAGGCTCTCCAGTCCATGTTAACTCATAAAACTGAACGCACATGCTCACAGTTACTTAATATTAGAAACAGTTGTCTCAAAATGCCCTGATAACAATACCATGTGTAAAGTTCACGAGTCGATTTTACAAAGCATTTATTCTGTTTTCCTTTGTGATTAATTACTTGAATGACTGATTCAAATCAAGGTGTTTAAGGCAGTACTAAACACTATTTCCCTTATCTGAGTTTCTTGGATGGAAAGAAAGGAGCCCTCAGAGCAAGTCGTAGGCCTTTATCAAGTAACGAACGAGCTTCCCAGACATTTTCGCCTACATACAGTGCTTATCATGTATATCACATTGGAAGGAGAAAATGTCCATGATTTCCAGTACGATCACCTGTATGGCGCTTCGGACACTCTTCGTGGACTCCCTATTGCCGGCACCATGCAGCACCCCATGACTATGAAGTCCCGGAAGTAGAAAATTTCCGTTTAGAGTCTAGAACTGAACCACTACCTGTCCGATCGACTCAGACTGCATGTTAGAAAACGGTCTTTGTGAGTCTTTAAACCAGCGTAGGTGGTATATGTGAACGTTTACGGGTGTATTCTGTATGTTGACTATCAGATACACTAATATTAAAGTAACTTTCCACTATTATCCAATATTACATTATCTCGGGAAACAAGGAAAATAATATTTGTAATATCTAATAATTTAGAACTCGATGTGCCTTTCACTTACTGAAAGAGGTACAACCATTACATTCCACAAACCACGTATTGTCACAATGTGCGTGCAACCACCTTTATTTAACTATTAACTATTAAAAATGTTTCCTCATTTTCTTCACATTATCTCTATCTTCTCGGTATTGCCTGTCCAATACATTTTTTTTTTAATTTACATGTATACAGGTTATAGATGTACGTTGCACGATGGTAATTGCCTGCGATCGAAGAAAGACAACTGTGTATAAGCGAATGTCTTGGCGAATTTGCTTAAGTTGTCTACCCTGGAGAGCCAGAACACTGCCATTCGCCTGTCAGTGAGCATAGAGACCAAATAATACGGGCTGGCTAACTGATGTATTGATTAGCCGACTGTTATCATTAGGGCTATTCCAGAGGTAGGCCTAATAACTACACGAATGACTCTGTGAGGGGTAATTGGAGTTCAAAGAGCGAAAGTGTTGTTGTAACAAATCGGAGCGTCCGTCATAAATGTGTAAGGCAGAATAGATTTATTTATTTATTTATTTGATTGGTGTTTTACGCCGTACTCAAGAATATTTCACTTATACACCGACGGCCAACATTATGGTGGGAGGAAACCGGATAGAGCTCAGGGGACACCCACGACCACCTGCAGGTTGCTGGCGGAAAGTCCCACGTGCTGTCCAAGAAGAAGCCAGCATGAGTTAGACTTTAACTCACAGCGACCGCATTGGTGAGAGGCGCGGGTTCAAAACACCGCGCTGGCGCCCTAACCCCTTTGACCACGGAGGACGGCAGAATAGTGGTAACCTGATCAAACAGCACAGATTTAAAAATGAAGCAGGACGTGCTGAGGCATTTCATTGGACGGCAGAGTTTAATCTAGACTGTGACTCTGTATTGGAGGAGGTCAAGGGATCTTCTGTAGCGAAGCGAAAAAAGAAACCACGACATTGTGAAGGTGAATATTACTGGCTGCGTAAATCACCATCTGTGCTCCATGATCATACAATTAATACCACAGTTACCGTAAATGTAACTCAAGTCAGCAAACGTGACTGCTTACTTTATCTCTACAGATATAATTATAAGCATAAAATAAATAAAGAAATAAAATATATAAACACGAAAACCAAATCATGGCATCAAAACTGTTTGTTTTAAAGGCTAGGTCTCTTATGTATGCTTCGCTTTATTTTCATTTATATTACTGTTCCTTGCATGATTCTTATTCAGTGCCAAAACCCTACCCATTATATCTTCAACTACACCGTTGTTTCTATTTAACTCACCATTTCACACAGTTCCACGAACACCAGCTGACAGCTTGTGATTCTTACTCAACCATTCTTGCTTTCCTTGGAACGTCCCGTGCTTTGTAAGGTCGTAAATATATCTCTGTATAATAAATTTACACGGCTACAAGCATATCAGCTAGTAATTTCCTTCTTTCGTTCATTGTATTTTTTTCTGATGATTGTAGCCGCAATATAGATCTACAGCTGTGACTTCAGTGTTCAGAATTACTTCTCTTTTATTTTTGCGAATTTGCGATGGCTCAATATCAAGACTAGACCCAGCGCGTCTCTGTGTTTTGGCCATGTACTTTACTATTAGCCACAGAGACACTGCTTGGTTCATAACATTTTCTTAGCGCCTCTAATCGTAACAGATTTCACACACCTGCCTCGATGAATATTTCCTTTAGACTCAGCCGCAAGGTCACGACCTCGAGTGCTCTCCATAGGAGAACCGAGGCCAAAACATTAACGCCAGCGATACATTATTAGGCTGTGTCCGCCATTCACATAGTAGCGACACCAGAGGAGTCGTCCCCCTTGTGCACGAGAGGTGCATTCTGGGATCGAACGAAGGATTAAAAATTTACCACTGGCTCGATTCCCGGCACCAACGGCAGTCAGGACCGTGTGCTTGCGACTGAGTCTAGACAAGATATGCATCAATAGAGGTGAGTGGAATTTGTTACGTTGGGAGGCAGAAAGAAAATGCTATGGACTTCGAGCGAAAAAGTATGCTTGATCTAATTTAACCAAGCAGTGTCTGTGCCAAACAGTAAAGTACAGGACCAAACCACAGAGACGAGCAGGGTGTAATGAAGACAGTTACAAAAAGTGGACAAGACATAATTGTTAAATAACATTTAATTGCAAAACTCCAGAATTCACTTTGCGTAATTTCGCTGTTAACTCACTCCAATGTAAAGACTGAACGTATCCAACCTAGAATTTCCACTAGGGGAGTTTCTAGGTCGAACTCTTTCATCGGTAAAGGCAAAAGCCCTACTGTACCATGTGACCTGTCAAAAATGTTAGGCAGCTATGTTTGATTACATTTACTATAACATGGGCGTCTAAGAAAAGTTTCACAAAAAGTTATTTAGACGTACGATAGAGAAAATTGAGGAGCGGGGAATTTTTTTTAAATTTAAGAAGCTCCTGATTGAAGAAGAGGTCGTTTGTACCTCATTAACACAACAAGACAGGTGATCGGTAAATTATAATCAACAAAATTGCCTAACATTTTTGACAAGTCACATGACACAGTTGAACTCTTTGTACCTTTTACGACAAAAGAGTTCGAACTCGAAACTCCATTAAAGAGCACTATACATATACCCGTTATAGATAAGCAGTTCCACGAAAACATGTCACCTGAAGTTAAACTGCCCCATAAATGTTAACGCCAGTCAAACAGCCCCATAAATGTTAGCGCTCTAGTTAAACAGTCCAATAAATTCATTTAGCTGACTTTTCATAATGAAAACCTGTCCTGAACACCAAATCGTATTGAATGTCAAAGTGGGATCAGTGGTCAAAGGCATACCATACATAATTGGTTATTGCATAGATCAAGGCTTTCAGAGTTTAATAATCGACGACAAGATTGCGCACACTCATTAAACACGAAAGGGTTAATGCAACAAACATCTAACAAAATCACTGACAGTGTCTGTGCTGCCCTCTTCATGCTCTTCTGGTTGGTGTTTTATGACATTGTTTGATTGTATCTCATATCACAGACCATCAATGCATTCGAGAACTCACAAAGTACAGGAACCATTTCTTTATGCTGTTGATTAAAAACCGCGAAGATAGCATTTTATGAACTCAATGAACTTAATTGCTTGTATTCTGCACGATCAAAAGAGACAAAGAAGTGCATAAAAACACTTGTAAACACCTCAATCGCTCCCTACCACATCACCATATAGGCTTAAATACACAGCGGTGGAGTGATGACGCACATTCACGGTGATCTTCCTGAAACGAGTCGTCGCGTAAGTGAAAAACGTCACTATCTCAGAAGTGTTTGAATTCCTTGAACTCTTCCTAAAACGAGTCGCCACGTAAGTGAAAAACGTCACTATCTCAGAAGTGTTTGAATTCCTTGCAGCAAGTATTTGTCCTGTTGACAGATTCTTTTATCAGAAGTTGCCTTTGATTTCGTCTTCAATAAGATAGAACCATGCGAATCCGACTGGATGCTCGTTCGTTTCCATGGATACATCCAATGTATAGCTTCTGTATGAGGTTGTGGAAAATGGGACATTCCTGCTAATTAACAAAATGAGAACGATTTTTTCGAGATGGACGGCAGATGTTGATTCTTCCTTATCTATAAAGGGTGGTACGTATTGATCAATGTTGTCTGCGCCACTCCTTCTTGGCAGCTGGCGCTTCCCATGACTGGCGAGTGCAAGCCTAGAGTAATGTCCCCTGACAAACCTTGTGGGTTGCACAAGGTCACCGAATGACACATCACAAAACGCCTAGGAGCTGCACATAAGTTACACGGACGGGCATACTGATTTTTTTGCTCTTTAGGCAGTAAATTTGTCACCCTGAATATCAAAAATATATATCACCAAACATTCAAGCAATATTACGCAATATATACCAGTGTGTGAAGATCGACATTATACTGTACAATACAAGCAAAATGTAACCTCACATGATTGCCATTTTTTCTCTAAGCATTTTGTCGCCAAAGTTTCCAGATACTTTCAAGACACTCCGACAAATTCTCACATATTTGTAAATAGTGTATAGTGTATATAATGTGTATTGTATCGCCAACCTATCAACGACTGTGTGCCCGTGATCTTATACCGGTATTGTCCTAAGGTCGAAGACAAATCTTAGCCCCTGGTACATGAATTGCACATGTGTAACTCATTGCACAATGTTTTCTGATCTCTTCAGTGTGATATAAACTTTAGAATTCCGATATTCTGTCTCTTTTTATAAATGGAGGAGAAAAAACTCTTTGGTTGATCAACACAATGTTGTTTACTAGGAGGACATTACGAATTCATCTAAGATCAATGTTTTTGCAATAATTTGTTTTTCTGGCGGGGTTATGAAAATAAAATTTCAAAAATTGTATTGATCTTAGTTTTGGCGTTAATCAAGGTAGTGCAGCGTAAAGACCTCGGTGTTTCCTCTTCGGCCGTAAGTGGGAAGATATTACAGAAACGTGAACATTGTCGTGGGATTCCACCCGGGCTCTGCCCAGTTCCCTCCCTCCATAATGATGTCCGCCGTCGTATAAGTGAAATATTCTTGAGCACGATGTCAAACTCCAGTCAGATAAATAGTATAACTGATATTAGTAGTCACAGATGACCGTAAACAATTCTGCGCGTCTTCATAAATGTGGACCTTCATTCTATACTTAATACTACAATATCATAAGGTGTAAAATTGTTGTTTCACTAAATATGGATGGAATATCCAGGACCGCTGGCTCTATAGCTACTTCTTAATTATGTCTAATTTCGCTGGACCTGAGAAAAGAAAGAACTGCATGGGTCTCGTGTTGAATAAAAGTTGCATAGGCCTGTATCATCAGTTATAATCTGCCTCCTATGCAAACCGGGTGAGGAAATCCAATCGCGCACCAATGCTATCGTTCTCGCCACCTCGTGCAGCCCCTGTCGGGTCACCATCCCCCTCACGAGCACGGTGTAAATCGGACGAGAATGGTACCGTTCTCGTGCCGTAGTTCCTCACCCGGGTTCCATAGTATCTGTCCAAATGTCTATACTTCATATACTTTCTTAGTTCTTCTGTGACTTGTCTTGAGAATAAAAATCGGTGTTGCAATTATTGTCCATTATAATCCCTATAGGAATGGCTGTTACGGGACCGAGGGACTTGTGCGATGTTCTTAGTGCTAAACACAGGCACTATGGGCCTGTGCGAAAGCCTTTGTAGTATAACTAGGCACGAGTGACCTGAGATGGCCTTTGTGATATAAACAATATAAACAGGCACCAGGGACCTATGCGAAAGTTTTTGTGGTGTAAACAGGCATCATGGGCCTATGCGAAAGCCTTTGTTGGAAAAAGAGGAGCGATGTACCTGTACGATGGCCTTTGTGGTATAAAAAGGGGCAGAGGGACAGGCGTGGGAGAGAAAAATGCATCATGCAGCAGGTATGGAAAAGAGTAAACAAATAGGACTATTACCGGTAATTTACTCTTCTCTCGTTTCTAACGTTAAATCGTTACAGTATAAGATTACTAATATCATTCTGGTAACAAATACTTTTCTTTTGTGAAGAACAGTGTAACTTGTTACATCTGCGGAAGGAAAGTTCAAATCCTGGACCATTGTTTTCATGGTCAGTTGTTACAGATTTTATAGGAAATAAAACAGGGTTAAATGTGACACTTTCAAACGACTTCACTCTTTAATGAAGATTTATTTATTTATTTATTTATTTATTTATGTGATTGTTGCTTAACGCCATACTCAAGAATTACAAAACAGAAGAAGTACTTTGCTTCTTTGTGTAAGCAGTACAGATATAAATGTAAGCTAGGTTAAGCCAGCTACGAAGTGGTTAAAACTGCTATTTAAAATGTTGTATTCAAATACTTTTGTGCTGAATGAGCCGAGTATGCCATTGAGTGTACATATAAATGTTTTAACCGGATGATCTACAAGTTCTGCTATCCCCTTGTCTAAATAAAGAAACCCACGTCCCTATCCTTTATTACGAGGGTTAATGACCCTTTGACCCCTATTACGCTCACTGTGAACATAGCTGTCCGCAAAGCATGAAGATAGCAACCTCACCAAGAGCTGAATGAAGAGGAAATAATTGTGCCGAGCCTGCTCAAAGAGATAACCTAAAAGTATTCGAGTGCTCTACCAACAGTAATTCTGCGAATCTGTTTGGAAGATTTTTGTCTGACATTGATATCCAAGGCAGTTGGGTAAACAAATCACACTATTTTGTCGGCTGATTTCGCTCAGTTCTCGTTGCGCTATATTCTCATATCGAAAAGGTCTGGTTTGCTCATACTGTCTTTGTTACTTCTAGAAAACTAATTTATTCTCGAGTTGGAGATTATCTGTGGAACGAGCATCATCAATCAATGCTTGTCGAGCTGGCTGTTTGGAGCACCTGTTCGTTTCCACGGCTATTTGGCAAGATTGGACATGCCCAGTCGCTTCAGTTGACGCTGAGGGCTTGGGCCCAAAGGTAACCTTATGAATATTTAACTGGCCAGAAATCTTGAGTTGAACAGCAATAGTTTGCGCAGCTCTCTGGGGAACACTAACTGTTTATACACCTGTTAGTCTCAAAGCTCGGAAATCAGAGCGTAGAATATGTGCCACTCAAAGACTTTCAGTAAACGTATCGCATCTACCATGGAAATGGGATGAGTTGAGTGTTACCACCATACCAGCAAGGAAAACCAAACACAAAAAGAAGTGTACGTTTTTTTTCTCCTTTGACAACGCTATGTGCTTATTCAAAGCTGTTTCCTAAACTTCTTTAGAAGATGTGATTTCTTTGGATTTCTTTTTGGACGGGAGCTGAACAGCCAATATGTCATCTGAGGAGGCGACGCAAGTGCGTAACTCGCTGGCACCCAAACTGTCGATGGCGCCAGGACGTAGACACGACAACCGGGTCGTCATCAATGTGGGTGGAAACCGGTTCGAAACTTACAAATCCACCCTGAAGAACATCCCGGACACAAGACTCTCGTGGCTGACGGAGACCTCCGCCCATAACCCGGATTATGACCCGGTTTCCGGGGAATACTTTTTTGACCGCCACGCAGGGGTATTCAGCATGATATTAAACTACTACAGGACGGGGAAGTTGCACACCCCGAATGATGTGTGCGGACCGATGTTTGAGGAAGAACTGGCGTTTTGGGGAATTGATGAGAAACAGATTGAGCCGTGTTGTTGGATGTCCTACAGCACGCATCGTGAAGCCCAGGAGACTCTGGCCGAATTTGATGGCGGAGAATTAGACCAGCAGGAAGATGACATTGATGACGATGATATCGCTCAGAGGTTTGGGATAGAGGAAGGTGAAGGACCGAAGCAGACGTCAATTTGGCAGAAATGGCAACCGAAGATTTGGACTCTAGTAGAAGAACCTTACTCTTCACGGGCCGCTGAGGTAATGCAAACTCTTCCGCTCAACACCACATCATCATCAACCACATCTCCGGTCTGTATTGAAAACAATTAAGGGTTTCCCCCGGGCTCTGCCCGGTTTCCTCTCACTTTAATGCTGGCCGCCGTGGTATAAGTGAAATATTCTTGAGTACGGCATAAAACATCAATCTAATAAATAAGTAAATGAAAACAATTGAAGCAATAGAAGCCAAGCCTATAAATATGAATGCATGATAAGAATTTGTTTCTAAAATTTTAGTAATAGCGTATGAAATATATTTGGTAGTTTACAGACGTGAAAGGGTCATTCATGCCTCGTCACGCTCATTTCCTGTGACGAGCATTTTCCTTGAAGCATATTTTCAATACTCTGGATGGTTATGTCTGTTTCAGTTCACCATTTTGATTCTTGGCTATTTGAACTGTTTGATTTAAAAGTTTATTTGATTTGATTCGGATTATTCAAAAGCAATGATCTGTCAGTAGCCCCAATTTACCCAGCCCAAGTTTATTCTCACATTTTAATGAATTATGGACAAAAATAACACTGACGCTATATAATACAATCTCAGTAGGAAAGGCTCATTTATATCTTCCATTTTGTGAATTGGTAATGATTATGTCCAGTTTAATAATCCATGTAGCTCAGTAAATATCATCTTGACGTTAGTTACTTTTCATAGCCTTTCTTTCACGTAATGATATAAATTCAATTTCCCCATCCATTGCCTGTATAATATGGCATTAGGTTATAGTTTTGTTTATTTTTTGTATTGTGGTTTCTTGTTAGCGAGTTTTAGAGGATATTCACCCTACCACCTGTTTACTACACGAGCACATTGATTTTCGTCACTATTTAACTTGAACTTTTCTCTAGAAGATATAAAAAATTCAACCTATCATGACCACCATTTTCTCAGCTGTTGCTCCAGGAAGTGACGTAATAGTAATTTTTCACCTTGGTAACCTCCGAGTCGGTGATGGTAGTAACCCTGGCAAAAAAGTTTTTCACTCTGTCCAAAGGTGACAAAATTGTGATATATTTTAACTAGGTGTAAAATGACAGTGTCTGAATTTTCGTAGACTGCGAGGCAGTGTTATCCAATCAGTTCTCCAGCACTCTTCAATCCGGAGGCAAGTCTTGAACACATTTGTTCTAATCGCCTATGTGTAACCCTTCATATCTCCTCTGCATTGTTTCTATGGATTCTATCTAAAAGCGGTACATATACTGAGATTTAACCTTTTCCTTATTTATGTCCATGTCTAGTTACTGATCACCTTACGTGTATTTATCGTTCCCAAATGTATACTTCCTTTTGTGTTTAAAGTACCTAAGTGTTTCATTTTTCATCTCCTGAATGACAGCCATCTCAGTGAAATATGTGAGGCAGACCTCCTGTGATTTTGTTTTAGGTGCAACGGGGGAATTGTAAAATTCTCTCCCGCCTTTAAAAGAAGTGTTCAAGAGCTTTTTCCATTCTTGCAATGTGTCACCTTTTTTGGGTGTATGTACGCTCTTAAAACACTGAGGTAGTGCACAAGCACTGAATCGTTACCACAAAAAGCGAATGCGCTTTACTGCGATTTGCATCGTTTGATTCCGACTGATTGCACTTTGAGCAGACGGATTATCGAGCTGTGATGGTGGATTTGTAACAGGTGACCTAAGGAACGAGATATAATAGGGGTTGAATAGTCCGCTTTGTAACTGTAACTGGATTATTGATTGCTGCTCTCGTTAATATCTACTGGCATCAGCAGCAGATCGCCCTGAACTGCCCTGATCTATACTGTGTATAGGTCAAGTACATGGCGCATTCATATGAATAATAGCTCAGCTTACGCTATTCATATCAGACCTGCCACAGTTACCTTAAAACCTTGTCGGGATTTTTAAAATGATATTAAACGTGCTGTATACAGAATAGAACTGAGACCATGATTCCATTAGTCTGCCAGCAACCTGCGGGCTCTGCCCGGTTTTCTCCCACCATAATGGCGGCCGTCGTCGTATAAGTGAAATTGAGTACGGCGTAAAACACCAATCAAATCAATATATAAATAAATAAATTATTCCATCAGATTTACGATGCATGTATAAACCATTTAATATGTATGCGTGCATCTTCGGAAGCACCCCAACCATTTGTCTTGTGTGACGTCTTGTGTGCGTTTTTTTCATGTTCATGACTTTGAATCAGGTAGATATGACGTCATGATGACGTCAGCTCCTGGTGACATGATGAACTGCTGCATGACGTAACATGAGGCAAAGGTTAAAAAGGACGAATTATTCCCAATTATCTCAGAACAGGACATCTTTTTTTTAACTTGAACTTTGGGTCAAGGGTAGCTCTTTGAATTCTTATGCAAGACACGGAGAATTTTTCAAAGTATTTGAAAAATAGGTTGTTGCTGTTTTTTGTTTTTGTTTTGTTTTATTTAATTTTTTTTGTTGTTTTTTTGGAAAACGAATCAGATTTGAGCATTGTCTTTACATTGATTGGATTATTCCAATCTGAATGTCAAGTTTGACGTTTGTTTACCACTCCTAAACCATAATGGGACTTTCCATGTCGATAATGGCAACTATGTTTACGAAGTACACAGATGTAAGTAATGTTTCACCTGCTGAGTGTTCATGTTTTAGGTGCTAGCTCTGGCCTCCGTCATTTTTGTGGTTCTCTCCATCACCGAGTTTTGCATGGAAACTCACATCCTGTTCAGAGAAACCACGGACGACAACGTCACCATGTCCGACGACTGGAGCGTCAGCAAAATCAACAACGAATCCGAGCCAAAACTCTATCTCAGCGTCATGGAATATATCTGCATCTCCTTCTTCACGCTGGAGTTGACTACTAGGTTTATCTTCAGTCCCAGCAAACTGGAGTACATCAAGCAGCCGCTGAACTGGGTGGACTTTTTATCAGTGATCCCTTTTTACGTTACAATTGCTGTTGATCCCTCCCTCAAAAAGTCAACCGGTGTCCAGTTCCTCCGGGCGATGCGCCTAATTCGGATCTTCCGTATCCTCAAGCTGACCCGTCACGTCAGTGGACTCAAAGTCCTTTTACACACAGTCAAGGCTAGTGCCAAGGAGCTACTGCTTCTCATTCTCGTCTTATTCATTCTCGTTTTAATATTCGCCTGTTTAATTTACTTCGTTGAGCAAGTTGACGAGCACGACAAGAACTCATTTAAGGACATCCCCCGGGGTTTCTGGTGGGCCATAGTTACCATGACCACCTTGGGGTACGGGGACATGTACCCCCGGACCGCCCTGGGGTACCTGGTGGGTGCAATGTGCGCTTTGTGCGGTGTGCTGACCATAGCCCTTCCAGTACCAGTAGTGGTCAGCAACTTTACGCTCTACTACTCACATGTTCAGGCCAGGCTTAAGTTGCCCAAGAAACCCCGGAGGGTGCTGGTGGGTGCGGCAGACGCCCTTAAGACTCAGACAACCGTTGGGGAGAGCTTCGACAGTGGGGAATCTCCACAAGGAAGTTCCAGGTCACTCAAATCCCTCGGCAAAGAAGATAGTTCGGAAAGTGCTGTGGGTAGCTTTGACAGCGGTATCCGTTCTAGTAAGTACCACCCTCCACACACACAGATTTACAAATTGTTACAGTCGTACTCTCACTTACGTTTCCCCATTTTCTAAGTATCACTCTGCCGTGGTTCCTCCAGTTTACTCTCTGTGCTGCAGTTGTTTCTGTTATGCTACTTTTCTAAACTTAAATGAGGAAAACGACATCAGTCCGCTTCCCCATGTCTGCCATTCAATAGCCATAACCTGAATGCATTTGTGTCGGCTAAATGCTTAATTGTTATAATCATGCAATTCAGTCTTCGGCGATTCGGTGGGAAGTAAATTAGAATGCTATAAAGCGAAGTGTGGTAAATGTGCTTTAATGTGTCTGAAAATACGAAATGGGGAGTTTTGGACATTTTTTAAACTATAGCAATTACGTTTCCTTAATTTTGATGGCGTTACATAATATCGTCTCACAAGATAACATCTTGTTGATCCACCAATGATTCACAGGATAAACTAAAATGCTCCTCGATACCGCTGACCTCTGCCACAGATAAATGAAACAAAACATGTGTTCCAGCATAGGTACAATACTCTGCTGGGCACAATTAAAAGGTAAAAGAAAAATTTGTAGTTATGTCTAATATTGCAATGATAGAGAGTCGTGTATAATATTCCTGGATAGACAACTGGGCAACACTGTACAAAGGTGTAGACACGTGCCTTGATCAACCATGCAGAACTGTTTCACCTTTGTAAACGTTCATCCGCCATTCCAACAGAAAAGAAGTGTTTTACCGTTCCACCTTAAATGACTTTTAAGTAGCTTTACGACGGTTTGCTTGAACAAAGCTAAATTGTTTATAATCTTCAAAGTAAGAACTTTTCCTCATATTTAACGGCATCCTCTATAGTAACGTTTTGAACGACAAAAGGTTTTCATTAAAAATAAATTTATTTCCTGCAAAGAAAATGCAAACTATTCCACTTTTTAACTGTAAAATAATCAGAGCAGCATTCTTAATGGTTACATTTTCGGGGTATTTTGACATTTTCTAAATTTCTCATCCTAATCAGTGATGATAACCAGGAACTAGGCTATAAACTAGGCTTAAAATGCTCTTATACCATGTTAATTTTCTACTTATTATAGACTAAGGAAAGGTTGCTGGTTGTAGAACATATGGAACTTGTTTTTTTTTTTTGTCTTTTTCATTTAAATTGAATGACATATGCACAGTACAAAGAGACAACAACTGTGTTACTTGCTGCTGTCCAATGACACCGCATCCCTGTTTTCAAGGCCTCCATTACCCTTCCCTTCCCTTATATATCGCTATGATGAGAAATAAAAAGTTGAATACCAAATAGCTTATGTTTGCACTATACGCTGAAAGAGTTATATTAGATTCACTGTGAAATAAATAATGACATTTAGTCATCTTTAACATGTTATACCTTCCGATCAGCAGTTACAACATTCATTCATTTTCACTAGGGAAACAAAGAAGAAACAACAACCCAAATGTCGCGTGGAGCAAGAGAAACGTCCATTAAGAACAGACACACAACTCACTCTGGCCGTCACAAGGTAACATGCAATATAGGATCTAGACTTCAAAATATACAGGAACTTGTCAAGAATTATACAGAAAAGTCAGGTAACCCGGAATCCCGCTCGAAGACAGCATGGGTTGTTGATCATACCACATGAACTTCCATATACATTCTATGCATAAATTATTAATTCCGAACCATCTTTTCTGTCAGTGATTTGAACCTTTACACATATGCAAGAAAAAAAAACTTTTACCCCGATATCTGTTCGCTTTTCAACATGCATTTTATAAAACAAAGGTGAACATCGAATTCCAGTAGCTATTATTTCCTTTATCAGTGTCTTGGGTGGAAAAGTAATACCATAATAGTGTGACTAAAGGTTTCAGATCTGCTTTCTGAGGCAACTCTGCCATTCGTTCAACAATTTTCATGGTCACGAAACTATTGAAGGAATTGAAATGACATAATGTCACTGCAAAAATTCTGTCAGATGAGTAGATAAACCAACTCCTTTCATTGCGGGTGCTGAGTCAAATCAAGGGAATAGAAAAAAAAACAACTTCTATATTTCTATGGCAACTGAGTCGATATAAAGGTATAGAAAATTAGCTACCACCACAGCGTTGACTCAGTCAATACAACGGAAAAAAAACCACGTCTATACCGTTGTGGTAACTGAGTCGATTCACCAGTACAGAAAATTACCTACCATCACTGCCGTGACTTACTCGATATGACGGAATGAGAAATATCTTTTATGCCAGTGCGGCAACCGAGTGGATGTAACGTTACAGGAAACAACATGTAGCTTCCCCCACTGCGACGAATGATTGGATAGAAAGGTATAGGATAATACATTCGATTAGACGACAATATGTTTAAGTACGCGAACCTATACACTGGTGCACGAAGAAATGGATACCGGTTGGGCCAAACATAATACAGAAAATTGATTTTCCCCTCTGGATTAAGCAGTAAAATGCTGTGAAGAGCTGGTATCGGTAATATTGGTTACTGACATGCGCAATGCTGTGCGCTTGCAGAGAACTCATCCAGCGCAGAACATAAATTCATAAAAAAATTAATCCTGTCTTCGCAGATTGTTTATAATTATAGTTACTGCTGTACTTGACAACCCGGCGTAGCATGTAACTTTACTCTGAATTCTGTACTGCTGAACCTCTGTCTGTGTTTCATTCCCGACAACCCGGTTTAATGTGCCCTTTTATCTGACATTAATTGCAACTTACAATACCCTATTGTCTCCATAACTGTCTCCAAAGTCTATAAGTGCGACATACCCGAAGGTAGAATTTTCATATTAAAATTTATCGCTACAGTTTTACAAGGTTTCACTTTCATTTCAGACATCCCGACTCAATACGTGCTTTTATCCGACATTTATAGCGACTTGGCACACCTCATGGCCTTTTATTTGAATGCGACTTACATCGAGATAGAATTTTACAGTGGAATTCGTCATTGTGGTTTTTATGAACAAGTTCATGATCACGAGTTATGACAACGCGTGAAACGACCAAACCTGTGTGCATGTATGGAAATGCTGGTTTTCATTACATTCCATCTCCTCAATATAACAGTGATATATACTGATTTTTGTACATATCATACGAGGAAAGTTTAATTCAATCATTCACTTGATGACCTCTGCTGTTGGAGAAACTTTGCTACCACCTGCTACTTCGTAGAAAATTTCGAAAAGCACGACAATCATTCATTTCAGGACAAAACTAGGGATTCTAGTGTGTCATTGTAAAAATGCCCACTTTTAATGAAACTTAACAGTCAGATCATATTGGTTAAATGTCGTTTAAAGAGCACAAATGTCAGTTAACCCTGAAAAGGGGTTATTTTTGTGTACAACTACAAATCCCAAACATGTAAAATTCTTACATGTCTAGGGATTATAAAGACAGTGTTAACATAACCTTTCAGTGTTAATGAAAGAAAAATATTCTTCTTTAATTACTATGTCAAAGTGTCCGGATATGAAGATTGCTATATGATTAGAGATTGTGTGAATTTTAGCGCAAGTGGTGGCTTTTCTCTTCAGTAACGGTACATACATGTCACGTACAACCGCTCAGCGTGTTTCTGCTTTCTGCGAACAAACAAATATGTGGCTTCTCGTCTCATATTTGTTTATTTATTCATTTATTTGATTAGAGTTTTACTAGGCATTCAAGACTATTTCCCTTATACGACGAGGGTCAGCAACCTGGTCACGTCTCATATTAAACAGTCACGTGGAGGAGTACAGTTTTTTACGGTGACTGGATGGATCATTGTGGTTAAAAAAAATGACTGTTTTAAATTTCAAATGCTGCTTGTCTTCTAAGAGACTCAAAAATATTTTTCTTATACAACGGCGGGCAGATTCAGTCTCCTGACTTAAGGTGTGGTGAAAAAAAAATTGTATGAAATAAAATTAAACATAAAATTATGTGAATTAAAGTGGATCGACACTTTGTAGTCTACTGAAAATGATCAATCATTGAACTATCTAATTTCTTGCAGTCCATGACTTTAATTTTTTGTCCTCTGAATCAGGTTCGAGTGCAGGAAGTGATTCCACAGGCATTAGTGTGATATTTACGGACGAGATAGCACAATCATCTCCAATCCGGGTGAAAACGCCACCAAAAACCGTAACCAAGAAACCTCCACCACCGCGACGCCAGAGTTTGATGCCGGGAAATACGTCTAACAACTCTAGAAGAGGTGAGAATGGATTGATGTTTTCCTGCGATAACGTTAGCGTACATGAAAAGCATGTAGGTTCTGAGATGGGATAGTTTAAAACAAAAGAAATATTATTAAATCTCTCAGTCTTATATTTATGAGGAAAAAAACAATCAGAACAATCAGCCATTGTTCTGTTTCCGTATTTCATGCATGTCTCATGTTAACCAGAAGACGCTTCATTCCTTGCTTTCATTCTGTAGATAATAGTAGTCATTAATTTCTTGAAAAGCATACAGTATGTGAATCATCCGAATAATGCAGGCCCTACTGTATCCAACTGATAGTGCCATGTGCGTTCATTTGCTGTGGCATCAGCCAGTCAGTAACGTACTGCTGTCTTATGACAACACTGTAAATACGGACATCCCCACGATTCGATCAAAATTCCACCGAAAGACGTTTAGTGACTGGTTCAACATGTTATCTCCTTGCGGAGAAATCCGACTATACCGTGTCATTATTAGCATAGACGCTTACAATCTGTCTGTGTCATATTGTATCTTTCATTAAGATTTTGGTTTGCTTCGTGCGATATAGCATCATAGGGAAAAAAAGAAGAAAATTGAAAAATAAATAAAAAAAGATTTTGAAAGTTTCTTCTTCGAAAGTGTTTGATTCATGTTTGGCTTCAGAATGTCAAACGTAAAACAATATAAAACACACCTCTAATAGCATGGAAGTCTGGACCATGATGGTTAACTCTGGTCAAGATGGCAAAACTGTCTTCTCGGAATTCTATTACCTTTCTCTTTCATCAATTTGCAATACGGAAAAATCCTTGCTGTTTGTGCAGGGAGCCAGTCCACTGGGCGCCGTGACAGTCATCAGAGGAAGGCGAGCACGAACCGATCACACCGACGTCGTTCCATCATGCCGGAAATGACGGAAGTAGACATAGACTGATACCGAAACCGACACTGTGGCTTGTTTGACACAGTGACGTCACCTGGAGAAACCCACTCCGGCCCCCGTCCTGGGCGACAAACCGGAAACAAGGAGATAGCGATGGCCCAGATCTCCATGTTTACCAGGAATTCGCTGTAACATGTGTGTCCTATTCTCTAGGGATTTATTTATTCTCGTACGCCTAATTCATGGGCGTTCATGGAAATGGACCTTTCCGCACCAGTGTCACCAATTCACGAGGTCATGGTGAGTGAGCATGGCGACCATGCACACCTCATCATAGTATCACCTAGCGCCAAATAAATGCACGCGACTCACGCAGCCTAGTATTATCCGTTGGTGTGTGTTATAGCAAACTGACACGTAAAAACTGTTATCTGTGAGTTATCACCTGTTGTGTATTCATTTGCAGTACCAGTGTTACATCAGTGTTAATTTGAAAGTAAGAAATCACTTATTATCACATGTGAAACATGATACCTTGCCGGACGCCCGGAATTTTTTGTCTTTCGTACCGGATGTGGTGAATTTCCATTCAGCACTATGGGATTTGATTGGTTGGCATGGTCACATATTCTGATATGTAACAACGGCGACCTAAGCGATAGTCAGCAGAGGTTAACTTCATTCGTCACATTCTTGCGGCACATTTCACGGCATGAACTGGCCCGATGTGTAGACGACTTGAAAGAGGAGAGTTCATCGATGGATGTGATACAGATGAATAACTGTTCAAATGTGATATGGCGAAAGAGAAGAAAAGAGCCGGTGGCATTTTTTCAGACATTATTTAATATTCTGCAATAAAATCAGTTTTGGAATTTAAGTGTTTTATATATGGTATCATGACGTATGTAGCATAGAGTTTTAATGTGACCAGCAGGGAGATTGAACCCAGAGCAATAAGGACAGTATGAAAGGTGGCAAATGGTCACATAATCGGTGAAATTCGAGCTTTGCTCAGTTAAGAGTTTTATTTCTAACTGGCCAAGTCAATGCAATCAGGCTTTCGTTTCAACGTCCTTAGATGATACATTTAAATTTGCGTAGGAATGCTCAGATTCACACCGTATATAAGTCAGTGTCACAAACTGGTGGGGGCGCTGTACAAACCTATGAGCGGACCTCCCTGGCCGAGGCGTAATGACCCGTGTGCCTCCCACCAGTCGCTGTGAGTACATGTCAAGTTAATGTTGGCTTCCTCTCCGGTCGTATATGGGAAAGTCCGCCGGCAACCCGCGGACGGTCGTGGGTTTCTCCCGGGCTCTACCTGGTTTCCTCCCACCGTAATGCTTGCCGCCCTCGTATTAGTGAAATATTCTTGAGTACGGAGTGAAACTTCAATAAAATAATAAATAAATATTAAAAACCTATGAGTAAATCTGTAAGAACTTCAGAAATTTTCAAATATACAGCACTGAGACAGCATACAGGCATTGACTCTGTGTCTAAATATTAGAGTGCATCACCCGAGGAAGTGCTGTTGTTCTCTCTGGGTTCTGCCTTGTTTCTTTCATCAATTACAATTTAGCACTTGTTCCGCATAGAGTGCAACAGCACAGGTATGCTTCGTGGTGAATGGTCAGCACTTAGTCGGTAAATTTCCCTATTGTGGATATTAGAAACCAAAAAGACCAGTGCGTAACAAGGTTAAGTAAACCTTAAATCCTCATACCAGTCTCAAGATAATAAAAGTCAAATGGAACTTTATTCCAGTCTGAAGTTAATACCTGGTTTAACTGGTAATAAACGAATTATTAGTTCCAAAGTTCTTCACCCTTCTCGAATGTGTATTCGGATGGAAGACTTTCTAGAGAAACGCCGTTGTACTCAGTGCTGGGTTCTTGGCTTCTAGCGTGCACACAATGTGTCTCGGTCTTGGCCGCATTAGATGTGTGCAAAAAGACGGCATTAGATAACTGTGTAGCTATGCACTCCCCTTGTGAGAGGGATCGATTCGGAGTGCACGCACACAGCTGCTTACTCTTCGTCAATAGCCCATGCTAATTGATAGGGCGCGTGATGAGGAGTGCTCGTCCAGCTAGGCTATTGATTCGTTCTCCGATAGTCGCCCACCAGCTTTCTCTTTCTCGCACCAGCAATCTCAACGACTTGTGATAATTTTAGATAAAGGAACAAACCGAACAAAAACTTCATACTTACGATAGATATCTATTGATTCATTATGCAAAAGAAATGGCTCTCTGACCGAAAGAAAATCAGTCCTATGACACACTTCTATATTGACCAGCCGGTGAAGCATTTTGTAATTTGAACCAAATCATGAGTATCTTCTTTGCAATTACGTTAGTAACAGATAAGTAGTTTAAAGTCTTCATTCATCAGAAAGATCAAATTTATGGTTATATTGTAAGATTGAAGGAATTATTATGCCCTAACGCCACATTGGCAGTATGGCATTCATATCCTGGAGATATTGTAACCCTACCCATAGCATCACAATAAATGTAGACCTACGGTTTGTCAAATGGTTGAGTATTGAATGATTAAATATTTAAGTAGTCAAAGTAAACTTTTCCATGTTCTCAAATCGATCACAGACTTTACAATGATTGTTAGATTGGTCAGCATAAATCCTTTTATTTACACCGTGGAATTCATCATGTACTAAACGCTGTATAGGATCGAAGGATTATGCTAAATCACCCGTGCAAATTCAAACTGGATAATCCATAAAACTTGTATTATACCTCACACTTTCTTCACCGTCGCACTGACAAATACCAAATGCCACGTCATACTGCTTCAGTGAGCAAAGAACCTAACCTCACTCCGTCGGTTTTTAGTATAAACAGATTTTGAATCAGAAGTGTAATTCTGCGATGTCTAAATTTCGGCGGCCCGCTGGCCAAATTTGTCACCTCCCATCCCAAACATTATTCTGTTTGCGTGGGCCCTTGTTTGAGTTCCTGACTATGTGACGTTCCTGCCGGTGGCTTCAGGCGTCGCCGCATCTTCCTGTTGGGGATTCCCCATCTTCCGCAAGTACAGTTTCTTCACGGTGAAGAACGCGACGCTCAAGCAGAGGCCACTTCCACCAACGATGAATATGCCGGCCATGTGGTCTATCTTGAAGTGAGCTTCGTTGGAACTCTTCGAATCGCCAGTTTTGTCACATTGTCTGCGTTCAGTCCACCACCTGAACGACGTCAAAAAGAAGAAAAGTAATTTGTATGAGATGAGAGACTAGCAGCAACGCAACGCCATATGTATATTTTGACTTAGCACTCTAATATAAAATACTCGAGCATGAACAGTATAACCAGGGCAGAGGCGACGGCGCGGCTGTTGGCAAATTTCCACACGTGATCAGTGACGGTAGCCTCCTTTATTCCTTTATTTCGTTAGAGCTGCGTTCTGTTTTTAAATGCTTAAATAGTTTCATTTTGCACACCCCCTAGTACCATGACTTAAATTTACTGCGGTTTGAATCTACTTCAGTTATTATGTACCTGGTCTTAATCTGTATGTAAACATAAAAAAAAAAACATTACGTCCAAAATTGATGGAAAGTTTTTTTCAAATAATAAGACAGAAGTTACGTGCCGATAATATAGCATTTTGAGTATTTCTAAATCAATAATAAATCCCAGCATCTGTGCTACCTAAGTTTGCCTGAGGCATTGCTCTAGGGGCGTGTCATTTGCCACTTTTTAAGTATTTACATGAACCGATAGAATGAAAAATCAACTGAGGTAAATGTGCTGACAGCTTGGAAAGGTCTGTAATCTTACTTTTTAATGAGTGTGTTGATATGACCGCTTTCCCTTAGCCTGAGTATCGCCATGTCAAGCAGGCGTTTGCTGGTGTTTCCCGCCGGAAGTCCGATGCCATGTTCTAACCTCAACACGGGCAAGCCTACCGCCATTGTCTGGCATAAGGTCTGTTCTGCAAAGGCGTTGATGCGGTAGTCAAATATAAGGGCATGACCGCCGCCAGCCACACGAGTAGCACCCTCTTCCGCAGTAGTAACGATTCCACCATGCTTGGAGATTTTCCGCCAAATCCCTTTAAATATTTCTTCTTTACTGTCTCTGATGTAGGACATAGTAGACGTGTGATCTACCACCAGAGGGACGAATTCCTCAGACTGGAGCAGGTCTTCGAATGTGTTCACTCCGGGATTTAAGTTAGATGTCGTCAGGAAGGCAGCCATGTTGGCTGTGTAGGTGGACACCGTAATCAGCGCGAAGAAAATGTAGCCTGCGGTGAGAATTCTCTGCGGCGTTGACTTTGGAGAGAAGTCGGTGCCCCTCATGAGCAAAACACCCAGACAAAACCAAAGACACTCTTTGGGCGTGAAGACCCGGGTAGCCTGAGTATCGCTTTGACAGTCCAGAAGGTAGAACATTCCACATAGTAGGAAAAACGCCGTCAGTAAGGCATACCAGAGTGTAGGTGAGAATGGTTTGAGGAACTGGAAGATTGAAAGTGTCCTCTGAGGCTTGGGAACAAGGATGTTGGACCCGGTGGTGAGGATGCCGTGTGTAAAATCTATCACTTCCTCTCGGCTAGACGTGATTGACAAAGCTCCTAGAGCCAGCATAGCCCTCTGTAAATGAAGGACACAATAATCACAGGAAAATGCGCAGTTGCTGCAGTTGGTTAATGGCTGAACTTTGGCCTTATCTCCAAAGAGGGCACTATTTCGATATCAGTGTCAAGTCAGATACTCCAGCATTTCCTGAAAGATTTTCACATAAACTGATATACTACATGTGAATCCATGAGTTGAAACAGAAGTTCGTATACCAGCCGTAAAAAATCCTTTTCGTGTTAATAATCGAAAGACCAATTCAAATCAACGTTTCACATAAGCCACCAAGCGACTTAGAAGGTATATAAGGTCAGACATGGAGGGTATTCATGTAAAGAGAAACTGTGAACAGTTTTCAATGATGATGGAAGGACCCAAGGAATGTTCCGGGCGGATGGATTGAATCGTATGCCATTCCAATTTATAAGTTATCGTTAATCAAACCCAGCTGTAAGTGGATACATTTATCATACAATTAATGTCTTCGAAATTCGGAGATATCCCAAACTGCAGTTCTGCATTAATTCTCATGAGTAATCTCTCTGATTTGTTATGTCTCGAGATGTGCAACATGAAGTCTGCTTTATCCGAATAAGGTGCTTTTCAGAATTAATATCTGAGCCCCACAAGATGCAATTACCGAGACACAATTTTCAACACGATTTCCACAGGTTCACACTTCGACATATTCTTTGTTATCACAAATCAGAGAAAAATCTATGCCTCTGATTGGTCTATCTGCCTTGAATAGGCTACCGTTTTCGCAAAACAGGCAAGCAATACAGTCTCTCGCCTTTTATATTTTTTGTGTATCCCTACGGAGTCAAGGATTCTCGCTCCGGAAGAGGGCAACGCTTGTCAGCAATGTACGAGCCAGTAACTTTTCTGGCCTTTCAAAGAGTTCTAATGATTCAGGAGTTAACAACAACAACATGTAGAAAAATTTCTCGTAGCATCTTTTTGAGATAACTAAATTGCAAACCGTTGCAAACTGAATCGAAAATTACTATCTAGCAGTCGACTTAAAGCAAGTATTTTTTGCTCTGCGCCCTCAGTGCCCTGATGCTGTTCTCATGGTGTGAGCCGTGACATCGGTCTCGGTCGCTGAATCAGTGGCAAAGCTCCGTAAAAACGCAGCGTGTTTTGGCAGAAATAGTCGCCCGGAATGCTCTTCATTGTGATAAATTCCTTATACCAGCGTGTTGCGTGGCTATACTGCCTGATATTTCGTCTCAAACATCACTATTTCCACCCACCTTCCGGACTCGTGAAAATATTTATCTTGTCTACGAAATATCAGGCAGTATACCCACGCAACACGCAGGTACAAGTCATAGTATTCGTGTCAGGGTTGTCGATAACGTTGTATATAATGTTATCGATGTTATTCTCTCATGCAAACAACCAGCTTTATTTTCATCCTTATCTTGTGTTCAGTATCTGCATGAAGTTAGTCAGTGAACAACTAAAGGGATTTGGTGCCTACAGTACATGGCTTTAGCCGCCATGAAAACAACAGTCATCATCGTCATCGTCATGGCCATCACCATTATCATCATAATCATATGATTTATCCCGACAACGTTAAAACGTTCAGTTGTATATCACCATAACATACCAGCTACATGCTTTATTTACCCCAGCAAGGATTTCTCCAACCATACCGTCCCACGTTCCGTTTTCTCCCTTCAATCCATAGCTGTTATTAGGAGCCTGGTAAACCTCATAACTGAACAACAGCTCTCTCGCTAGTTGTTCCAAGAGGTCTATTGAGAAACCCACAAACTCGTTCTCACCACCGTAATTACGACCAGTTACGTCCTTCTTCCGCATGACAAAAGGGGCGTCCTGGTAAACAAAAAGAAAATTTTAATTGCTTATTCGGGTCACCAATGTATTGCGACATTTATCCAGAATGCTTATTAATGTAGTCAAAAGCAAAAACAAACAACACGGCCTAGCTGATAGCTGTTGTAATGAGCGTAGATTTGCAAGGAGAAACAACTCACCACCACCACCACCACTTTGACGACATCGGGGAATATACCCATGTCCTCTACCTCAACTGCGTCGTCATCCCCGCTCTCCATAAACTTAATTCGTGGCCCTCTGTCCTCTTTACCCGTAGAGGTCCATTCCCCAAGCTATGAAAATGTATGAAAAAGCAAATTATTTATTTGGCTGCTGTTTAACGCTCATATACTCATTCCCTCCATGTACGATGGCCGTTAGTGTTATGGTCGGAGGAAACCAGAGTGACCGAGTTAAACCAGCAATCTTTAAATGGTTACGGACTCACGGGCAACGTTAGAATGTTAGACGAGTGTCGTCGACTGCTTAGTGTTATCAACGTCCCAGGGAAACCGATAATGGGGAGATGTAGATATTCCATGTCCAAGGGTGGGTCTGAACCCCCCAAAATATTTATACGTAAAATGTATTGTGTATTGTCATTGCTTGAGGGTTGTCCACGAACGACTCTTCTTTTCTTCCCGTCTTTACCAACATACACACGTGCATGCAAAATGTTACAGGAAAAGAAAAGAACCGGTTGTTGTCCGAAGGAATTAACCACCACACTGTTCCTGACTATGGCATGTTAAAGTCATACAACAGCATAACGTCTGTTTGAAAATATAGAGGAGGCCCATGGTAAGTATAGATCTATAAGCAAAACGTTTCAGGTTCTGCTATTTATTTTCTTTTACCGAAGTTACTGACACGAAAGTAACCTACCAAATTCTCACAGGATTACCTTCTTGAATACTTTGGCACCTCCATATTGGTACAGATGAAGCTTATAATCACTTCTCTCTCCTCGCTTGTTGAACTTAAGATGACCCGTTTCTCCATACACTCCAGAAAGCTAGCGTAAATGAAAAGTATGAACAACGAAATAAAACCGGTAAATTAATGTTAAAACAGCTTGCTCTGGGGTCAGCAGGTCGTAAAAGGAGTATAAAATACATTATAAACAAATTATAAAATATGATTTAGCCGTAATGCAATATAGGTCTTATGTCTTATGGAATGATGGTTACACTTGCTGCAGTCTCCTCAACAAGCTTTATGAGACCAGTCTCCAAGAAATAATGTCTGGATGTTTTTTAATCAAAGTTAAGAATTATGGATTATACACAGACGTTTATGGCGTCTTTGTTTGGATGATTTTTTAGTCCTAGCCAGTTTGAACTCTCAAGTGGCTTATCGACACAAAAGTACCCATCATGTTTCAATGGTGGAGTCTCGCACTATCTGCGTGGTTAGTGAAAACATGATGCAAACTAAGAGAACAGATCACTCTGCCTAATACATTATATAGCCATAGAGAATATCAACTGATTATTCCGGCTAGGGAGAACATTATCTGGCCATAGAGAACATCAAGATAACCTTGCTAAATATGAAATTATCAGACCGCTGATGGCATTAGTTGGCCACAGAGAACATCAAGCGATTATCCGGATTTTATCCTGGCTCGTGATTTTGTAGAGCAGAAAATCTACTCCATTGGAACACCAAACGTCGCATG
Source organism: Acanthopleura granulata (assembly GCA_016165875.1). Taxonomy (NCBI): domain Eukaryota; kingdom Metazoa; phylum Mollusca; class Polyplacophora; order Chitonida; family Chitonidae; genus Acanthopleura; species Acanthopleura granulata. The sequence continues at coordinate 33,254,647 of JABBOT010000001.1, read as the reverse complement.
AGTTTTACCTGGCCAATGTGACAGTATTGCGGGCCATTATGAGAACATTCGACACTACAAGACATCATCCAGTCAAAGAGATCAATTCATGGCAAAAGAAAATATTACCTACTTTGTGAAGAAAAGAGAAGGTTACCACCAAGGACACTCACTGGTATACCTTTTTGATTTGATGTAGAAGTTTCAGTGACGTGAAATCTTCGTTACTGGCTTTGGGTCCTGCCTCGTCGAAATAGTCCTGCATGGCCTTGCCGATGACCACAGCAGTGTCGGCGGCCATGGCGTAGTGCGGATCCATGATCTCTCTCTTAGGGTGGATGAACTGGAAGCTGAGGATTTCACACTTCGCGTTAAACAAACCCAAATTCACGTTATTGTCCAATCCAGCCAGAGCACTGAGCAGAGAATACTGCAAAAAATACCCCCCAAAATGCTGTTTAGTGAAAAGAAAATAAAAATCTAAATACAACAGATGAAAAGTGGGGTTTTTTTTTATTATCCTACAGAAATACCTGTGAATGCTCAAATTATAGGATTAAGATTTGAAACAACTTTTTGTCTATAACTAAGAATTAAAACGGAATATTCCATGTCTATCTATACATAGTAACTGAGGCTGTATGTGCACTTTTGACCCAAATCATTAACATACCGGCTCAACAATGACGAAGGCATAGTCTTCTTTCTCCAGCATGTTGAACTTCTTTGCCTGCAACGATACAAAATATACACCTGAATTGTTCGAGTGGGGCGAGATATAAATATGAGACGTCAGGATCGTATGCTTCAGATGCAAAAGAACAGAATACGGTATTTACTGCATGAAGGCATTCAGTTTGAATGCTTATGTAGCATACAGAGTATGAGAATCCGTGAAATATATTAACACACCATCAATAGCACACTCTTAGTGAATCAGAATTTACAGAGTGTGGCGGAATACGACACAACCCACGGAGTGGTCTCTGTATGATGACACAGGGTAACACATAAGGATTATCTGTCTGTGATGAATGCCTTGAGCCACCTAAATGAGAGAAGAGCTACGAGTTTTTAAAATAATAAGCTACCTTTAAATAAAGTATTCTTCATCTGAAAGACCATTTCGTGCTGATTCTAAATATAGTCTTCATTGTTATGTGTAAAAAATATAACGAAAAACATCTTTGATCATGTTTGGAATATGCATAAAACGGGCTCACGTTTCACGAAAGTTAATTGAATCCCGGACTGAATTATGACCTGTGTCTAATACACTTTTTGTCACATTGTTACCATATCTGATTTCGTTCTTTTCTGGAAAGCAAGCATTTATAGTGCCAAAAACAGTTATCCTTATCAACGCCTGACGGTTGAGCAAATGAGTAACGTTCATGGAGTTTCCAGGCTATGCAATTCTAGTTACTAGGCCTTTATCGTGTCTTAAAATTCACACGCAGACAGTAATCCGTGGTTCTCTCTCAGTAGACTAGCCGAACAAACCTCGGCAATCTCAAAGCTCATGCCATGTGCGGCTATATATGAGAAGTAGCCTGAAGGAGTCGTTGTATATACCAAAAATATTTTTAAAAAGTTTTCTAAAAAGTTTGCAAGTATAGATACTGATTTTATGACGATAGCTGTGAGGAAGGACCGAGCAACGGCGCCTGATCGCAGGCATTGTATGCCACAATAATCTGTTCCTTTTAGCTTCCTTTAACACCTTATTATTATTATTTACATTTAAAACATCAGTTGATCAAAGCATCTATGGGCCACATCTCACCTGCTGCAGAACTGCAAATATGAGTTGATCCTCGTGGTCACGTGGGCTGCAGATGATGATCTGTCGCTCCGCCATCAGCTCGGCGTGCCGCAGAACGATTTTGATGAATTTCTTGGTGTTTGAGGAATTGTATGGGATGGAGAATGGGATGAGTGATATTCTATCGTCGATCATTTGTTGAGCCAAGTCAGAACATTCTGCAAACCAAAGAAACAAACCGTTAGGGATATATAAACTACCCTGAGATATGTTGTAAATCTCTTGTGTATAAGCTCGCAATACTTTTACCATCATCTAAGCAACTCATCGCTGTGATGTAACTACCATAACATTGAAGACCTAAAACTCCACATACAATTGAATAAAGAAAGACTTGGAAGAAACTATCTGTACACTGATAGTGTAATAAAACTCCTTGAAAATCAAATGTGTAGCAGGAGACAGATTGATTAAATGATCTTCACAATGTTTTACAAACAGAATACATCACGTTCACAGACTTGAGCATATAAATCCAATCACACCAAGTATTTTTTTAAAAAAAGAAATTACCATGAAGTAAAACAGTCTTAAAACAGTTACATTATTCAAATTACCCTCGCGGTCATGGCGGTCCGGCATGATCATGATGGCGTCCCTCCAGTGCCGAACGAGGAACAAGTCCACCACGGCCATGTTCTGCTGCTCTTGAGGTGGGACCAGCTCCACGAGAGTCGCCCAGTTCACCGTGTCCTCCACCCTGGTCATGTCGCTCCAGTGGTACCCCTTGCCAGCCGTCGTCAGGTACGTGACGTTCAACTGCTCCAACATCATGGCCACGTTCATGTAGTACGGCCCCACCACGATGTGAGTCTCCACTTGGTTTGTTCGACTCTGACGTATTAACTCTGACCAAAACAGAGGAATTGAGAAAATGATAGAGGGTTTAAATTTGTCAGTGACTTTCTAATTATATAAAAAGGGTGTCCGGGACCTCTGCAAAGAGAAGCAAATGTTGCAACTAATGAAACAACAGTACTATATATATGAATGACAGTACCACTATATATATGAATGACAATACCACTATATATATATGAATGACAATACCACTAATTTCAACAGCATAACAATATCACCAAGAATTATATAGCTGACACTGACAGTCAAATAGGCGGACGGCATTGCTGTTTTATTAGTTTTGCTTCCCTTTGTAGGTTTAGCCCGGAACCCCAAACCCACCGTCCTCAGATGGCCGGAGAATCCCTTTGAAGTTTGACGCAGTATTCGGGGCGACTAAGTTTAGGGATTTTGAGTATGTGTGGAGGAAACCGGGCAGAGCGCGGAACCCAAACCCCACCGCCCTTTTCACGTACCTGACATAAAACCACAACCACTAAAACTTCATTACAGAGGGGGAAAAGTTCTTCTGTAACTTGACAAATATCGGTTGTTGACCTGCACTCCAGTCACTCCACGCATGAAACTGATATCCACATGAAATTAAATAAATAAATAAATAAATATAAATTAGTGTGACTCACCTGGTTGGATATTGGTCCATCCTTTCTCTGGAAGCTGTAAATGTGTGTCTACCTCCACGGAGTTCACTGTGATCTGTACGCAGGTTGGCAGCGGGTGGTTTTTGTCTCGGTACTTTGCGAATGTTTCTTCGAATCCCATTCTAGTGGGACCTTCTCCAGAAAATAAAACTGCACAGAAATGAATTCTTTGATTAATCATTTTGGTTGTTTTCAAGACATTGAGATCGGTACTATTATCTTGTCGGTGATCAAACTCCTTTAAGGGCCTGTTTCACTTGTACGTGAACATGTCCGTGGCTATAACATGTTGCTCATATGGTTCTACTAAAGCAACTTACCTTTTGATATCAGAAAAGGGATAACTTAATTTACTTTTAAAAAAATCACAAAGCATACTTTGTGAAGTATGACTGCACTGTAAGTACTGTAGATGTCGCGTCCCAAACACTGCAGGTATTACATCTATGGCATTGTAGACATCACCTGTCCAGCACTGTAACCATCGCGTTCTCAATACTTTAGGCGCCACATCATCAATACTGTAGGCATATAGTTTACATCCTTCACAACATCAACTGGAATATGGATTGCTTATCTGTTACAAGACAAATGGGACAAATTCACATCATTTGTGTGAGGAAACAGCCTTTCCGTCCTATTACTTGATATCTTTATTTTGATTTTCAATTATTGCGCACACATATGCTCATAAACATCTTAGAAGTGTAAAAATTTCATAAAGAATGTTATATTTCTGCATCACTAGTTTTATCCAATAGAATACTGACTACAATGAGTCTATTTCTATCTGCACCATAGCTAAATCATACTGCTGGCGGCAGAATCTTGGAAGTACCTTAGGTTAATTTATTCTGTATATCTCTGTTACCGGAGATGGATTGTATAATAACCGGCCTTTTACACATAAATCAGACTTGGTCTTAATTCGTGGTATTGATTGTCAACATAGATTTGACCGTAAACCTTATATTTGACTCAATGCATCATAAAAGTTTACTGATAGACAGCGCTTAGCATTAAAATACAAATGCCTTTTTTAAGGAACAATTGTAGAGCAAAACTGTCTGAAAGTTGACTAAGTCAGGTTTAAGTTCATAAGATAGATTTGTGATTCTTAAATCTGGATATTTTTAAACAACCATTTATAGTGCAGGTCAAGAGTTTCCTTGAAATTATACAAAAAGCTCACGCGATAAAAAAAAAAAGGTAATATAATTCTGATAGCTGACAAAAAGCTTTTTACTGTTATTTGCCGAGCTCAGGGAGCACATTGTATTCCAGCAATCGCTTGACCTTGGCGGGTAAATCAACATATGGCTACATTCACAACGAAGAAGTAATGTCCAGTGATCTATAAATGCATATCTGCTAAGCGCCTTTGTCTTTGACAACTTATAATCTAGAATTCGCTCAGTTCCATTGTGGTTAGATTTGATTTCAGATGAATGAGCTACCTATGACAAAATGCGTGAAGTACATGCGTGAAGTCAAGGTGTCACCTTGAGCTCTGGTTTTCACGCCGTTTATGACATCAAAGAAGGACTTATATATTTGATTCCTTCGTAAACCCGGATTCTGCTGGTAGTCTGGGCATCCCCACGGCCTGGTCCCTTTGTATTGTTTTTATGTTATTGCGTAACGCAGCATTTTGAATTATTTTAGACCCGTGACGTGTAATAAATTTCAATTAACATCACTGCATTGTTTAAGCCAACTTGCTGGGTGGCTTGGGATAGAGAGGTAAGATGCTCCTTTTTAAAGATTTCCAAGTACTAGGTCAGGGCTTTGTATCCAAGGATGTGCCTTGATAGTGGCGTAGTCCCCTGGGCTCCACAGAAAAAAAGAACTAGAGCCTACCACCAAGGAGCAATCAATGTGCTAGCAGATCTTCCCACGTACGGTCCGAGAGGATACCAACAGGAGCTGGGCGTGAACTCACAACGACAGTATTGGCGAGAGCCACCTGGATTATTACGCTACGCTAGCGCACTAACCGCCTGAGTCAAATCGATTTAATGAGTCAAATGTTTGGAAATTTACCTGACAATTTCGAAAGCAAATTTTGAAAGCCACCCCACACAGATTTATGTGCTTATGATAGAAATGCTTATCATACAGTGGTGTGTACTGACAATTATTATACCACGTCGCAAACAGCCCACCTCTGTACTCATTATTATAAACCATTATGTCTACATTATGCTGGGGGGGAAACGGACAGAAATCGGAGGAAACCGACTACCATCCGCAGGTTACTATCTAGATCCACTTTTTATTAATAACATGTAACACGCTTGTCACTTACCCACATTCAAGGTGACCTCTTCCGTGGAACAGGCCAGGGCACCGTGACAGTAAAGCAACAGAATGATGCAGCTCCACAAAGGTGTCCAGAGTGCCATACCTCCACACCGGCCCAGAATTGCCGTACACAACAATCTCGCCTGTTCTTGTGGTATATATGATAAACATGCGCGTGGCACCCAATGAGTATAGATACATCTTTCAGCACTAACCCCGAAAGTCACTCAAAGGTAATTTCCCTTAGGTCGTAGTGCTCTGAGGTTTCACTTGTGAGACTGGTATTTATTGTTGCCGTCATCCACAAGAACGCTCAGTCACGCTTGACATTTTGACATTAGAATAGGTTATAAATATTTTATTGAGAGCACTTAACAAAGACCGGACTAGGTATAAAGTTATTTTATTTTCCATACTGGTCAGTGACAGCAATGCGAAGCAGAAACACGGTTTCTATACATGAGGATATTCTATTACGCATATATGCATAAGTATGTAGGCCCATAAAAAGATGAACGTGCATAGACTCCTTAAAGTGGAAAGAAAATATACAGTGTGTCGACAACATTTGACGAAAAAGGCTAACTAATTTACAAACAGAAAGGCGATAAAAATTTTGGGATGTGGGAGAAATAAAAAAAATCGTCAATCGAGTGTATAGCCACGTAAAAAGCCGACGGTATTTGTGTGGTCTAATCGCTAGTGATTACTGACTAATTTGATTTAGTCGATTTGGCTCCGTGCAAGCTGGTCGTTGAGGCCTTATTCAGACTATCTAGATCCCAGGGGCCGTTTATGGGTATGACGCATTAGATACACTAATGTGGCTGTCAGCCTACACGCCTGATTGTCCATACCAACAAATCCCCAGCGTACCCGGATCATGTTCAAATGATTCTGCCCCATGCAGGCACTGAGATCCACCCGAAGAGCAATTGCAAACATCCTAAACTGTTGGAGCCCGATGATGTATCATTCTTTTGGCACCTCTATCGGCCTGGCCAGCAAATAAAATTTTTTGAAGAGAAAAAAGGCGGCACTACATGCCAGCCCGAAGAGTCCCACGATGAACACGCCTGCCATGTGCTTCAGCTCGAACTGGATCTTGGTGGGACTCTTCTCCGCCTTACCGAGCGGGTCACATCGCCTTTTGTCGTACCACCACCTGGCAGAAGAGACATATAATCACGTAACTGTTTAAACCATCAAGGTCTGGCTGTATATTTAACTTGAATTGCTTCATTTTTCTCGGTAAAACGTTGTGTTATTGCGGTGATCAGAAAAGATTTTCGTCCACTTGGGTAAAAACAGTTTTCACAAATGTAAACTCACGTGTCACAAGATGCCTAGCTCTCGTTTCCGAGGCCAAGAAATGAAGATAGCGTAAACAGGAAATTTTACCCCATATATGTTAAAAAGAGCAGCACACTGTCACAGACGGTCGGAGCAACATATAAAAATATGACATCTGTTGTCACAGGGCTTCCAAAATCACAGCCCCCCAACAAACCTCCCCACCCACACTTTGAATCACACAGACATCTTGTATGTCTTGTGTTTTCACCTCAGTTATAATCTGGGAATAGAGTTTCCACCCAAACGAATAGATTAACAGATGAAAATTAGGTGAAAAGTAAAGAAAATGTTACAAAATTGAGAACAAAATTAAATGTTGCATTTGGGCCATCGCGCCATTCGTACAAATTTTCTGTAAACTGCAAAACTGTTTTTGATGGCTTTTAATAGTGTTATTGGTTTTGCAATTTAGTTTTCTGTCAAAAAGCAAAAGCCTCAGAAGCAGTTATTTTATGAAGGTTTTTTTACCCTTTACTTGCATTTAGGTAGTTTTGTCACATACTAGACAACGGAAGTTACCTTTTCCGGAGATTTCTGATGGTTCCATCTTCAATCATCTTCAAAAGGGCAATATCTATTTTACTCTTGAAGGGTGCACCAGCCGGCATACCGATACCATGTTCTTGTAACATAATAGGTGAGGCCACGGAACGAGTTTTACACTCCTGCATCTCCGCGTACTGATTAATCAAGTAGTCAAACACGAAAACACCTTTCCCCTCCTGGACAAGTCTAATGGCTTCGCTGGCATTGGCTAACAGCCCCGAATGACTCTTGATCTTCTGCCATAAGCGACTGTACACCGCCTTTGTGCCTCTCTTCAGGAAGTTCATGGTGGCCGAGTCAGCTACCGTGTAGATGTGAACGTTCTTAGCGTCAGCCAGATCCTCCAGCGACTCAATGGTATCCTCAATATTCGTCGTCGTCAGAAAGGCGGCCATGTTGGCTGTGTACGTCGACACGGTGATGAGGACGAAGAAGGTGAAACCGGCCGAGAGTATTCGCTGTGAGGAGTGGCGCGGAGAGAAGTCCGTGTCTCGCCTCATCAACGTCCCCACGGAGAACCAGAACGTTTCCTTCATGGTAAACTGGCGAATGTCATAGGAGTAATCCAATGCGAAGTACACCAGGGATACCAGCAGAAATGATCCGACAATAGCAAGCCAGAGATTGGGCGAAAAAGGTTTGAAGAACTGGAATATGGTGAAGGTTTCATTTGGTTTTGGTATGAGGATATCGATACCCGTGCTGATGACTCCCAGACTGAAGTCCACCACCTGCTCTCTCTGTGACGTTATCGAGATGGCGCCCATGGCCAGGGTAGCGTTCTGAAACCGTCACATGATGGTCAAGAGTAATGTTGGGAAAGAATTATGTGATCGCCAAAAGTAGCGTTCTGAAACAGTTGTAGGATCGCAAATAGTAGCGCTCAGAAACATTTATTTGTTCACTTATCCTGAAACAGTTATTCTTTCGTTTGTATAACAAACAGGTTTTCAGAATTCAAAGCTACAATAATATGAATATTATCCAAGTTGTTTGTTAATTCTATCATTCATTTGATACTTTACCTGTCTTCTTAGAAGAATTTAGCATTAGTGGTTGGTAACTGTAATACGAAAGTGCCGAAGACAGCACTGTAGTTTCCATAAATATCAACAACAGAAATGTTGTGTTGACGAATACCAGAAGTCAAGAGTGTTGATAAATGCTAAAGACAGAAAAGCAGCTTTGACAAAATACCAAAACCGAAAAATACAGCGTTGACAAAAGAAAAATAGACAATAGACAAAGACCGAAATGTGGGGGACATTGACATCGCTGTACATGAAAAAATGTGACAGACTGGAATGTGGTGTTGAAAAATGCCGATAGGGAAATGTGGTGAACTGACTTAGTCCACCCATGATCCACTTACCCCGTTAAGAATCTCACCGATCATCCCATCCCACAGATCCTGGTCGTTGTCCTTCACCCCGTATCTGTTACCGGGGCTTACGTAGATCTCATACCGGAAGTGTAACATCTTAGCCAACCGGTTGAGAATGTCTACAGTAAAGCCCACGAAGTCAGTGCCCCGCTTGATAACGAACGGTTTCTCCTGGAATGACATGAAACAAATAGGAAATTGAGATATCAAAACAATAGTAAATTGTGGTAAAACATCTAAAATTAACTAGCAGGTTAAATGGATGACTTTACCGTTACCAGAACTGTCAACATTGCAGTTACGCGACACATGAACCTATCGGTACAGTCACCACTGTAGCAACGCATGAACCTACCAGCAAAGTCTCCACTGTGAGAAGGCAAGAACCTATCAGAACTGTCACCATTGCAGTAACGTATGAACTTACCAGAACAAAGTATGGACCTACCAGTACAGTCATTAGTATAGCAACGCATGAACCTCCTACTGCAATTATGATTGTAGCAACACATGAACCTACCAGTACAGTTACCACTTTGACAATGTCCGGGAAGATGCCCATCTTATTGTCCTCGCGGCTAATGTCCGTATCAGTTCCCAGTTCTATATCTCCGGGCTGTTGGTCCGATCGACTGGAGACATTGGTAGGCTTCCAGTGGGCCACCTTAATTAGAATGTTAATAGAAATTCATTCAACTGGGTGTTGTACAATTTATTAATATAAAGTATTATACAATTTACAATGTCGAACTAAGAATTGTCGGCTTTTTCCCCACGTTGAATATCAACTAAATAAAGAGATTTACCATGCCGTGAAAAATAAAATCCAAAATATTTCAATACATACGGTCGAAGATTTGCCGCGCATAATTCCTCAAACCGCGGTTATTGTTTCATATTTGTTCGATTCAAATGCAACCGGAATAGATCCATCTAGACCAGTACCTTGCTATAGACGTTGGCTCCTCCGTGGTTGTAGAGGTCCAATGTGTAATTCACCCTCTGACCGGTGCTGTTGAATTGGATCCAGCCCGTGTCTCCTTGCACCTCAACCTGACGGAGAGTCAGTTATTGTTAGAACAAATTAGTTTTTGTGGTCGATTCCAGGACGCAATTTCAGTCTTAAGTCAAAACTTAAAACTTCAGTTTTATGCACAGTTCGAGATACAGGCGGCTAAAATTGCCTTATAAAATCGTGTTTGTGACGTGCTCTGAATTTTAACACCATGAGCGTAAAAAGAAGCGTTTAAATCAGATGTCAAATTTTGAATTTAGTCACACTACTTGGTTTTGTGGAAAAGGCATCAGTTTAATAATGCTTAATTCGTCAAGAGGTTAGAATCCATTTGTTTCAAAGAATGAAGGCAATATACTGTTGCGGGTTCACCTCATCGCCATGATCAGAACACCGAATTCTGTCCATGCCACGACAGTGATTTAGAAAAACATTATTACAAAAAATATGTTTGACGGTCAGTCTTGTTAGCCAAGTCAGAGGACAATAACCTTCTTCATGTAACCGATCAGTTCTTTACTGGAAATCGTAAGCCTGGACTTGTCCTTGTTGTCCATGAAGAACATCTTCAGGGCCTCCTGCACCACCCGTCCCGAATCATTGGCGGCCGCTTGGTGGATGTCGAATTTCCCCCGACCCTCACGGTGAGGCGGAACAAAACGGAAGGCAAGGATCATACAACGGGCGTTATACAGACCCAGCTTGAAGAAGTTATTTCCGGCAAGGGCCTGTATTGTGGACGTCTGAAGAAAAAAAAGAACAGAATTTGATAAGTAAAGCTTTATACAACTCTTGTTGATTTGGAAATCTAATAACTGAAAGTTGTTTAATTAAACAAAGAATTTGATTAAAGAAGAAGAATACTCAATGCAGGACATTCATTTTAAGAGAACCATGGAAGCAAGTATAACTGTCTGTTTGGGAATGAGTCTTTGTATTCTTGAGCCACCGGAGGATTGCATATATAGAGACGGCACACCTTTTTATAAGATATAACTAGTAACTGTCATAACATACCGGCTCTGTTACCATGAAGATATTCTCGTCCTTGCCAATAAGATCAAAACGTTTGGCCTAACAATGAAAGAGAAAACATCCGGTATATAATTTATAATATTTGAACAAGGAAAGACTATATGTTGATGTAAACAATGGCAATGATATGATATATAAAAGCTTATATTGTGTGTATAGGCCTGCAAGAAATGGTAAAATACTGATGTCACCGTATATATTTTATACATAAGAACAAAACGGTGATAACTGGAGAGTAGCGTGAGAAAATGCCCAAAAATGTTTAAATAAAATAATGAAATAAGGAAATGAAGAAAGAAACGTTTATTTATTCTCCACTCTTGGCTTACTTCCAGTAAGACATCTCTAATAAGGCGATCGTGTTTGTCCTTTGGGCTGCAGATGATGATTCGGGTTTCCCCCTGTAGTTCAGCGATACGTAACACACTCTCGAGAGAGTCTCGGGTGTCGCGAGACTTCGCGGTAACGGAGAATGGAATGAGGGAGAGTCCACTATCAATCATCTGGGTAGCCAAGTCTTGACATTCTGTCAAAAGTGAGAAGGCAATTCTATCATATGTGCTGTACCATTACCATGTACTCTAACTAGGTTTTGTTTGCTGTTCGCCTCTTTGATGAGCAGGGTTCTCATCAGTACTTTTCATAGTGGGAAATAGTTCTTCCTCAGTTTGTTACATTCAGATATAAGCAATCATGTCAAACACGGCATTGCTGTGCTTTGATGACGTCATGTGAATAGAACGCGACCTAGTGATGAAGTTGTGAAATCTAAACAAACATCAGCTGAAAGTTTTGTAACACATACAATTTTCTTTAGCTTAAGATGCATGGATCCAAAAGGAAAAGAAAAAAGGGACAGATGTCTTGCCTTTTCATGTTGAACTTAGGCCTATACGAGAAAATCGCAAGGTATCACTTTTCACTCTTTCAAAGTGAAAGAATACAAAACAAATTAAGTAAACTCCAGCGGAAAGACTTTAGGGCTTTATCTAAATCCATCTTTCTTTATTTCTTTACATCAGCATAAAAGCAGTTTTAAGAATACGTATGTGTTTTGAATAGTGTGAATGAACAAACTCAGCGTTGACAAATACTGTTCCTTGTTTCTTTTACTTATGTAAACACGGTCTTTGATCTTATACTACCCCATTTAAGCGGTGCAGTAGACATAACTTCAGGAAACTTCACACAACTTTTTTTCCTCAGCTGTAGTTATCAGTAGTATTTTCGCTAACGTTAACGTTATCCTTAAAGAGACATGATGGAACTAAATTTGGATTTTTAAACAAATTCTGGTTGTGACGTATTAACGAAGTTTTGAAGTTCGTTCATAAATTAAATCAGCCAAGTTAAAATTAAAAATATTCATAGAGTATATAGCTTGCACGAGGCCGGAGATGTCCTGCCGTTATCCGAATTCAACACAAAGAGAACGGGCCATTTGGCCGCATTAATATTCGACCGAAAGGACCCAAAGCATGTATGAAGGCGTTCGGGATCACTCGATACTGGCTACACGAACACGGATAATGCTAGCAGCTGTCGTATATGTGAAATAATCTTGAGTACGGCGTAAAACACCAATCAAATAAATAAATAAATATAACTCAGAAACGCGTGTCTGTTAAACCGTTAACACCTCCGCAACAACAACAACATTTGCTTCCACCTGTTGAGCAGTAGTTCTGCGACAACAGGCCACCAATTACAACTCAAGACTTGCTTGTCAACCTGCTGGCAAGGTTTGTCCGATCCTGTAACGAGACAGCCGTGAGTCATTCTTTTATCCTTGTCAGCAACCATGTTTGTTTACATATGCAGTATACAGAGCACTTGTGCGCGTGCTCCATTTCCACCGAATTTACAGCCCCTCATTTAAATATTCTGGCAGGCTTTTGAGTTTTCAGGCGGGTTTTTTTTGTTATTTGTAAACATTCACTTAACATACAATGCTGGTGGTGGGATCAATAAAAAGCTTGCAACTTTTACTTCTTGGGAAAAATTCTATATATTCATGTCATTTTGTAATATCGCAAAAATACCGTCTTTTTTTGTTCGGCCATGAAACGATGATTAATCCCCATATAGCTACTTATTCGTTTATTAATTTTAATACTATTTATTTATTTATACATTAATTTATTTATTATTTATTTGTTTTCACTCTTCATTTTATTTATTTATTTGTTTATTTATTTATTACTTTTAATTTTATGCATTTATTATTTGTTGAGTGCATTATTCATCCTTAATTTTATTTATCTATTTCCTGCTTTATTAATTGATTTATTGATTTATAACTTTTAGATCTATTTATTTATTTACTTACTTGAAATGAGACTTACCTTGATTGCCCATATTATTATCCGACATGATCATCACCACTGAGTCCCAGTTCTTCTTGAGGAAGAGGTCGACCACTGCCCGGTTCTGCTCTCGGACCTGTGGGATCAGTTCCACCATGTTAGTCCACTGCACCGGATCGTCCACTCGGTTCAGATCCGTCCATTCGTATCCCTTGTTATCCGTGACGAGGTACGGGATACCCATCTGCTCCAGCATCATGGCCATATTCATGTAGTACGGACCAATCACTAGATCTGTGTCCACAGTGTGAGTTGTACTGTGGCCAATCATACCTGTGTGGCCAGAAAAATAGGTAATGCATTTAGAATAGCTCATGAATGCAAAATAATACTTTGCCGGGAAACTCTTTATGTATTTTCAGATTCTGTGAAAATAAAATTGCGGTTTAAAACTGTTGGTAAAGCACAAATTGCATATCCGGTATGTAAACACACGGGTAAATGTTGAATTTCAGGGTGTGAAGATAATCCTTAAGAGAAAAGTAGAAAAACTTTCTCAATGCTCGTTTGGCGTTTCGTTCGTGAGTTGCTAGGGATTCTTTCTTCTGTGTATTGGTTGGAAGAATTACAGCCTCTGAGAGACATGCATAATGTGCTTTTATTTAGGTTGTTGACTGAGATTTTGCCTTTGAACTGGAATTTGTTCAGACTGTACATCTAACGGAATTGTGTGATTTATGCAATGTGGACAGAACTTCATTTTTTGTTACGATTCCTAAATACATGCATGACATTGCTCGGGTGCAAAGGTATTTTCCGGTTTACCCTAGACTTCATTCTTGGATCCCACCAAAGCAGAGAAAATGTTTGCAAAGGTTTTCTAGTTAAATCCAGAAGATTTTGATGTGAATAGAGGTTAATTTTTTAAAATGTATTTCAAGTAAATATTAATTGTAAGTATCGAAAATCTCTGGTTCAGAATGTTAAATTGTGTGGTTAATCATCCCTCTACTGGATTGGAATACCCCAAATAATTTAATTCTATTTTAGTCATTGTTCAACGTCGTTGTGTTCCACCTGCAATTTCGAAATTTCTTTCTCACCAGGGATTCTGATATGTGACACAGAAAACAATGCTGAAGTAACATCACAGTTTCGAAGAATATACCATCTAAAAATTTCTCAAAGTGTGCTAAGTATAGAAAAGAATTGGGCATATACAGTTTCACCAAGTAAATTCTAAGAAATAAAAAAATTATGTGCAACACTCTGATTTTACTCGAAATTCGGTGTGTAACATATTTTCCACCAGAGTTTCAAAGCTTAAAATGACTGTATAATAGCGCTTTCAAAGATTTCTTAAGCGAAACGCCGCTAAACTATGCTATTCCATTGAAGCTTATAACGAAGGGTAACAATTCATCAGATCTGTGAGCAGCGTCCCCTGATTCTATGAATTTATTTATTTATTTTATTAGGGTTTAACGACATACTCAACAACATTTCCTTTGGGGGAGGGACGGGGATAACGATCAGCCTTTGGCAAGCTACTTTCGAACTTTCTTTCAAGTGACATACAGACTGTCACCCACAAGGCGAGCTCTATATGTATGCCTTATTCATGGATGTGTAGTGATGAGCGACCTTCCGGTACCACTACATGAATAGGGCCAGCGAACAATGAAGGTCATGTCAACGATTCCCTGTCTTAGGGAACCACTCCATGGATTGACTGATTATTGCTTAAAACCAAACTTCGGAATTTTCCCCTTGTACGAGAGCAGTCAGATTTATTGGTGGAGGAAAGCACCCAGGGTAAACCAACAACTGTTGGTATGTTACTACCAAACTTTCCGGCGTGTGAGGTACATAGGTGCGCATCATATCAGTGGGAGACAAGTGATCCTCAACGAAAGCTAGTCTTGACAAAAGGCCACTGGGCCGCTTATTGTCACCAAGGCATCAGAAGCGGTGCGAGCAGGAAAATAAACCAGAAATCTGTTTTGTGATTACAACTGGGCGTGAGAACAGCGCGTCAGAGGTGAGCTAAACATAAGCACATGATCATTCATGTCTATGCTTAACATTACATACTTCGCTGAGATCCCAGTATTCACCTCAGTTCTAATTTTTTTTGTGTGTGTTTTCACTAAGTTTTCCATTTGAAACTATCAAAGAGCCCCTGTAAATTCTCAAATGTCACCAAGACTCGCATAAAATGCACAAAATGGGTTGGATCGTGTGTACCTGCCTAGGGTTACAATGCTTTAACGAGGGCACTGAAAACAGCTATCTGTCCTGTTCCTGCAAATCCCTGCCCAAGGCGTGGTTTAAACCTGCACCTAATGTGTCCTATCAATTTCTAAGCTAGTATGTTTAATCGCAACTATTTGCAAAATATCACATTCTAGTAAATGGCTTATTTTTTCTTCAACAGATTATTCTCAACCTGAAATCTGACGAAGATAAAGGGTACCATCTTTTAACCACAAATATTCTCCACGAAACAAAATCCCCAAATTGAAACTGTTAACTAAAATTCCAAAGGACATGTGATTCTAGGCTGTCTAATATTAGAAAGTATTCGTCTGATTTATACGCCGATGATTCTGTGAAAAGACAGTATCGATTTTAATCCTAACATACCAAAACGTTAGTTAAACTGAAGCCAAAACAAAATGCGTTTTAGGCGTAAATATCCATATTAAACTGAATTTGGGGTTATTGCATGGTGTGAATATAAACCCTTATAACACCCCGTTATCCATGCGGATCTAATTACAGCTTTGAAATACAAGTCCTCGATCTGTAGTAACGCGACCACTGTTGTCAGGTGAACCTTGCATGTATAACCCTGACTAATGTCTTATCAGCGAACAATGCCTTTATCCCAAGGAATGAAATTATATAACTCACCAAGTCATACACAGGTACTTCTGTAAACAGAGTTAAGTACTCACCATCCTTTATCTTGGTCCAGCCACTCACAGGCATCCTAAAGTCGTGCAAAACGTCGTAACTCATGAAAAAAATTCGCACGCATTTCTTCAGCGTATTTTCTCTATTCAGGAAAGCCTGGAAATCTTTGGAGAACGAAATATCCCTTTTCCACAGAAGTATTCCTGTAAGAAATAAATACAGAATATTGACGAGTCCAATGGACTATTCTTTTCATGTTTTTTACTATTGACGAGTCCAATGGACTATTCTTTTCATGTTTTTTACTGCAGTATTCATGTTACTTCATTTTTCCAATAAAACATTCTTTTTTTAAATTCATTTATCGACTTAGTGACATGCAATGTCTTTTATACGGAAAAAGTTATGATGGTTACGAATGCGCTGTTTACATGGCAAGACTTTAATTAGTTTCCTTTTTCATGTCTTATAACTGCTATTATTCACAACTGCCTGTCACACACATTATTACACAATTAGCCTCCATTGTTACAGAATTGCAGAAAAATGCCACCGTCAACACTATTAAATCGAATGAAGAATGACTATGTAGGCTGTAAACTCAGTTCCTTGGTCCGTTCTTTAACCTACCGACTTTAAATTCCAGGAATTGATCCCTGTCGGTCCACGGGCATTCTGCTCGGACTGCACTGTCGGCTACCACCAAAAGCAAGGCGGTTAATGCCGTTCTAAAGTAGCACACCATCACAGCATCCTACATGGACCGCACGACTTGCAACCTCGGAAACTAAACTGTTTATGGGTATCTTAGCAATTCTGTTTTACGATAAGCGGTCTTGCAAGTATTCACTCCACGAAGGCTCAGCTGGTTGGGTCAAAACGTATACCTTTGATATTTATTTGACATTTTAGGGTGTCGTGATGTAAATGGTGGCTCCGGTTTATAATTCGGCGCAATATTGACTTTGTTAAGTACTGTTTACCTTCGTCAAATCACGTAAAGTTTCAACGCCCGTGGTGCCTTTTATCGTCAATGATATCATTCTTTGTTTGCTTCGACCGTTTTTTTCGTTTTTGACTATCAGTCATGTCTGAATTCTCAAAGGATCCTGGCCGCAATCCGATGGCTGTCAAATGAGACCAGTTCTGTAGATACTGTAGTTTGCATTAGCGTCACAGGTCAATAAATGTTATTGCCTGAGCTGATTGCTGTTTATCTCCCTTTGTTTACAGATGATGACCTGTCAAAGCCAAAAGCCCATTACCGATAATCCCTATAGTCGTACACTATTAACGAGCCGAGTGAACACCAGGGAATTTGCGTGGCGCGAATTCCGCCTACATCCGGTCTGGCGTGGACAAGCCCCGGGAGCGGAGAGTCGAGCTTCTGCTGCTCTCACCATCATCCAGCCTTGTTTTCCGGTCTGAATTGCAATACAGCTTTATTTCTGTTGGGCCACAATTCTAATATCATGTTGTAAGCTGCTTTAAAGTCTTTAGCGAACCGTCTTCAAACAAGTACTGGATCTGGGAAACCGGTCACACGATGAAAAGTGTCTTGATTAATACGCTACTGGCGTATCTCTGTGTCCAGTTCCACCAAGCTGAGACCCGCGACCAGAAGAGGAAGCTGACAGCAGGTGAGTCCCTATCTACCGTATATGCTTGTCACACATCAATGTTTGTAGCTTCTTTAACTAGAAGCCTGCTGACGGTCGTGGGTTTCCTCCGGGTTCTGCCCCGTTTCGTCCAATCATAATCCTGGCCGCCGTCTTATAGGTGAAATATTTTTGAGTACGGCGTAGAACACCAATCAAATAAATAAGTTTAATCTTTATCTATGTTTTAAGCCACACTCCAAAATGCTTTTGCCTATTTAAATGTCCTTCTTTATAGCTTTTCCGACTTTCGAGAGTTCATTTTTGCTAAGGCGCCTGTTTATGTTTCAAGACATTTATGGTATTATACTGTGTGTGGTGGAGCTAAATGCAAAAGCTCGAGATTTTGACGTCATGTCGACTCCCTGCTGAATTTATGCAGAGTAAAAGCTAAGAATAAAACTCTCAGACCAAATCAACGATGACATTGGGTCAGGTGGAATCTGGTCACACATAACCGGTGATGTGTGGCCACTGAATGGATAGTGTGATAATTGGTTCCCTGATCACATATAACAGGTGACGTGCACTTAACCTTTATACATTAGTGAGGGTTTTAACTGTTGTTAACTGAGGATATTGCTATAATTAAGAAAAGGGGTTTAAGCGAATCTGGCGCATTGTATGCCTAAAGGAATGTCGGTAATATGGGTGACCTCTGTGACACGGGTCTGTACGTTGTGTTACTAATGTAAGATGGCTGACATCTATTGAATTCCGGTCTCTATCATGAATGACCTGTGTAACATTGGTAAAAGGCCGTATACATCGGGTGACTAATGTAAGATGGCTGACCTCGTTCGAAAAAGTGACTTTAGAAGGATTTGCAAATTCTGCATATGATAGAGGCTTATGTATGTGTTTGCTGGGGCTCGGCTACATTATGACTGACATCATTATGAAAAACAAAACCAATGACAACGATTTAAACATACTTTTGTTTAATTATTTGCTTATTTTTTTACAATGTAACGAGTAAAGTTAAAAGCCAGAAAGTAAAGATAAACACAAAGAAAAGAACTCTGTTGAGTACCGGTAGTTTAAATCTCTTGTGCAATATACGTTATACCATCTGAGAAAAGATTTACCCGGGGATGTTCATTAAAACTTGTGAGTGTCATAATCACTGAAACACTCGAAATGAACATTTAGAAATGTCAGTTGATTCAACTGGGTGAACATGTGTTATATATGTTTTGGGTTTTGCAGCTGTCTTGGGCTACAAGGGCGCCACAAATGTGTCAGTGTATAGATTCATAGCCCGGGAAATGGAAACTGTGGGTAAATACTGCCAGATAAACTTCATCAAACTGGAATATGACCGCACCAATGGCACGACGGTGTTCGACAGTGTAGAGAAAGGTAGGTCTCACGGGAGACATTATCGCCGGCTAAAGAAATGTTTACTAATATATCATATAATCTAGATGTCGTATCAAGTTTCAGGTAGGCATTGATTTAGACAGATAAAAATACACTGAATGAAAAGGGTTTTGCTCCCCAATTCATATTTTTGCACCAATTCATTTTCACAAACAAGAGAAAGGACAACTTACTATAAATTATGAAAAACAACATTTTTGATTTGATCGACGTTTAACGACATACTCGAGAAATTTTTTATTTATGCGAAATGGCGGGACAATTTTATGGGGTGGTGGAAATTTGACTGATTGAGGTAAAACTCCGACCGTTGGCAAGCTACTGAAGGACCTTCCAACCTGGGACGCACAGATATGCCCACTACATAGGTGGACACAAGCGGTTCAATTTCCAAATAAATTAGACTGCACAAGTTGCCACCTGAGGGTGGTCGAAGGTTTATTGCCACCAAGGCCCCGCAAGCAAAAACGGTAGGCAACACTAGTGTTCTTTGTAGGTGTAGGCTATGTATTTGTAATCTGTTGAATATTAATGTTGAACTGTTGTATTTGAATTCATTTTCCAGCCAGCAAAACTTTATCACAACCCATCGTGGCTGTGGCCATTGGTCCAAACATTGAAGTGTTTACGTCACCCTCATACGTCATAAAGGACCAGGAATTTCTGATGACGTCAGTGGGAGTGAATTCCATTTCACATAATGGCGCGAAGAAATTAAAAAGCCGAATTCTGTCAGTGTTACCGGATCTGAGTACCCTGTCGAACGCCATCGCTGAGTTCGCTCATGGTTTGAACTGGCGGGACGTTGTCCTTCTATCAGAAGGTATGCACATCTATAAACTTACCTAGACCGACGTGACACTCCAATACAATACCAGTATAATACTAAATTCCCTGCTACTTGATCACACGTTACGTCGAAGTAGTCTGAACAGTGAGACATTCTTTGCTTACAGGAGCAAGAATTGTAGCAATGTTAAAACCGTGAATCATGTGCTTTTATATGAGGTAGTTACAGGGGTAGAAAACCAAAAAACCAAGTAAGAATCCTTAAGAACGTCACTAACTTTGATATCTGATAAAACCTTATTTGTTGTTCAGTTATACTTTAGACATTAAATTACTGAATTAAATGCAGTCAAATAATTGGACTGTGTAATGAGTTTCATCACCCCTACTGATAATATATGTTATGATTCAGTCAAATCTAGTTTTCTGTGAAGTTTTTGTACACAGACACACATTATATGAGGGAAGTTCACAAGAATTTCATTAGACCTGCACATAAATATGTTGAAAAGACGTATGATGTAATTGGCGACCTGTACTATTAATATGGTTCTTGTAATTGAAATATCGCAGTCCAAAAATAAGTGACGGTATTTTCATGACCCCCAGTTTTCAGTGGTCTGTCTTTTGATGCTCACTTCGTTTTTATGTCTTCTTTCACTTTAAGAGTTCAGATAAATGATTATAGACTTACTTACGTCATTGCCATAATCACGGCTGAGAAATGATTATGCACCCATTTATTTGATTGCCGTGGTCAATTCAGAGAGTTAATTGTAGACGTGTTGACTTCACTTCTGAGAAATGATTATAAACCCACTTATTTGATTACCATGGCTGCTGCAAAGAGTTAATTGTAGACACATGTATTTCATTGTCATGGTCACCTCTGAGAAATGATTGTAGACCCACTCATTTGTGCACCATGAGAGAGAGTTGACTGTAGACCTATTTACTTGATTCCCATGGCAACCTCAGGGTGTTGGACCTATTTTCAGGATTGTTGGCCTATTTACTTTGTTGACATTGTCACTTCAGCGAGTTGATTGTAGAACTATTTACTTTGTTGCCATGGTGACTTCTGTGAAATGATTGTAGACCTATTCACTTGCTTGCCATGTCAACTTCAGGGTGCTGATTGGAGACATGTTTACTTTGTTTGCCATGGTCATTTCTGGGAAATGATTGTAGACCCATTGACTTTGTTGCCATGCTCACTTCAGAGAAATGATGGTAGACCCATTTACTTTGTGGCCATGGTCACTTCTTGAAAATGATTGTAGACCTGTTTACTTTTCTGCCATGGTCGCATCAGAGGATTTCTCCCCGGTGTTGAGTTTAAGTGCGTACAACATCCAAGTGCTGCCAATGAGATTACCATCCCGTATAGAGTCACCGACAGACGAGGAGCTTCGTCAAATCCTTATCCCTCTGCGAGAGTCCCAGCGAAGCAAGATCATCCTTCACTCCATGAAGAAAGACGTCATAGACAGTGTAATACGAGCGGTACGTATTGACAGACTTGTCTGCCTCTTTGGCAGACAGTAAGATCCAGGGGCGGTTTCCACAAAATAATTTCTTAAGTCAGAGTTTAAAACGTCTTCATAATGCTGGGAATTTATGGGGTTATCATAATTAGGGTCCAAAGATAAGCTGGTAGAATGGCAATGTTTCAAGTTTTTATTCAAGACAAAAATAGTTTTGTGGATTCGATCCCAGTGATCTCCTGAGCCAAGCGCTGATTACGTGTAACGAGCAAATAGTCACTTCGTGATTTAACAAATTAAGACATTTTTGGGGTATCCTTGTCGATCACAAGGTGTTTCCTGTCTGATTCCCTGCGCCCATAAACAGACCAGACTAGGCTTCCGAGCTAAGCACAAATCACCAGTCAAATAAAGGAATAAATACGAGTTTGCTTGATGACGTGAGATGACGTCTGCATCGAAAATCTTGGCTCAGGCAAGGCTGAAATTCACACTTTCAGCTACAATTATCATTATATATTACATTAATTATTATTACACCATCGAGCCCTCGTTATTTCGACTGTGGCTTTATCAGGTTCCTGTCGAAGGTCGGTGGTTTACTCCAGAGCACCCCGCTTTCCTCCATCCTTGAACCTGACCGCCTACATAAAAATAAAAAATCCTCGAAGACGGCGCTAAAAGCGATCAGTCCGTGGATTAGTCAACCCAGTATCTTCGCTCAACCAACAAAAGCTACAGTTATCCAGCCTGACAAGAACAGATATCATCTTAATGTGCTTTAAATTATGCTTTAGATAATACTGACATCCATCTAGAATAAGAAAAGGTTGTCAGTAGATTTTTTATACTCTACAATATACATGGACAGCAACGACCTTGCCCAATGCAGGCTTATCGTATTAGTTAGTTTTAGATGTTTTGGTCATGACGCATTACCTACCAATACTAATGCCCTTCCCTTCACTAATCTACAGGCAAAGAACCTTCATCTGTTGTACCACAGCCTGGACTGGTTAGTCACCTACCCAGTGAGTTCACCCTACCTCCCTCGGGATCAACTAGATCACGTAGTGCACAGTATCATCGGTTCGCCTATCTGGGAGTGGACTTTTGTCCCACTAATACTACATATACACAGAGGATAATCCCACTCTGGAATAATTCATTAGCTTTTAGGGCGTGTTGATGTGATAGGCGGTTACATACACTAATCAATGGGGTACCGCGGGATTTTCCTCTACCAACAGTTGTCGTTGCAGTGAATTAGGACTTTTACGTCATAAGTCTTTTGTTACGCAACGTCATATAGCGTCAACGGTTTTGTTGATGACGTACATGGCCTACTCACTGTGACGTCCGGCTGCTGACGCTGCAGTAGAATCTTCAGCGTCACTAAAATGACGTCACATGTCCCAATTCAGACCTCTGCCGGTATCTCACTGAAAGCAACTGGAATTTTTCCACAAAAAGTTAATGTTTTTGCAATGTATGGGCTGTAGCTGTCAAGTTAAGCTTCTGCAGGTTTGCATTGCGTTTCGTTGATACCATTTTTCCGTGAAATAGCAGTGAGTATATGTTATATACAAGAGCATTTATTAATCCTGAACATAGTCGTAAGGAACCCATTCTGATGAGGTGCTGGACACTAAGGGCTACCAAACGCATTTGTTTTGACCTCAAGATTTTATGATTGAGACCAGTCCTTCACTTAAAAAATAACCAGCTACAGCCAACAAATAATTACCTTGTCGAAGCAATTTATTCACACTTAATGTAAAGATGAATTGCAAATACTTTGATCTAAAACTGAAAGTCATCAGAACGAATACATCGTGATGATTGTTTTACATTTTATATTATTCTGGGTACCTGTACGCAGTTTTACACAAGTCTGGACACTCTATAATTTGCTTAAAGCGTCAAGGTTTGCGAAATCCACGGTTTCCTCCCTTTGGAACGTCAGAGCGATCCTGGTTCATTTATCTGACGGTCAGTGGCCTGTCTTACGAACAGGGTGTAAGCTATGTCAAACGTAACGGTCATAACAACACGTATTTTAGAGATACGTCGTCGTGGTTAGTTACGTTTAACATAGCGGTACACCAGGTGCGTAAGACGGTCCCCAGCAACGTTGCAAAAACTGTAAACAAAGACATCATGACGTTCTAAGAACAGAGGGATACAAACGATGGACATTTTCCGCACAAAGTTAAATTAGACAGTTTAAAGATTTATATTAAAAATAATTAATGAATTATTTTCACAAAGAGAACCACAACAATCCTGAAAAATAACTTCATAGCCTGTTGACAATTTTTGCCAAAACATTTTAGGCTAGCGATTCATATTTAATGCCAAAGCTGAGAACATTGTTACTGGTAAAGAGTTCTTCGTAACACCCGACTGTTAAATTGGGATATGTAGTATTCGGGTTTTCTCCCCGTAGGACTTTGCTGACATCGTATCAGGCCGTAGTACACTGTTGCCAGGACGACTGTTCGGTCTTCAGCTGGTCAGACCGGCAGCAGTTCCCAAAACTCTTATCGGTTAGTATCACTCTATCCACGAGAAATGCATTAAATGATTTAATGGATACTGGTATTATCTTTCTGTGCCTGAGTCTTTTGTGACGTGATTGCAAGTAGGAAAACGCCGTCTAAGCACTGGAGCCTATATCCCTTATATATAATTTATAACTGTCGACGATCAGTATACACACCCGATAACTTCTTTCAATCACTGATTTCATGTTTGACATTTATTCACAACGAATTGCACTTAGATGTGACGATCCCTTGCTTTACAATGATATCACATGCTCAATGGGCTCGATCTGTGGGTCCAACCGTTGAAACTTGTTCAAAAATGTTAGTCAGGTGCTTGCCAAAATGTAGGTTTCCGTAACCCATTACATCCATCAATGAAATGAAACCAATCAGTAGTTTGTAGTTTTCAATGACTGGTCCTTTGTGCATAACACTCACGTGTCTATACATTCAGTAATCCCTCGTGCTGAGTCACACGTCTCGGGTTAAACCTCGTTACAAAATGGTGTGTTCTAGTCTCATTATAAGAAGCCGAGCCCAGTGTTTGGCCATGATACACAGTGTCATTTACTTGTGTACAAATGTTTAATCCTAATACACAATGGCGGGTACAGGTCTACGCTGTTAGGAACTGGTCAAGCTGTAACACAATGACGTGAACTTGTCTGAAAATGATACACGATGACGTGTATTTGTCTACAAGTGCTTACCCCAGCCATACAGTAACTTGTACTTGTACTTTTGTAGGCAACTTCTCGTCCTCCATGACGCGCTTAGACCTGGCCGTAGCCTTTGATGCTGTGGGGATTTCCCGGAATGCTATGAGTACCCATGCAGCCTGTGATATGTCTAACCATGACCGAACTTTCACAGCTCAGATGCTCAAGGGAGTTTTGAATAAATACGTGCGTATTTTGGTGATGAGTGTATTATAAGATTTTCAAGAAAGAATTTTTTTAAATGTTATATCTTAAACTTTTGGGCAAAATCAAGTTGATGACATTTGTTATTTCTCTCTTTTCGTACAGAGACAAAGTAATCGTTGCTAGACATTTCCTATATACTAATTTCTAACTAAATAATTAGAAATAAACAAAACGAACTGCAATTAAGCAGTTCTTCCCGTACGTGCGAAAGTCCGCAAGCAACCTGCGGATGGTCGTGGGTTTTCCCCCTGGCGCTGCTCAGTTTCCTTCCACATTGTGCTGACCGCCTTCGATTAGTGAAATATTCTTGAATATGGCGTAAAACACCAATCAAATAAATAAATAAATAAACAGAACGAAACTACAATTAAACGGTTCAGTTATAAACGGTTAAATGGGGTCTTAATAGTGCCTTAGCCACTGTATTTCCTGTGTTTCTTGCGATAAACAATATGTATGTGACGAAATCTTGTGACTTGGTTTCTTATGCAATATAAAAGGCTCAAGACCCATGAAAGACAGTTGTAAGTTGGGTAGGCCAAAAACTAATGCCTACGTTGTACATTTAGGAGAAGCCTTATGAAGGAGCGTTGGGCACATACTACTGGGAGGATAAATACCCTCACAGACGTACTAACTACACTTTGGATATTTTGCTCTATAAAGGCAACGCTACAAAGGTGAGATGAATCTCGAGTCAGCCATGCTGTCATTCCTTTATGGTGTTTTCGGTTTTATCCGAATTACATGTAATTTGTATTTCTGAGTGTAAGGCAATTTTAATCTCAAATATGTTTATGTTGCTTTTCGGTGTAGCATTCAGATATATCATGCAAATCTCAAGACTGCGATTTAATTTTCAATATTTCACTATTATGCAATGAGGGTCAGACTATAGGGAGGAATGTATTACGTATAACTGCTTGAAAACTACCTCTCCTCGACAAGGCCTGAACAACTTCCTGTTTAAAAGCGTGAACTGGATTCGAACACATGACCTCAGAGTTGTTGTTTTCTTTTTTCACCTGCTGAAGCCAATTCATCGCGAATTCATCTGCCTTTTGGAATTAAAAATGAAATTAAAGGACAGTGGTTTACTTGGCACATTTGAATCAATAGAATGAAGCGACAATCAAACATCTCCGATGAAAATGATATAAATAAAATTATGTGTACTTTCATTTTTCCGTCTACAATATTTCTAGGGGTCAATCGAGTGGAAAGTATAATTGAAGAGTTTTGTAACTTTTGAGGCATCTGTTATTTACTTTTAATTCCTAAACCCTTTAAATGGTTCCAGGTGACCGCAAATCTAGCTACCCATGTCTCAATCGACAAATCCTAAACATATTCACCTGAATGTGATAGCCAGGTTTATGTACAATTTTCCTTGGCCTACTTGTTTTTCTAGGTCTTATTCTCTCAGTTGACTCCTACGTCAAAGCCCTTGAGGATTAATGGAATCGTGTACAAGAACCCATCTCCCGCGCTTGACAGGTTTAATAGATGACCCGCCTTCACCTGGCCGCCTTCACTTTGCTGAAATATTCCTGAGAACTGCATAAACCATCAAAGCAAATAATCAAATGTACCAGTGTAGCAGTCAGTGTCATACATGTTGTTATATCCATTTTGGATAACGTAACAAATAATACGAACCCTCCGTAAAGCCAGCTGAAGTTAATGACTGTAACCTGAATTTTTACTGTTTATCCCACCCTCCAGATCGCGGAAGTGTACTTTGAGGACGGAGAACACAATCTGACAATACTGCACATGCCAACTGACGACCCCAAGGAAGACGCGGTGTTCGGGAACCAGGATGTTGTGCGCATTGTAACGAGATTGGTAAGAGATATCACTATTTTTACAATGGCTCTTAAATAGCGTCACGAACAGGTATTAATGCATCAGTCTTGAACATGTTCTTGAAAACATATTTGTCCTGTTCGTTGTCGACATACACCTCATATGCCTATTAAGAGTCAGACCTAATCATGAAGTTCCAGTAGAAATCACAGGTTTTAGTAATTGCATCTAACAAATGATCATGGCGAAAAGAGGTAAATGTATTAAAATAGCTTCGTTCTGATTCAGAAAGCTCCTGTTTTGCATTTGTTAGAGAGACAATTTGTATACAGCTACGTGTAATAATCATATTCCTTGGTTCACTGGTTTCATTCATAGCCTCTCAGAAATGAGAGAAAAAATGAATGTGTAGACCTACATTATAAAACCTTCACCACTGATCTTTATTTTGTTGTGAACAACTGCCAAACAAATACATCGACACCCTTTTTCTTGATTCTTCAGGAAGACCCCTTCGTGATGTATAGAGATGGTCAGTATGTAGGATTCAGTGTCGACCTTCTGAATGCAATCTCCGAGAATCTCCAATTTGTCTACAAATTGTACGAGGTGGCTGATAACGCTTATGGCGAGAAGATAAATGGTCAATGGAATGGGATGGTGAAACAGCTTCAGGCTGGGGTATGACGATTCAAAGTAAAGTTTATAATTTTTATAATATTTTTATACGTCGTACGAAAGAAAGTCTTGGTTTATGACGGCGGTCAGGTATTTGGCTGCCGGGCTTCAGAAAACTCGGAATAGGCCGTGGGGCAAAACCGTACCTCGCCAGTTATTTGACAAACATACTGCCTTATTGCCACGACAAAAGCAGCGGCAGATGGATTCAAACCGACGATTTCATTAGTCATGGGTCGACGAGCTTCCATCAGTGGTCGTTTTTGCAAGGAAAGCGGGGGCCTCGTGATAACAGTAAAGCATCGTGGCTTTTTAGTTGACCTTTAAGCCAAACGTGATGGAATCCGTGATTGAGTAACTAGAATTATGTAATATTCAGTAGTTAAACTTTGATTTGAACATTGCTGATGTCCTCCTGTGAACTGAAACGGTAAATACGACTAAATCAGAATCGTGCTGTCTTGCAATTCACCAGTATTCTAAACCAATTGGATACTGTTCATATGTGGCGACATCCTGCTTCTCAACGTCAGTTTTCTTCAAAATGATGCGAAGTTTCATTTACATGTCCTCGATTGTATCTGATAACTGGTAAATTTCTTTCTCAAGCGTCATTTCGCGCCGTATATAAATTTCACGCTAATGAGATGTCGAGCTACCTGATGAAAGCCTGCTAAACTTTTCCTTTTACAGAATGCCTCATTGGCCATCGGTGCATTCGCAGTTACCTCGGAGAGAGAAGAGGTAATATCCTTCTCCTATGCCATTTTGTCCACCATGACGAGTTTACTGCTGAAAAAGTCGGAGCCTCAGTGGAACTTCTTCCAGTTTCTGTGGCCTTTCTCCGTGGGTCTCTGGCTCATGATCGTCGCCTTCTTCTTCGTCGTGGGCATCACGATGTTTCTGATGAGCAAGTATGACCAGACCCAGCGTGCGTCCGTCCAGAGATTCGACCTGAAGGAGAGCATGTGGTATTCGCTGAACGTCCTGCTGCAAGGTGGCACTGAGTATTCGCCGCAGACCACCTGTACCCGGACCATCGTGGCCTTCTATTGGTTCTGTATCCTCGTCATAAATGCCGCCTACACGGCCAACCTGGCAGCCTTCCTTACCCTGCGACAAATAGACAACCGCCTCAAGGACGTCGGGGGCCTGGCCAGACAAACCAAGGTCAAATATGGCGTCCTCAAATCCAGCGACGTGATGACCTTTTTCAACAGAACCCGGGAAGATCCTTACGAACGCATGTGGACCTTCATGAAACTGAACGAGGACGAGGTCATACTGTCGAACAGTTCGGAGGTTATCGAGAAGGTCGCCACCGGTGATTACATCTTCCTGGCTGATGGGATCGTCAATGAATACTACGCCGTCAGTCATTGTGGGATTGAATCCATCGAGCAGAACTTTGGCGGAAAGCAGTTTGGAATAGGCCTGCCTAAGGGAGCTCCGTATCGTGACTCCATCAATAAGGCCATACTTGAGCTGAAAGAAAATGGATTACTGGACAACCTCCGGAAAAAGTATGTCTTCAGAAACCGTTCAGAGTTTCGCCAATGGTCTTGTCTGTAGATTTATATTCAAGGATGCTGTTGAATTGGACCTATCCTGAATATATACTACATCTATCGTCATCAATTTTAAGTTTCTATTTTCTTTTTTTTCTTAAAATCCACCACACTTGGATCTTAGAAGAGTTACTTTAAAAGAGTAACTTTTAACAAAAATTTTGACTTTAATACCACTGGATACTTTTTCCCTTTCGCTTTATTCATGAAAACTGTAAATTTTTTAAACAAATATTTTGGGCCACACATATTTTTGGAATTTGAAATCTGTTTAGTTAGACCTCAATTATTATTCTATAGTGTGAATTGGTTTCCCCATAGGTGGTGGAGGCCTCGTCAGGACTGTGAGGATGACGGGGAAGACACAGAGAAGGACATCAAAGGCACCGCCGAGCTTAGCATCTCCAACATGTTCGGGGTCTTCATAGTACTGGGTACCTCGGTCGTCCTTTCCCTATGCGCTGAACTGGGAAAACGGGCCTTCAAACACAGCAAAAAAAAGAAAAAACAAAAGGTAAGTCCGGACACAGCTTGTAATAATGGATAGTAGTTTGTGTTTGGATGACATTTGGAATGGTTGAATCTACAGGCGTATTTAAATTGTTTCGCCATGATGTCAAGAGATGAAGCGTTAAGGATCGACGCCAAATAGTCACATACTCACAATGGCATGATTTAAAACGATCCAATATAATTCGCTCCAAACTTGACTGATAACTGAAAATTCATGACGTCACCTGTAGGAATGTAAAAAAAAAATGAATATCTTGGTCAGATAGGGATGCAAATATTTAAACCGAAAATGTAGATATAAATTATAGTGAAAGAGTTTCAAAATATTTAGATGTCATTTAAAAACTATGCAGCATATCAAATATTAATACATTATCAATGAGCTTTTATTTTAAATATAGGGGAATTGTTAAGAGGAGGAGAAACTTATGAGAAAAGTCGTATTTTCAGGAAGGTGATTTGGGAATAACCAATAAGGCGAGCTCGGAACAGGCAGTCCCCATCATCTGATATCCCCCGACTAAGGCAGACCTTCTATCCCTGTCCCTGGAGAATATCCTCGCGAAACAGGTGTGTTTTGAGTCTGATCAGGAATAGGCAGATCCAGTTCACCCACCTTGTAACCAGCTTTCATTATACAAGCGCTAAACGAGAAGTAACCATGACATCTTGTTTCTTAAATTGTTTTTATTCACAACTAAGATTGTTCTTTATTCTTTTCATTTTGTTTATTTTTAGCCAACCTTCATAATGACGAGAAAACAATTTGAAAACTAAGACAATATTTTTGTTGGTTAAACTGAAAAATGATTTTTTTACATTTGGGCTCTTTTGTATCTCACTGACAACTGAAATATTGGCAAATGATATATGTTTGGTGGATTTGTGACATCAACAATCACCAATTAATATTTAGCGCTTTGCCTTTTGGTTACCTGGCTGGTGGACAAATGACCAACTGCGAAGGAGGGATAGAAAATACAGACCTTAAGGTTTGCCTTAGCTTAAGAGAAACAATATCATGAACTGAACGTTTAAAATACTGTCTTACCGACATTTTAATTGTAAGCACCCCGATTGGTCTTTATTCTCACAATCTGCTTTTCCATAGATTTGTTTTGATGTTGTTTACCATGTGGATTTGGTGTCATGCAAGATGAAACATGTTTGGCTGACTGTTCCTGCTGTGTATATTGTCGATGAGGACAGTTTTGACAAGAGATAGGTACTCGTTCAAGATGTCTTTTAAATGTGAATTAATTTTGTTTTAATGTGAAATGTTGTTCTGTAAAAATCAAGATTGCATATATAAGCAATGTAGAAAATATATAACCAAAATATGTAAGTTTCATGAACAAATACTTCAAGCATTTCAGAGCAGCTGCCTTTAAATAAATGTAAAAAAGAACATGATGTCATATATTGAGTATGTCCATGTATAACGTTACTGTAGAAATAATCACGCGTTCAAATACATTCTTTTAAACATACATTTACTCGTGTGGTCTTTCTTTATACATGTAGTTTCCTCCCGGTTCAGAGGTTATTCATTTACTGGGCGTTAATCATGGTTTTAAACACGAGACTAACAGTTAACTGCGTAGGTGGGGAATAACTTATGATATTAACGATAATAATAATGAAAAACTCAAGGCATCACCACGTAGTGTTTCAAAGATCCAGTTACTGTCGAGGCCTTTTTCAAGTTTTTATCAGACTGATACATGGATGGAGTTGGGATTTATTGATTGATGATCAAGTTAACTTAAGGGCCCATTGCCCAATTGGTGATTAATTGACTGGTCTATTTAATAATGGATGAAGAACCGATTAATTGAATGACAACGTGACAATGTCACGCTGTAGTGAACATCCATTATAGAGACAGAGCTGTAATGGACTTCCACGCCTGATAATGACACCGTACAACGAAGAACCGTTACCCTGACAGCTGTTTTTAACATCTCGCGAGATAGTGGCACTGTGCAATGAAGAGCCAACATACAGACCGAACTTTTTTTCAGTACCGTACATGATAATGACACTTTGCGTGAGAAGAGTCATTATATGGATACAGAGAGATCGTACAGATGAAAAATTCTTGGGCATGGCGTCAAAAACCAATCAAATAAATAAATAAACACTTGAACAAACAAGTATTAAAACATATGCTAGATCTATATTTACATTTAAGCGGGAAGAAAATCCCGATACGTTGGCACATATTTTTCATTACCTTTGAATAGACATATAAACGTAACACCTTGGTGAATTGTACATGGCCATCATGCCCAAATATTCCAAGTAGTATACGTACTAGCAATGTAAAGAGATATCTATTGTAAGCTCCAAGCAGTCCACTACATTTCGGGAGCACCTGTTACACTGCTGGCTCACCCTCTGCAGCATGCAGTGTCCTGGGAATTCGGGGCCTTGGTAACATGCAAAATATGCTATCGCCGATATTCGTGTAGCCGTATATGCAGTCTATAGCGTTCTTTGTTAAAAAGCGTACGCCACAAATGCGAAAGTTCGTCAATAACGTGCCAAAAATTGGTGGTTTATATCCAGGGCTTTAACACTTAGAAAATGGTAATATTTTAAAACTTGCGTTTTACCAGAATATATATAACGGCTTTTCTCATCCTTTGTACATATATAGCAGGTAATTCTCCTCATGTAGGCCCCTGCATCCGTCTGAACTACCACCTGGGCAATCCCAGGCCTATCCCGTAAAATACGGATGATTCACGTTAACATGCAATTAAGGGACGAACCCCGAAACATTATATATTAGTATCGTTTATAGGTCCTAGGCTTTGTCAACCAATCTAACATTGTGTAGTCAGATGGTGCTGTCATTAAGCCCAGGATATCATATGTATGATATCCGTGTGGGACGAAATAGGGCCAGACGTCCATGTACAACACCTTCATAATGTCAATGGATCTCTTTCGCTGCGGTGCAAGAGGACCTATGACTGTAATCGAAATTACCGGTACTTCGATCCTCAGTAGATTTAGCTTAATTGTAGGTCATCCAGTGAAATCTCTGAGAACAAACCTTAATCTTGATATCTTGTTGGGGCCTCCGTGGCTCAGTTGCGAGCTAGCGCAGCGCAATGACCCAGAAGCCTCCAAGCAGTGGGGTCGCTGTGCGTTCAAGTCCAGCTCATGCTGGCTTCCTCTCCGGCCGTACGTCGGAAGATCTGCCAGTAACCTGCGGCTGGTCGTGGGTTTCCTCCGGGCTCTGCCATAATGCTGGCGGCCGTCGTACAAGTGAAATATTCTTGAGTACGCTGAAACACCAAAAAGATAAATAAGTAAATAAATAATATCATGGTTTACTCTGTTGTGCACATTGAAGAAGGATACTCTGATTGGTCCCAACATTCCTTTCGTTCTGACAATTTATCACTCGAAACGCTATAAACGCTTGATCTGAACTCGTATTTCCCACTTCCCGATGCCATTGATTCTCAAAGTTCAGTGTCAGGTGTATTCATATATATTTGTTTATATGATTGGTCTTTAACGTTGTATGCACTTACCTGTACAGGGTTGGATGTTTCACTTATAAGGCGAAGGCCATGCGTGTATGATGGCTTAATCGTGGGTGCAGGAATCCAGTCAGAACCCAAGTAAGGAAATTCTGCGTCATCCTTGAGTGCCTACCTATATATATATATATACATCTATGTGTACGTATAGGCCTATATCGGAAAGACATTGGCACGCACATCCGCCGAGATATATGTATGAAAAACGTTAGCTTACTATCTAATGACATTACCGTATAAATTTGATTGATAAACCGGTATACACTGGCTGCTCATGATGTGTACTCAGAACAAACCAGGGGGCCTCCCTCACTCAATCGGATAGCGCGCCAGCGCAGCGCAGTGACCCAGAAGCCTCCCACTAATGTGGTCGTTGTGAGTTCAGCTCATGCTGGATTTCTCTCCAGCTGTACGTGGAAAGATCTGCCAACAACCTGCGTCTGGTCGTGGGCTTCCCCCAGGCTCTGTCCTGTTTTCTCTCACTGTAATGCTGGCCGCCGTTGTATAAGTGAAATATTCTTGAGTACGGCGTAAAACACCAATCAAATAAATAAATAAATCAAAACAAACCACATCCTGCAGGCATTTCTCATATAGGAGCCTATCCGGTTGGGTTGAACGTGCATAGTTTTGAAATTTTTATTCAAGCTTGTCGTTTATTTTCCACAGATCTGGCTGATTAAATCTCGATTAAAACTAGTAAACTACATTTACTTCATTATAGATGCTTTATAATATTATTTATAAATTGTGTTTATTAAAGATAGGCCTATCGAGTGATAAGACTCATTTATATGCCCTATAAATGTTATTAAAATTCTTACTTAATGAGTTTGCCAAGAGAACAGACCAAATTAGAGCAAAGATAAATGTGGGTATATGGACTAGACCTTCGTCACATCTTCATTTAGAGCACTAGTATGCAAAGTCGATAGAGGTGGTTGAAAACTATTTTACATAACAAATAACTTTTCGCATTCTTTCATCTAGGTTTTACACTATTTTTTTCTATGATTCTCCACCCTTAAATACTTTGCCGTGTGTGGATGTGGATGTGTTATGGAACAGTCGCGTTTAGCCAGAGATGTTAATGGTTCATGAGCAGAGTGTAAGCGGAAATTACCGAGTGAGGCCGAGAAACACCGATCTCAAAATGCTGAGAAAGATGGCGTCGTGTCGGCTGCTTGACAGATCGCTTGCTAACCAACTAGTACAAAATGTTGATAACTTTATGTTTGATTGCGATGGTAAGTATACATTTAACCAGCCAAAGGTATTTCTTGTATTCTATAATTATATATATAGAATATATTATGTATATATTAATTCTATAATATAACACAATATCCCAAAACGTAAATGTAGAGGTAACGAAATATGATCATCATGTGATGCATTTAAGACTTTTCTTTCTTGTGTAAGAGTCGTGATAATTGCTTCACGTCTCACGGATATCCGTTGATGGGTTGACACACGCGATTTAGAACACGGATGCATTTATCACTGTGCAGGATATTATGAAGTGAGCGAAGGCTATTCAGTTTGCAGTTTATCCTTTGAAAAAATGAAACTGAAAATCAGCTTCTCACTTGCATGGCTATTACTCAGCACCAATGAGTAAGTGTCAGTGTACTGAAAAGCGACAATTGTACTTTGTAGTGTCACACATATTATATTTTGTTTATAGCAGAGTGGGGTATCAATGTGAAATATAGTCCACTGATATCTTGAGATTTTCATTAGAAATTTTTTTGCAAGAACTTTCAATCTGGGCTGGTAATTCCAGTGATTAAGCCTTGTACATGAGCGACTTATTAAATGTTAACTCTCTGACCCAAACCTTACAGCTGTATGGTTTTGTGATTTTCAGGTGTTCTTTGGAATGGCCCAAATACTTTACCTGGAACTACAGAGACAGTGGAAAAGCTAAAAAAATTGGTAACAAATAGAAGCTTGTAATCCTATACAGCAATTATAAATTCAGTCTGCAAAAGCATTTTTTTTTTTTTTTTTTTTTTTTTTTTTTGTCAGGACATTGGGGAGGGAGAGTATACTGCAGTTCTCTGTCATGAACAACATCCGTGTAATAGTCTCATGTGCTGAGTGTTAAAATCCTGTTAGCTAATAATTCTTTAAGCACCTCCTGCCCCCCCCAGGGGCAGTTAATGGAGTTGCGTGTTATATACCTTTGCCTGTTTGGCTGCAACTAATTTGACACATACCCATCATTTATGCTTTCTTCTTCCATAAACCAGCATAACCACTGTCGTGTAGGTGAAATATTCTTGACCACATTGTAAATTATCTGATATAAATCAGAGAAATACATAGTCTCTGGCCTGCTTCACAAATGACCACAACATTTATTTACAGTGTTTTTAAAAAAGGAAGCACTTTATATATATATATATATATATAAACGTAAACACATAAATATATATGTACATATGATTGCATCATTAATATACTGTGTGCTTTCTTTCTCTTTCAGGGAAAACGAATTTATTTGGTGACGAACAATAGTACTAAATCTCGCAGGCAGTATATTGAAAAATGCAAGCAGTTGGGTTTCTCAGTAAAAGAGGTTTGTATGAAACAGCTAGGTTTTGTTAATGAATGTATATATCTGTGTAGGAACAGCCAATTGACAAACCAGAGATTTCATTTCATTAAAATAGTGATTGCTTGTAACCCTTTGGCCAAAACCATCCTACTGTTGGCTTATTGTCCTGGTGTGTTTCTGTCATTCATTCTTTGTAAACATTGTTTTTTGGGTTTTTTTCTGAAAACTTTATACCAGGTGTACCAAACTTCTGCCAGATGTTCAATGACTCTGACACATTGTGAGGCACTCTATTCATTGTTTTTGGCTGTGGTCATTTTTTAATGGCCTTTGTGGCCATTTTTCTGAGTGACAGGCTTGTAAATGTGGTATTGATGAAGATATGACATCTTGGAATAATTCAATCTGAACTTTAGCCAAAGAACCCTATTGTTTTTCATTGAGGTGGATCTGTCTTTTCAAGGCTATGCCATCAGTATGATGCAAACAGTCTTTTGAATTTATGTTTATGGCCAGGAGGTATTTAGTGCATTATGTGATGCACATTGAAGCATTTAAAATTATATTTCCTTGATTGATGCTTTACATCTCCCTTTAGAATATTTCACCAACATGCACATTAATTACCATTTATAGTCAGTTTTACTAGTGAAGAAAAACAGAACCAAAAGAAACCCACAGCACCTCACCTGGTATTTAAACACACCTGTTGCCATTTTGCAGGGGCATGATTTGAGCAAGTTCTGTAGGTAGCAGGAACTGTTCTTTCTTTCAAAGGTCTGTGGTGTCTGGTGAGCCGTGCCTTAGACAGATGTGGTCTGAGCCAATGCCAGCAGATCTCTTTTCAGTCTTTTTTTAATGTTAATACTTCTGTAGATATGGCCATGAAGCTATACAATGTAATTGATTTATTTGATTGATGGGGAAACCCATTACCATCCACAGGTTGCTGACAGACCTTCCCACATATGACGGGAGCGAAAGCCAGCATGAGTCTGGCTTGAACTCACAGCACCCACATTGACAAGGGGCAGAGGAGTGCCTGGGTCATTGCATGCCCACCCCCTACCCCCACCATGGAGCTATAAAGATAGCTGTTCATAGTTCCATGGTACAATATGAATTTACATTTTAGTACAATATGAATTTACATTTTGGTACAATATGAATTTACATTTTGGTACAATATGAATTTATAATTTATACTTAATCTAACTGCTAGAAACTTCACCTGTTGAAGAAAGGCATCCAAAATGATTGTGCAGTATCACAAATAACTTTGACAGTTTTGTTTCTTTCAGGAGGAGATGGTTTGCACAGCCTATGTAGCAGCTCAATATCTACACAATATAGACTTCAAAGGAAAAATTTACCTGGTGGGAGAATCAGGTGTAGGAGAAGAGCTGGACAAGTTTGGTTTCTCTTACATAGGGATTGGGGTAAGATCTTTATCAGTAGTGTGAGAAAAAGTGGACAAGTTTTTTTTCTCTTACACAGCAGTTGGGATAAGGTCTCCATCAGTTGTGTGAGAAAATGATAGACAAGTTTGGTTTGTCTTACACAGGGTGATAAGGTCTCAGTCAATATGAGAATAGATGGGCAAGTTTGGTTTGTCTTACACAGGATTTGGGCTAAGGTCTTGTTCACTTGCGTGAGAAAAGTTGGACAAGTTTGGATTCTTACAATTACAGAAGGGTTAGATTAAGGTCACGATAGTGTTTGATGACAAAAGAATTCAGTGTGGTGGGAGGCATGGAAGGACAGGCTTGCTTTTGCTAACAAAGAGGTGGTGGGGTGTTTTTTTTACGATTGAGAAAGAGGGTAGAGATCTTTTGGATACGGTCACTTTGTCTTTACATGCCTTCTGGTTTTATAGACAAAATTTTCATGACTGTATAACTTAAATGTTAAATGCCCTGGTTAAAAGTAGAATAAATTTTGAGTTACAGGCAGAGACAGTGACAGGAGATGTTTCGGATTGGGTAGAAACTGAACTTGACCCACAGGTAACTATGGAAACAGCGGAATGAAAAAAGTGGAGGTTTGTGTCACAATCTGCCAATAAGTAGTACAGCAAAGACATTTTTAAGAAATGACCATAAATCTTGAAATCTCAAAAATGTTTATGAGTGCATATGAATCCAACAATTTTCAGTTTCTGCCTTCAAGTCTTATGTGCTATCATGAAGCCCAGTTGTGCATTAAGGGAAATGGCCACTCTGAACAGTGCTTTTATAGCCACCATGAAAGCTGAGAAATTGTTCACACTCACCCAACTCAAGATGATCATTTTTTTGTTACAGATAAACTGCGTGCTTGTGTCATTTGATCGGCACATAAGTTTCCCTAAAGTGTTAAAGGCTGCCAGTTATGCAAGGCGGAAGGACAGTATATTCTTAGCCACAAATGAAGACAGTCATCTTCCATGGGATGGTGAAGTAGTGGTTCCAGGTACTTATACAGTTGTTTGGACAAAGTGCAAGAAAAGTTATGATTGCTGTTAAGAGATTTTATTTGGGATCATGGAGAAGACACAATAAGAGCTTTGATTGACTGCTAAGAGTTGTAATCTGTAGCGGTGAAGTTACAGTTCCAGGTATGTGAAGAGCTAAACTGTACGTAATAAAGACGTACGCATAGTAGAGTAGCCACTACAAAGAGATAAAATGACGTGATGGAGTTGCAGTTTCTAGTTCAGGTGTATAAATGGTGTATAAACTGTGATGTATTGTTGTGAGTGACTGTCCTACTGTACAATTGAAGTTACTCAACCTAATCTACTAAGTCAAATGTCATGTATTGTCAGAATAACTGCATTGAAGTTGCTCTGCGAGATACAAGTGGAGTTATCTATGATGTCTACCATGACTAGTCAGAAAAACTATACTGAGTCATCTTGATCTGGAATTGGACCTAATAATACTTTTGATACTTTTTAATACCATGATAATGGCCCTGAGCAACATGACATAGGAACAGGACATTGTTGTGCAAGGTAGAATTAGAGCTATTCAAATGAAGTGTAATAAACTGCTGACATGAGTCATTTTGGCTGTATATATATATATATATATATATATATATATATATATATATATATATACGTACTGTATATACATGCAATGTGTACTTAAATATTTAAGACCACATTTTTGATGTGATTGGTGTAGAAGAGTCAACAAGCAGTTGATTAAAACCATATGCTGTTGTATTAGTGAAATACTACTAAACTAGTTCATTTACTTTTTCTTATTTTCTAGGTTTAATCTTTGTGTATACATATACAAAATGTACTCTCAATTGTGAAGATATTCCTATATTGTTATGTATGTACAACCATATGGGTTTGTGCTAATTTTGACTCTCTGTCCTGCAGGGACTGGCACCATTGTTGGACCTATTAAGTTAGCGGCCCGAAAAGAGCCCATAGTCGTTGGCAAGCCAAGCAAACACATGTTCAAGATACTGGAGGAGACATTTAAACTTGATCCTGAGCGTACAGTGATGGTTGGAGACAGGTATTACACGCATTTATTTGTTAGCAACCTTAAGGGCCCAATTGTCAGCAATACATGATAACTATCTGTATCATTTGACTAACCAGCCTTCCATGGAAAATAGGAGTTACATGTACAACAAACCATTAGAGTGTTTGACGCTATAGCAGGCATGGGTGGTTCTAATTGACAGAAGCCACACAACTCCCATAACTGGATACATTTACTAGAATCCGTGCTGCACCGCAAATGCGCAGTCCTCAACAACAGTAACACCGTACTAAACTGACATGGTAAATAACACCTGCTAATCTGATTGTACACATATCATGTGATTACTGGTAGTAAATGACCTAAAATTTTGCCCATAAAAGGGCACTTGGAGGCACATAAATAATACATAAATAATAATACTTTTAGTGATGAAACTTACAATTTCTTGTGCAATAAAAGGTGAGTTTTTTACCATGAGAAATTAATTACAAATTTCTAAATTTTTCCAGTAGGATATCGTACAACATTTCAAGCAGTCCTGCAAACACCTAATATCAATAGAACTGTCGGAATTTTGCAAAATGTACAGCTGAGTCATCTATCATGGACAAAATTATAGTTTACTTACCATAAGTCCAGTCAAAAAGTTACATGTACATTGTAGGTAATACTCAGGATACTTTTGCTCTGGAAAGCTTTTCTTCCTGTTGACAGGATAGACACAGACATCCTGATGGCTCATAACTGTGGGTTAAAGTCGCTGTTAGTACTGACGGGAGTGTCAAATCTGGAGGATGTTAGTGCAGCCGCACAGAGCACTGATCAGGCCAAGAAGGCATGTGTACCGGACTTCTACCTCCAGAAACTCTCTGACCTGCTCACACTACTGGACAACTGACTATAAGCCATTGAATAGTTTGGTTTTACAAACGGTAGTATTCCTGGCTTCAGGTACTTAATCATGTCACTGATGACCCTTTGGCTGTGGAAACTGAAGTAGACCTACCCTTGCTTCAGAAGCTAGTCATGTTACTGATGGCACAAACACGCATATTATTATAATTTAACCTTATATATGCTGTAATAATTGTATACTGGGCTGGTGTGGATTGATGATGTAACTCTTCTCCACTGTCAGGCATTTCAACTTTGATTGAAGTGACACGAAAGCTACAGATGGGCAACTGGCGCCAGTTGAAGCTTCTTGAAATGTATGTCAAGACTTTATTTCCTTGCTATTCAAATTAGACTGAAGTCCAGAAGTTACATATAATTCTTAATTCCTAGCATATTTTAGCAACTATCTGTAGACATGGCACACTTCATATCTCAGGTGATGACAGTAATTGATAATTGTTGATAACTGACAGTACATGGTTGGTAATGGAGAACTGCTTGCACATGTGTGGATGAATATTCATGTAATTTAATTGAATGCTTTATTTATTTAAGGAGGATGGCCCACAGTCAGTGGCCAGGAGGGGCTGTCCTCAACAAGATTATTTACATTTAATTACAGCAAATGGAAGATAATATCTGTTAGTTTACATTTATGTACAAATACACAGATGCATAGACCGATAGAGGGTACTTGTTTATAAAATAGAGTGGAGTAAATGGAAGCTTTGATCTTTTGTAGATATTCAGCATGGAAATTATTCTCAATTACATAGTTAAACCTGTGGTTGGAATAAGTAAAGAGTGTATTTTCTATAAAAATATATATCCATGCACACATGCATATTATGTATAATATGGTAAAATTATGAATATTGTTTTTAATTATGGCTGAATCTGTTCATGGCTGATGTATTCTTGGACAAAACTGATATGTTCAGTCGATGACTTCTTTTGCTGATTTCTTCAAACAATAGTAATCAACAGTCTAATGTCAGGTGAGTTAAAAATAAATAGTTACCGGTATGATAGAGAAAAGGAAATATCCGAAACATATTGAACCTTTCAATGATTATGATTTTTGCATTTGATACTATTTAGTAAACGTATCCCTCTCCTTAAATCTAATGCTACAAGTCAATGCTGTAAAAAGGGGCATAACTCTTGCTTGCATCTGGGCGTCGCTGACGACCGCGTCATTTACAATGCAAATTGTGAGCCTGATCGGTTTTCATGGTTTTACGATTATTGCCTGCCCAAGGCTGTTACTAGTTACTGTACAAGTAAAACTGACGGTCGGTTTTCTCGTACATTCTGGACAAAACACCAGGGTATGTGCAGGCGCCTTTATGTAGTAGTTAGCGCTTGACAAAGATTTCATTCAGTAATATTATAAGAAACGTTACGATCCTGTCAGTACTGCATGTGTAGTTTGCCCCTCGTCTGTCAGTCCCGTACAAATCAGTTTTGCGAACTTTTCGTCC
Source organism: Acanthopleura granulata (assembly GCA_016165875.1). Taxonomy (NCBI): domain Eukaryota; kingdom Metazoa; phylum Mollusca; class Polyplacophora; order Chitonida; family Chitonidae; genus Acanthopleura; species Acanthopleura granulata. The sequence goes on along the minus strand of JABBOT010000001.1, from coordinate 33,213,121 downwards.
ATTTTTGACCAACTTGTGACCGTTTTTAATTATTCTATTTCTGGCCTTTTTACCTTTGGTATATGACCTCTGTGAAGTTACAGCTCAGGTCCATATTTCGTACCACGTTATACAATGTAATGGCCTTTTTGTCTTATTTTCGAAACTTTGTACATGGCTTGGCCGAAATAAATTACAGACCAACTTCGAGTGTTGGGCCATTTTATCCGTTGTTAAAATGTGGCCATTTTTGTTCTGTTACCTGTTTTCACGTAACTTTTATTCTGACAACTGAATGTGGTAAGGTAGAGTGCTTTGTTTTGGAGTGCTTCATTAGGGAATGTCTGCTTTGTTTTTTGCTTGACAATGTGACGTTTTTGGCAGACGTGTGAAATGGTATAATTTATAATTAAAACAAACATCTGAAATGTGTTTCCTATAGTTTTTATTTCATTATATAATATTCTTCATCATGCTGGTATGTTGTAGCAAATTAGAATCGTACTAAAGAAGTAGGGTTTTTAACTGCAGGCCACAGAACCCGAACACTAAGCAACGGTTTATAGGATATTGTATTATCCAGTACAGTCAGGCATGTGTCATGGGGCGGGGGTCTATAGTAACCAACCAGAGCTGTAGTAATATGGAAGCGATCGCTTGAAATGGACTTCCGATCGTGTGATAGGTGATAGTGCAATTATTGTTGTATTCATGCCACAGGCCTTCCATGCAAGTTTGTCATGAAAGAAAAGAAAGAGGCAAAAAAAGTTCACCAGATATTATGGCGTTGCACTGGCTATCAACGAGATGGCTTACTGTGTTAGCCGAAGCTTTCTCGCTGGGTAACCTATACATGCTAGAATTTGTGTTGTGTGCCGCCCAACTAACTTTCTCGCTAATTTTTAACTCTGCACATTAGGTTGCTGTCGGTTTCCGATTACCGAATGATACGAAGTGGAAAGCGAGTGTCGTGTGCTGAAAAGTAGCTACTATATATATACCGGTACGTGGTAATTTTAGCTTGAGAGAGCTTTATATACCCTATAGTGTACAATATTTCACTAAAATGCAGGTATAGAGGTGGGGGGAACCGTCCCATATTATTATTTACCAAAATATAGCCAACAAAGTCCATCTAAACATAATTGATTATGATAACATAATTGATAACATTAATTGCCTTTTCGGCATATGTTTAATTTGATTAAGTCCTCTGTTGTAGGCCTACATGTTCGAGTTCAGTGGTACATGTGTACGCATAACACAGTAGGCCTAGATCCATGCACGGTAGATACAGATACTGTTTATTTATTCATTTATTTGATTGGTGTTTTACGCCGTACTCGAGAATATTTCACTTATACGACGGCGCCCCGTATTATGGTAGGAGGAAACCCACGACCATACGCAGGTTGCTGGCGGACTTTCCCACGTACCACAGATACTGTTGGTTAGATGGTTAGCCAAATTTTGGGCGAGATGTTAGTTTCATGGCAACCTAATTTTAACCTGTTTATAATTCCCTGTTGCCATTTTAAAATAAATTGCATTTAAAGTAATGCATACACACACATATATAATCCACACATTTAATCTTTCGAAATGAAAATGAAATTCTTGCAAGGGAGTTGGCTTTCCAGTAACTTTGCAAATAAGGCCATGGTCTATTCCAAGCATTCTTGTTTCCTCAATTCATAAATCTGACCAACTTTGTGTATATGAAAATGTTTTTTTGTAATGTCAATCAAATAAATCACTAATCATCCATCTCTATTCGAAGGGAAGATTTATCAACGCGGAGGTAAGGCTTTTACAGTTACAACCCCTAACCCAAACTGACATTCGTGCTCTGTGCAAATAGAGGTGATTCTCAGTTAAGGGTGTTGTCTTCTACTGTCGAAAATTTAAAAAATTTACATGTGTAGAGAAAAGTATGTCACTGCGCTATATGGTAGTTCTCATGTATGTGCTCGATGTGGAGCACGTTTCACAAACAGGGTGTCAAGTTATGTCAAACATAGTTGCCATGGCGACATGGTATGGTTTCGTTGTTGTTGAATGCAGCGCATGGTCTTTTATTCTTACCGGACTGTCTTTGGGGTATCTGCAACTCCGCTCGGGTACCGAGGCATGTTGGTCGCCCAATGGTATCATTGTGGATTTTGAATGATAGACCTACACGAGACAAGATGTACTTACTGGTACTTTACCTACACAGAAGCAAGTTCTGTAAGTATCTTGCCTTCATTGTGAACCCTCGACTAACAGTTTAAACCCATGTTTACCTTGTTTCGGGGAGTAGAGGGCCGGTCCGAACGTCAGACCGCATTGCCGCACGGTCGAGTATATGGTAGGCCTCAGAGAGGTATATTATGATGTCAGGAGAGGTGTATCTACTCCCATGGTGTAATAACCATATATGCGTGCTATTGCACAGATCAGACTGATCTCTCTGCCTCTGTAGGTAGCTCTCCAAAATGTACCTGTCCGAGTGTAAAGTGGGTAGACAGGTCAAAAAAAAAAGACGAAAAAAACTGAAACACCTCCTGATTTGAAGCCGCAGCCGAAAGTTTTAGAGCTCAATTAGCAGATGGCGCCACATTGGTCAAGGTCACAAAGGTCACGACGATCACAGCGAGCCCTCGCATTAACCATAAGAACCAGTGAGGATTTGGCGGTATTACAAGAATAATAAGCTTTCTATTTCCTTTTTTAACACTTTTATTCGAAATCTCTTGTTAACAACATCCAATATATCCTCGAATGCATTTGCTGCAGCCTGTTGACTGGGCAGAGCCTTTACATTCTAGGAGTAAGGTTTGGTGGACCGAGATCAGGAATGTCAGATCGTTGTCAGAAATATACAGTTCACTGCCTGATTACTGATGATTTTACTGCTCATTATTTACTATTTGAGCTCGAGATATGGTTGGTCTAATGCATTGTCTACTGCCATAGAGTCTTGAAAACTGGCCCGGCTATTTACATGTGGTTTTAGATCTAAAGTTCTGTGACAGCGATGTGGAAGCTGTGCACGTATTATAAAATAATTTCAAACTCACATACATCTTATCCGCATCACCGATCTAGGTGTGTGTTGATTGTGGGGGGGAGGGGGGAGGGGTGGTAGTTAAAAATGTTTCTGGGAAGACAACGTCGTTTGCTCCAGAACTGTTTTGAGGACGTCACTTTCCCATGAATCTGTCAAAAGCCAGGGAACTACACAACAACAACAACAACAACAAAAAAACAGTATAGAAACACGGGCGGCGGTCAGCCGGTCAGTATGCAGAACATCAGAGATGTTTCTAGAACCTGTCGAGAAAACAACGCTATGGTCTGTATGGACGCCTGCAGGTTCACCGAGAACAGCTGGTTCATCAAAACACAGGAGGCAGGCTACAGCGATAAGTCTCCAATGGAAATCACCTAGGAGATGTTCTCATTCTTCGACGGCTGCATCATGTCAGCCAAGAAAGGCACCATATGTAACAGCGCAGGGTTCATCGCGACCAACGACCAGGAGATGTACACGTTGTTCTCTCATGAGGTCATCCTGAACGAGGGGGTCGTCACTTACGGCGGAATGACCGGCAGGGACATGGAAGCCGTGGCCGTTGGTTTGATAGAGGCTTTAGAGAAAAGTTATCTTCGACACAGGGTAGAATCCATCAGGAAGTCTGGCGTTATGCTTAAAGAAAATGGCGCAGCGGTGTTAGAGCCCGTCGGAAGACATGCGGTATACTTGGATGTATACAAGTTTAAGGCGTTTCCAGCTTGGGCTCTGAACTACGTCCTCTACCTGGTGGGTATTCGAGGAGGCGCCCTGGGAAAGGTTATGAACGGAGTGTTTCCAGACGGCACAGAGCGTCTGTGGCCGACGGAGATGGAGAGACTTGCTGTTCCAAGACGAACCTATACCATGTCCCATTTTAAGTGCGTGGCGGGTGCCATCGGACCAATTGCGGCCAACAGCCATCTTGTGTCGCCCATGAAGATTGTTAAAGCTCCGAACATCCCGCGTCATTTTACAGCAATTCTATGCCCCAAAGGCGCAAAATCTGGAATGATCAACGAACATCTTGACTGAAATAGATTGTAACGTTATGGGCTGTAAATCCGCTTCAACAATGGCTCACTGAGATCATCTTACAGCCTTCGTGGTCGCTCAGCAATATCTGCAGTAAATCACGGGATACCTTTACTATATACTAAGTCATTCTTCATTAAAGAATGACTTAGTACATAGTAAAAGTTTATATCGCACTATATCATTTTATTGGTAGCCATTAAATCTGTCGATTACATTGTACAAGTCGGATCTATCAATGATCTCTCCCTCATGAAGGTGCTATAGCCTAAGGATAAAGTATCTGTCTTAATTTCACTAAGATATTTGGAGAACAATATAACTTTTGCGATGAACAAGCAGTCTACAATTTTACAATCTATTATGCAGCTTCATATGGGTGGAGCAAACCGGAGTGCTCGGGGTAAACCTCCGATCTTTAGAAGGTTACTCACAAACTTTCCGACGTGTGACGTTGAGACTTTCCTGCCGTATTAGTGGAAGACAACGTATCAGACTGAGCAAACAGTCACACCAACACCGGCAAGTGCATGGTGAATAGATGATTTTGTCGTCCAGGCAGTTTTGCAAATAATGGCTACCTGTCATGTGAACGATACATAATAACTACAATGTACTCATAAAAAATGTGTTTATTGTTCACACTTGGGGTGGATTTAGAGAAATGCACTACATGTTACTACATTTACATCGAATTATATGATCATGCTTGTTCGATATATGACTAAACTATTCCAATAAGTTTGCCATCACATAAATTATTAGAAGAAAATGTTACATTAAATGTATATATGCATCCTCAAACCATCCCACGTAAAATTTTAAAAGTATGCCGTTCACCAATACATAGAATCGCGCACGTTAACTGAAAAAATCGCACGTGTCGTCAAGTCATCAGTTAGAACGAGTCAAGCGCGACTTATTTCCATCAACGAGACGCAGTTGTTTCAGCTCATGAACACTGGTTTAGCTTGTTATCCATGTGTGTGATACGACTGACAGTTTCTGGGTGCTTTACGTATCTCATGGCCTCCCAAGAATTCTAGATTAAAACTGGATTTATACAGTACCAAGGACGTCAGGAAATAACTGACGTCACGATTTAGATCTTTTCCCGCCACTCGTCTAAAATGACAAAGGTTATGTTATTCTGCGGCCGAGAATAGTGATGCCTGACAAGTGAATATTTATGCGAGAAAAGCCTTTGACATAATCATGGCCAATATTATTCCCAATATTCTTCCCAGATTTCCAATGTGACGTTAAGCCATAATCATTCATACATTCATCCATTCAATCTTCCCAGATTTCAGATTCCGAATCTTGCCGTGTTAAGCAGAGATTTTCTCGTTACATTCTGAAATGTATTTCCAAATGCTGATTGTACTCCAAAAATGCACTTCCTGATACATTATTCAAGGCTGTTGCCTCAGTATGGACTGCTTGTGAGGTCAGGGGCGATGAGATTTGCAGCCAAACACCAGTACTTCAAGCAGTCCGAAAACATTTGTCACACGTTAACTAAAAGGCATCAGTTTCTTCAGGGCTATCAGCTATAAGGCCCACTCGGACAGCACGCCGATGAAATCACCGGTTAACCTGCTGTGCCCCTGGCAAGTATCTGCCCCAAAGTTTTGGTTACGTTGGAGTACAATGAACTCATAGATTCGGAGGAAACGATGTCTTAAGTTGATTACCAAACTGTACAAATTTCCCTGGCTCCAATGCCAGCTGTCTTAAAAAATCGATTAACCTTCGTCTCAACTTCAAAAACAGTTTACTGCGTTAATATTATGACTTACGTAAGGAGTTTTTGCTTCAGTAGGCCTGCTTATTAAAGCAAGAGCTCTGTTACATGTTCATGACAAAATTAAAAGTATATGTTTACGTTCAAATATAAGACTAAGTCTGACACAAGTCTAAAATAGCTTCGGGATCCTAGGGTCTGAAATTTTACGCGGATGTCTGCAGCCCTTAATAATTTTTAACTCCATTTGGTATATTAAAGTCAAGAAAGGACAACGCATATTCTAAGATGAGTTTGCCGATAAGGTTGGACAATATCATGTTTATTTCGGGAAAGTTTTTTTTCTAACATCTACTACCGCAGTGAATAATGACATTTAACCCTGATCCATCGGCTAACTTGAAACGCAGCCATTCTGTCTGGGCTGTGACGTAATTGTTCCAAGCGCGGAATACTCTTGTCACCTGAGACTGAAGAAAGCTGCTAGGGTTGTGGTTGAAACTGAAGTATATATGTAAATTAAAACATGAAATGATCGAGAAACTTACTCCCGTCACAACACAATGGTCTGGAAAAACTTTGCAGTGTTGTTCATATTTGTTATAATTAAAACATATTATAACATTAAAACTGTTGGCTGTCCCTGTGTTATTACAGGTAATATTGACAGACAAATGAGAACATTTAGCGAATGTAGCTTAGAAACAGCTGATAAAACCTAGTCCTGTGATTGGTCAATCTTTCATAAACCTAAAAGCATGGGCGCCTTCACATCCCCAGTCGGCAGGACAAAACTCCACACTTCAAACGAAGATAATTCAGGAATGATTTCATGTAATGTCAAACAGGTTTTTACAATCAAGAGAGAAGCTTATAATCTTTTAATGAACAGTACCTGAACCATGAGCTGTTTTTCACTGTAATAATTAAAAGACCATAACCGACTATGCCTTGATTTTTCCTGCCAGATGAGGAAACCTACATGCACTTGCATTCAGAGTGATTTCCATTTAGGTCAAGATATATTATAGAGTCAGTATATTGATATATGTTTGCTGAAAGATATAGGGGCAGATAATTCGGATACCACTACCTATATATGGGTGAGGCAGAGGGTTTTAAAGCAGCGGTAGATATTGATTCAAAGCACAAACACCCAAAAGGTATCGACATTTTCGGTTTCGCAAATATTTCTACCGTTGTTTGTGTGTAACCCGATCGCCTAAGTCACATAAAGCGGTTTTAAAACAGGGCAAAATAGTAGGTTTTGACGGGGTGATATATCTGTAATGATTTGAGAGTTGCTTAGGGAAACTGTCCCGTCTTCGTTTTACGGAAGCAGGATATCTCCAAGCTTTCCGCTACATATTTGTCCAAGCGATAATTCACCGACAGTATTAAAGAGATTCAGTCGAGTTTCAGTAGCGATAAGAGTAGCGATCACAGTTGTTGTTCAAGTTACTGTTTTTATTCTACCGTGTATACGCGAGTATATATGTTTCTCGCGATAGACGTCTCTTCCTACTGTCTTCCTACACACCACAATTAATTTCCCATTTACTTACATGTTAACGTTTGGCCTCACAGCACTGTCCCTAACTCTGCAAGCCCTAAACCCTCCGGGCGTCATAGTCCTTGTTCCCTGAGAAAACTCCAGTCCATTTCCTGATAGAGCAGGACCGATGAAATTTTTCGCAAATTTGACAAACAGCTGACAGGGGTCAATCCCACCCAGTGACAGATCAGTGAGCCCTGATTTACCACTACTTTTGCCTTGTGTGTATCCTCCTCCATTTCATGAAAAACACACAAATTTATACCTGGAATGAAACTTTGAAGCCTGCCCTACAAAATGATATCACCCATCAAGCAGAAAAAATGAAAAGGGGCAACCCAAGGACGCAAAATAAAATATCTCTAAAAGTAGAAAGGGGCCCGACACGGAAACATTAATGGTGCTGTGTGGCTATGCGTGCAGCCAATACAAGGCGCCCGTGTCTCCCAACTCCTGCCTGTTGTAAGTGACGAACTCTCACAATATAACATCTTTGATAAAATCAAATAAATAAACAAATCATTAGGACATCTGGCGACGAAAGTTGTAAGTGCTTTGTCCAATGTGCAAGCAGATATGAGCTATGCGCTGCCCTTATTTGACTCTCTCATTTTGCTTCACCGATCACCCAACAACAACGCTGTTGTCAACGATAAGATGACGACCGCACTCCCTGTGTTCCCCAAATTTCCAGTTAATTAACCACACTCCCATGGCAGTCGATGGACAAAAAGATCTATCGTCTAGAAAATGTATTCCTTGATGTGAGCATTACAAACGTTACACGCAAACGAGCAGTGTTGCTTTACTACCCCTGGGAAGAGGTACACATCATATTTGACACTCTAGAAGACACAGCGGCTGATTACGATACAGCTAAGGAGCAACTTACTGCCTACTACTCACCTTGTAGTAGGTAGGACACTGAGTACGAACTTTTCATCTTTAGACAGGCTAAACATGGTACAGCTGAAACTATTTACAGTTTCCAAACACAGTTTACAGTTTGCAATTATCTGCAACTATCTGAGTTTTCGGACCAAAATCAGGAAATGAAATCACAGACCATTCTTGATTGTTTAACAGCAAAGCTCAATTGCACTCCGAGACCCCACCGTGACACTCACTCATATACAAGACATGGCCCGTGCTATGGAACAATCTGACAGCCAAGCTGTGTCAACAGATCATACAGAAATTGTTAACAATCTTTCCTCCAAGACGCCATCATAACACTTCTCAATCACAACACAAGCCTCGACAATTCAGCTCCAGATATTCCACCCACAGACACTGTGGAAATCTATGACCCAAAAAGGTGGAATGGAAAACTGCCCCGCCCGTGGAAAAATATGAAGGAAATGCGGAATATTAAACCATTTTGATAAATGTTCTCACTCTGAAGAAACCTCAAATTCGGGTAATGGCAACAAACAACAAGAACGTTGTAACAGCAACAACAAACAAGACAAGACGAAACAACAGGTAAACACAGTCACAACAGAAACAACAGCAAATAATTCTTCAAGTGACGATGAATATGGTTATTCTGTGTATTCCAAGCTCGACAAAATCCCCACAGTCACTGTGAAGATCACTAGTAACACTGTAACTGGATACAGGTGCTGGCATAAATATTTTAGTCAAGCAGCACTATCTGAAATTGACGTCGGCAGTCAACATCAAACCAACAACTGTACAGATTTTTCCTTATGCATCCTGTGAACCACTGACACTACCTAGCTAGTTTGACACAACAGTTAGCTGCAGTGACAGGTCAAGAAGTGCAACATTTTATGTCGGTGAGGAGTGTGATGAATCACTGCTGAGTTGCACAATGGATAAAGAGCTCTAGATGATTGAAATAGTCAACAAGCTAGAACACACGTAGCCTGCCTTACCAGTCAGCCAAGGATTTGTAAATGAATACTCTGATCTCTTTCATGGCATCGGAGAATTGAAAGATTTGCAAGATAACCTGCATATTACAGAATCAGTGCCTCCAGTTATCCAGCTACACAGACGCATCCCGTTTCACTTGGACAAACGGGTTGAAGCCGAACTTGGCAAACTGGTGGAGCAAGACCTGACTGAAAAGGCTGATGGACCTACACCGTGGGTTTCCTCAACTGCCACACCAAAATCCCCAAATCCTAACCACATTCGCTTTTGTGTTGATATGCGTGCACCAACCACTGCAAAACACAGAGAGAACGTCACGTCACCCCCACATTTGATGACATCATAGTTGATCTACACAACGGTAAAGTTTTCTCAAAATTGGACCTTAACTCGGTATCTCCAGCTAGAATTAGATGAACAATACGGTTATATCACCACATTCTTAGCCCATGTTGGACTGTTTCGGTATAAACGTCTGAACTATGAAACCAATTCAGCTGATGAAGTTTTCCAACACTGAATAAGTCCTCTCGCACATATCAGGTGCTCGAAATCGGAGTGAAGACACCATAATTATGGCTTCAAATCAGTAGACACATGACATTGTTTTGGAATTTACGTTCAAGCGTCTCCATGAGAAAAACCTGACACTTGATCCATAGATGTGTGTGTTCACCAAACCAAACTAGACTTCTATGGCTACACATTCTGTAAACAAGGCTTGTCACAGGATTCAAAGAAGGTCTCTGCCAATTGCATTTTCCCCCACACCACCAAATGTGTCCGAACTACGTATCTTTCCTTGCATGACAAGTTATTGTGCAAGATTTCTTCCACACTACGCAACCACTGCGAGAACTCACACACAAAAATACCAAATGGGACTGGTCACATGCTTTTCAGCATGCTTTCGCCAAGCTAAAAGATATGCCCACATTTGCTCAACCATGTATTACCTCATTTTCAGTCATATCCCAGAAGTTCTGGCTGACGTTAGTTTTTATGGTTTAGATGCCATACTCTCTCACCGAGAAACACAGGCACACATCCTATGCATCACGTTCAGAACTTCCCTACTCACAGATTGAACGAGAAGCCCTTGCACATTATATGGCTTGCTACCTCCTGCGCAATCAAGTTCTCTGAAGTGGAAGGAGCAACCAAAGACGATCCAACACTTCAACGTCTTTATTAACACAGTCCGTGATGGTAAGTTTCATCTGCTGAAAGACTTGCGCGATCCTACAGTTGATTTGGACTGTTTACTCAAATTTTCCAGGATACACCAAGGGATCACTGTACCTGACAATGACATTGTCCTCCGCGGGAATAGGATTGTCATACCTATACTGACACAACAACGAGCACTATTACTGGCATACAAAGGTCACCAAGGTGTAACCCGCACCAAGCAGTTACCGAGAGAAAAAGGTTTGGTTTCACGACATTGAGAGTTTAGTGAAATCTCAAGTTGCTGCATTTCTCCCTTGTCAACCTAATATGTCAAAAACCAACCCTGAACCTTTGTTTATGACAGAACTACCAGAAGGACCTTGGACACAAGTCTCCATTGATTTTTGTGGACCGTTGCCAGATAGATCTCTTCTCCTTATGATAGTCAATAACTACTCCAGGTTTCCAGTTGTGGAAATTGTGTTCACTTCAGCCTCTTCTACGATTCCTCTTCTCGACAAGGTATTTTCTGAATTCGGAATTCCCACAAAAGTGAAAAGGGACAATAGACCACCTTACCAAGGCATTGAATGTGTGTATTTGCCAAATACCTTGGGTTCCACCACACAGATACAACTCTGCTATGGCATCGGGCAACCGCAGAAGCAGCAAGGCTCATGCAAACAATGGCAAAAGCTTTTCATTCTGTGGTCTGCCATCAACTTGCGGATGGTCGTGAGTTTTTCGCGGGTTCTGCCCGGTTTCCTGCCACCATACCGCTTGCGGCCATCGTATAAGAAATATTCTTAGTACGGCGGAAAACGAGTAAATGTTCGTTCTGCAGCCATTGAATCCAAACCATGGAAAGTATAACTCTATGTATTCTTGAGAAACTACCGTGCAACACCACATCCTGCTACAAGACATACCACCACCACAACTCTTAATCAACCGTCCATTACGTACCAAACTCCCTGAACATGTTTTAACTCGTGAAGTGAAGGATAACACTGTTCGTAATCGTGACAGTACGAAAAAGCACCACATGGTCTATGCTGACCAACACAGGAAGGCTAAAACCGTGACATTTTCACCTGGAGATTCCGATGTAGTACGTCAACCCAAGACAAACAAGTTATCAACTCCCTTTGACCCTAAACGTACACAGTAACAAGAGTCAATGCTGCTATGCAGCAACGAACTCATATAATTTCAAACAGGTTTTTACATTCTAAAGAGAATGCTGTAGTCTGTTTAATGAACAGTACCTCAGTCAAGAGCAGTCCTTTACTTGAATAATTTGCCCTTGGTTGGAGACCCTGATAGGTAAAGTAATCAGATGTCCATATCTGATCATCTGTTTCCTGTACGCTGGAAATCATGATATAGGCGATAAATAGATGCCCATTTCTGTCATGCATTAGCCGTCCACTGGACGTCATAGTAGGGCAAAATACAGATGTCCATGTTTGATCATTAATTTGACGTTGGTAAAGACGTCCTGATAGGTGTAGTATGCGGACATCCATCTTTGGACATAAATTTTCCGTTGATTGGAGGTCTTGATACCGACAATAAATGAATGTCCATTTTTGTGTTGTATTGGCCATCGGCTGGATGTCTTGACGGCGGCACTACATAGATGTCCATTTCTGGACATTAACTTGCTGTCGACTAGACAGCCTGATATGGGCAGTGAGCGGAAGTCCATATTTGGTCATAAACTTGGCGCTGACTGGATATCGTGACACGGGCAGTAAAGGGATGTCCAATTTTTGTAATATGGCCATCGGTTGGATGTCGTGATATGCGCAGTAAATGGATTCCAGTTTTGGTCATTCTTTGGCCGTTCGCTGGACGTCATGATAGGTGCAGTGTATCGATGTCCAGTTTTGGTCAATCTTTGGCCGTCGTTTGGTCGCCGTGAAAGGTGCAATATATGAATATCCAGTTTCGCTCAATATTTGGCCGTCAGCAAGACATTCTGGTAAATGCAGTCTGCGAACGTCCTTCTGTGGTCACTAATTTGCCACTGGTAGGATGTCGTACCATGGGTAGAAAATGGATGTTTTGAATGTCGGCTGGACAACATGATACAGGCAGTATACAGCTGTCCAGTTTTGATCCTTCTTGGCCGTTGGCTGGACGTCTTGGAAAGTACAAATGTCGTATATCCAGTAATGATCAGGAAAGTAACGTCGGATGGACATCGGCGTGGGGACCATTAACTACCCTAGGCACTTACGCCAATTTCCTATGGAATGTTATCTATAATACACACAGCTGACAGTTGAAGGCGATGTAATTTTTCATCGATAAAACGTTGCATCTAACCCATAATGACATCAGAAGTACCGTCTACTTCAAAAATAGCCCGTCCCAATTGTGTATCGTATGAAGCATTCAGGAGTTCCGGTTGAACAGGTAACACATGGGTAAGTCTATGCCTTCATGAGTGTGCAGTTATTTTCTAATATTTCGTGGCGTAGCATCTTTCAAGTAATATATAGGCTTTTTTGAATGGAAATTATTCGATCTTATCATACACGTTGAAGAGTGCGATGAATATGTTATACATGCATAAATATTGCGATAAGTACCTGAAGATTTATGTAATTGCGTCTTAAATTTCGATGTACAACGTATATACAGTAATAATTAATAGCTTCGTCACGTAATTGTGGTCTATTCAGCTGGCCTGTGAATCACCAGTCTCTGGTCTCGAGGACATCCATTGATGTTTATCACTGAGACACGGTTTCGGTGTAATTAAAGTTGCACAGCATTCAAGGTCCTTTGCTAGTAATAACTCTAAAAGTTTATACTTCTAACAGTATTTAAGGACGCCGAGTGACAGTCCGTCAGTTCATTGCAGTTATTAACTGATGTTCATTTGTGGGAGAACAGTTTGTGTCTTCTTGTCAGGCCAAGAGATATTCCGGTGCAACGTAGTGTTAGATTCCACAGTTTGATATTTATGGACTGGTATTCATTCGTTGTGCTTTGATTCAGAGTCTTCATACATTTGATTGACGTTTAAAGCCACACTGAAGAATTTTTCATTACCTGACGGCAGTGCTATTTGTGAGTACAGGAAACCGGAGCAACCCAAGTAAACATTCTACCTCCGCTGGGTACTTCACAAACTTCCTGATCTAAACACGCAGCCCAAGCAGTACCGTAATTCTTCTAGTTTTCGCACAGGTTTTAAGTCTTTACCCCAAGGGGTAGTCTGTTTGAGTCAAACATTGTGGTTGGAAAATGGGAGAAAGGGGTGATTCTTTCCTTAATTCTTTCAACCGTCACACAAAAGATCGGCGCTTAGAGCGCTGCGTGTGGCCACTGGACACTCAACTCACAGGCTATTTGCTGCCAGCGGATTAGGCCTACTACCAGGGCTTTTCACTTACTCAGCGGGAGCCGGTCGCTGATCTATATTTATAATCATAGTTAATTTTTCTACACGACTTGTTGACAACACACTAAAATAAACACCAAATTAAAACTAAGGTATGAGTCAGTTATCTGTTTTCTGAGTTTTCTCACCCTTTAGTAACTTGGTTCAACAAAATGTTTTATGTCCGGTAAGTCAATTGACTGATTCCTTTGTGGAATGCCCCACCCCATTTACAGGAATACCCCCCCCCCCTAGTGATTTCAATTTCTGCCTCTCAGCTCATGTGCGATGTCTATTTATAAAAGAGACATCTTGAATTCGGCTACTACTTTTCCTTACATTTACAGGTACACGTGAACACGAAACACATGCTTGAGTTCCACATGCGAGCCATAGTCCCAAAGAGCTGGCCGACTATCTCTGCTGGACAAATTGCCTGTTCTTTACGAGATATATCACAAATGGCGGATGACACATCATAGACCTGAACGGGAGATTTTCTGGTGTAAACTGTGGCGAATGTTACGCAAGCCTTCTTTACTAGCACAGACCTATGAAGATTTCGTTGGATGGTGTAACGAAGACACATGCAAAACGTTTCGTGCCAACATTAATGTTCCATAATATATGTGCACAGATCAAGGCTGTGTTTGCCGTCTGAGCGGAATTATGTATGCTTATATATAGACCATCGGTATATATGCTTATTCATATATTCTTTGGATTTGGGCTGAAAGCAGATATTTTCTAAAAGTGTCATCATGTATGCTGTATAGCGCATGCGTGTACCCGGGAAAGACATATCAACAGGTACCCAAGAAAGACATGCCAAATGTAGTTGGGCTTTTGAACCGCGGTGTGCACAAACTGCATCGTTTCGGAGATGTGTGCTTTCATTTGGAAATGTAAATAATTTCATTGTTCTCGTGAATTTTCTCATCATGAAAACATTGATACAGATAGAAAGATTATCACGAGCTGAGAATGACTCAAAGTACATAATGTAATTCCAATTAATTCCACAGTTAACCTTTGTCCGACTCTTATATATAATATATACAAGCGCGTTAACTCTAGAGGAAACTTTTTTCGGATTTTCCGGTTTGCTTCATCTATCCCCCGTGCGTGGGAAGGTCTGCCAGAAACCCGCGGATGGTCGTAGATTTTCCCCGGGTTCTGCCCGTTTCTTCCCACCATAATGATGGCCGCCGTAGTATAAGTGAAATCGCAGTCAAATAAACACATAATAAATAAGTTATCTATACACGCAAATTAAGAAACATTAGAGGACTTAAATTCAGTATCTCGATTTCGGCACAAACCTGATTCTGAAATCAGTTAGCAATGTTCCTATGCAGATTAGCAGCCATATTAAGCCCACTGAATCGTTACATTTATAAAACTGCAACTCGGTTCTGTCGACTGTGCTTTTCTCACAGTGTT
The DNA here is from genome assembly GCA_016165875.1 of Acanthopleura granulata. Taxonomy (NCBI): domain Eukaryota; kingdom Metazoa; phylum Mollusca; class Polyplacophora; order Chitonida; family Chitonidae; genus Acanthopleura; species Acanthopleura granulata. The sequence goes on along the minus strand of JABBOT010000001.1, from coordinate 33,197,835 downwards.
AAACCTGTACACGACGAAAACAGTTTTCAGTGATGTTAAGATAATACTGAATTCAGTTCACTCCATTGTGAGGAAATAATGCAACCTACAACGTCGTAATCACCACAGATGTAACCGACAGGCCCACCCAGACAGCATTCGAACGTCTTGAGCTCTCATTTCAAATCACGTGTCTTCGTTGCTGGGGGGAACTCGGCTGTTCTTCCCAAACTTCTCTTCTTTCCTTCCACAAAAATTTGCTTACAATTCTTTCTGATCATTATGAAAAGAAGGAATAAAATTAAGACAACCGAACAAGATGCCAATTGCCCTTTTAATGGTGTATGTTCTGGGTTTGAATCCAAACGTTCTACAAGTTTATGTTTTTACCGAACGATGTCGTGTGCAGCCGACTCGAGTTGAAATGGTGGTCAGAGAAGTTTGGCTTGCTGTCGATGCACCAGGTACGCCTCCATGTACAATACTTCTTTTTTTTTCATACAAAATTACGGGTGAAAGGCTTGGCAACAAGCTGTCAGGTGATTTCATTGTAAAATTAAGGGCATACTGGTGGTAATATCATCACGTGATATTTGAACCCCAAACCCCATACACGGACGTGTCTCACAGTGTAAATATGTAGCGAAGGTCAATAATTTTATTCCAGCACTCAGGATTCCAAACCGATCACTGTCATATACCTGACCATTTTTAACACCAATGAAGTTGTAAAACAACGCTAGAGACAATTAAAAATATAGTACAGTATTACTGTGAAAAACGGTTGTAATTTTTACAAGTGCTGTCGATTTGTGTTCCTGTTAACAATCGTAAAAATATGACTCTACACTGACGTACATATATATATATGTATGCTGTTTGCTTTCAGAATGATGTGCATATATGGGATATATTTATGCTTATGGAATTCTTAATGCTAAAGAAGCTTTCTTGCAACACATGTAATGATACAAAAAGCTTGAAATAGGTGTAGGAGTCCTCCGCGGCCCAGGCTGTTAGCGCGCTATCGCAGCACAATGAACCGAAGCCTCCCACCAATGCGGTCGCTTTGAGTTCAAGACCAGCTCATGCTGGCTTCCTCTCCGGCCGTACGTGGGAAGGTCTGCCAGCAACCTGCGGCTGGTTCGTGGGTTCCTCCCTGGTTCTGCCCGGTTTCCTCCCACCATAATGCTGGCCGCCGTCGTATACGTGAAATATTCTTGAGTATGGCATATAACACCGATCAAATAAATAAATAAAATAAATAAATGAAATAGATGCATAAATTCCATGACAGGATTATTGATTATTGAGAGCAAAAATTGCATGCTCTGGAGAATAATTTAGTTCAGGTAATTCAACTTGAGTCTACAATGGCAATCTGGTGGCAATGGCAACCGGATGAACTTTTCGGTTTTGGGTTGGTAGATGTCATTTAGAAAGTGAATTTAAGTAACAGTATTATCGTTATTAGAGATTACACTTTCTTAATATAGCACAGGTTCTAGTGCTGAAATTGGCTGAGACCTTTCTGGGTTTCGAACCAAGGACCTCAGAGTCAGGCACCAAATCGCCAGCAATACATAGTTGTGCTATATTAAGAAAGTGTAATCTCTAATAACGATAATACTGTTACTTAAATTCACTTTCTAAATGACATCTACCAATCTGATATGTTCAGCTAAGAGAGCTGCGTCATTTCTGATCATCAGAGGGGTAATGCATGTTCGCTGTAAAGTTTACCGATCAACTACCTTCCATTTTTGTAGAAGGCTGGTTGGTCGAGTGGTCTAGATGGCTGACATGTATTGCTGGTGATTCGGTGCCTGACTCTGAGGTCCTCGATTCGAAACCCGGAAAGGTTTCAGCCAATTTCAGCACTTAGACCTGTGCTGTATTAAGAAAGTGTAATCTCTAATAACGATAATACTGTTACTTTTCGGTTTTGGTTCATCATTATTGTTGATATTATAGTCAAGTGTCTGTTGTCTTTTTTTACCCTGAATAAAGTCACAAAGCTGCATTACATTCTCTTCGTTATTAAGCGTCACCAGAGTCAAAGAAGCAGCTTCAATGATTATAAAGAGTCGGGAACATGCGTGGCACAAAATAAATAAGCAGGGCACTTCAAAGAGAGCTTCAAGAAACACTGTGACAGCTTTATTCCAAACAGAATTTATTCATCGACAACAGATCTCTGAATTCTACCGTTAGATGAGAGGCCATCCAACTAATCAACCTCACTGCCTTAAGCCGAATTCCTGAAGCTTATAGGAACCAGCAACTTACTGATACTGAATCAAGCGCTTTAGAAACACTTCATATATACAATTAAATTTAGCGTCGATATTATACGGTATGTCATTACAACAAACAAATCGGCTGTTGCGGACCTGGTTTGGTAGAAACCAGTCTACCGTATAAAATATTATAATCTGTTGTTTTTAAAAATTTTAAAAATAAATGCGTCCGGACCAATGATATATGTGTATTTATTTATTTATTTGATCGGTGTTTTACGCCGTACTCAAGAGTATTTCACTTATATGATGGCGGCCAGCATTATGGTGGGAGGAAAGGGGGCAGAGCCCGGGGAAAACCCACTACCATCCACAGGTTGCTGGCAGACCTTCGCACGTACGGCCGGAGAGGAAGCCAGTCTGAGCAGAACCTGAACTCACAGCGACCGCATTGGTGGGAGGCTTCCGAGTCATTGCGTTGCGCTAGCGCACTAGTGCGCTAGCCGACTGAGCCACTGAGGCCCCGCTATACAACCCCAAAATCCAGGGAAGCTATAGCTTAAAATTACCTGTTTTCGCCACTAACTGAAAGTAATATGCGCAGTGAACGTCAATTGTTCTGGTGTAATTAAATTCTGCTGGGAATAATAAGCGAATGGTTTGGCAGGAGTGGTGGAGTGGAGAATACGTAACGGATGCTCGGTCTGTGCGGGTTTTTCTTGTACTGGCATCCCATAAGTCCCCAGATAATACAACCATCATTGTTCACGAGGTTTACATCCCTCACGCCTGTACGTGTTAAATAGCCCAGTGCTGAATTGTTAAAACCTAGTCCAGTAAGAATTTGCATTCCGCTAAGTAAATTGTAGGTCAAAGCACATCGTGTAAGGGTGCATGGGTTGACAAGGCTGATAGTACTGTCACAAAGAGGGCCCGTAAGGTTTTCCCTCGACATTTCCATGTAGACATATAATACCCCGGTATACCTTACGCCTATATATGATATCGTATATGTGCGGGATGCCTTGCTGTCGCAATTCTCTGGATAACAAACAAAGGCAAAAAAATAGGTCTTTATGACCTAGACTACCTCACATTGCACATAGTGTTCTAGTGTTGTATGGTATGACGAGAAATGATTCTGGCATACAAAAGCTGAAATATGCGTATACACTGCGCATTCATTGTTGGGTTTCGATTCAGTACATAAGGGAAACAAAGTACAGACGTTACCTTCCCTGTCGTGTCACAACAGCTCATTAGAGTGAAATAATTACAATTTAAAAGAAAACATCCTTTACATGTGTATAGCACAAATGAACAATACATTTTTATAAAAGCGACATGAAGAGGTTTAATTGATGAAACGAAGAAATTACAATTTCGGTCAAATAGAGCCAGGTGATGACAAAAGCACAGAAATCAGTAAAAAAAAAATTCCCATTCCACCTAATTTTTGAGAGGTCTGGGCCCTGTAAAACTTAATAGAATACAGAGAGAATATAGTCCTGTTGTGGGAAATCTCTTAACTAAAGAGCTTGAAAGCGGCATGAAGATTTGTGATGTCATTTTCACTGGTGGCAGACCCAATAAAATCTGGAAGTATCGTGTTCGGCACCATTATACGGAAACCAGCAGGTATTTTCTTTCGCCTTGCCTGGAATGGTTCCCCACTGATCTGAGATGGCAATGGCTGCCCACAACGTCCCCGCTCCGTCCGTCTGGTGGCCGACTGGTAGAGCGTTGTATGGAGGGCCCGACCCGTTATTCATCACAAGGGTCATGGGGGCTGGTCTCCGAGGAACAATCCAGGAGAAGGCATTGGTGTTATGTTCCTTTCCTCCATAAGAGAACCAGCAAGTCTTCCCTTTGGCCTTGCCTGGGATGTCTCCCCACTGACTATGGGCCACAGCGCTCCACAATTGGCCCGATCCGTCGGTTTGCGTTCCAAGCTGGACGGCTCCTTTCGGCGGGCGGCCGCCACACCGAACAAGGTTGAAATGGTGACCGGACATAGAAATGTAGATTCTGCATGAAATAAAACATTTGACGGGTTTATATGGAACATTGACACCTGTCATATATTTTGAAATTCATCCATTTTCTTATTTATTTTTTTTTTCAGTTTGCTGCTTCTGCCTGTTCCTGACACGAGTGTCTATGTATATTATGCGAAGATTTCAACCAGCTAAGGGAGAGCACAACATATCCGCTATATTCATGAAGTGAATCTCCAGCTGACTGCCTGGGAGACAACCTATAACCGGTACAGTCTGACGTACAACCCAAGTATACATACATACAATATAACCGGTAGCGATGTCTGTCATCACCAAATCCCGAGGCCACGCAGTGAGAATCTCCACCCATAAAGTGATCTCTAGCTGACAGCTCGGCGGACCACCTATAACCAGTACTGGTGTCTATGCCACTTATCATCACCAAATCCCGATACCATGCAGTGGGAATCTCCACCCATATAGTGATCTCTAGCTGACAGCTCGGGGGACCACCTATAACCGGTACTGGTGTCTATGCCACTTATCATCACCAAATTCCGAGACCACGCAGTGGAAATCTCCACCCATAAAGTGATCTCTAGCTGACAGCTCGGCGGACCACCTATAACTGTTAATGTTAATCTATGCCACTTAATCATAATCAAATCCCGAGACCACGCAGTGGGAATCTCCACCCATATAGTGATCTCTAGCTGACAGCTCGGCGGACTACCTATAACCGGTAATGTTGATCTATGCCACTTAATCATCACCAAATTCCGAGACCACGCAGTGAAAATCTCCACCCATAAAGTGATCTCTAGCTGACAGCTCGGCGGACCACCTATAACCGGTAATGGTGATCTATGCCACTTAATCATCACCAAATTCCGAGACCACGCAGTGAAAATCTCCACCCATAAAGTGATCTCTAGCTGACAGCTCGGCGGACCACCTATAACCGGTACTGGTGTCTATGCCACTTATCATCACCAAATTCCGAGACCACGCAGTGGAAATCTCCACCCATAAAGTGATCTCTAGCTGACAGCTCGGCGGACCACCTATAACCGGTAATGTTGATCTATGCCACTTAATCATAATCAAATTCCGAGACCACGCAGTGAAAATCTCCACCCATAAAGTGATCTCTAGCTGACAGCTCGGGCGACCACCTATAACCAGTACTGGTGCCTATGCCACTTATCATCACCAAATTCCGAGGCCGCGCAGTGGGAATCTCCACCCATAAAGTGATCTCTAGCTGACAGCTCGGAGGACCACCTATAACTGTTAATGTTAATCTATGCCACTTAATCATAATCAAATCCCGAGACCACGCAGTGGGAATCTCCACCCATAAAGTGATCTCTAGCTGACAGCTCGGCGGACCACCTATAACCGGTAATGGTGATCTATGCCACTTAATCATCACCAAATTCCGAGACCACGCAGTGAAAATCTCCACCCATAAAGTGATCTCTAGCTGACAGCTCGGCGGTAATGTTGATCTATGCCACTTAATCATAATCAAATCCCGAGACCACGCAGTGAAAATCTCCACCCATAAAGTGATCTCTAGCTGACAGCTCGGCGGACCACCTATAACCGGTAATGGTGATCTATGCCACTTAATCATCACCAAATTCCGAGACCACGCAGTGAAAATCTCCACCCATAAAGTGATCTCTAGCTGACAGCTCGGCGGACCACCTATAACCGGTACTGGTGTCTATGCCACTTATCATCACCAAATTCCGAGACCACGCAGTGGAAATCTCCACCCATAAAGTGATCTCTAGCTGACAGCTCGGCGGACCACCTATAACCGGTAATGTTGATCTATGCCACTTAATCATAATCAAATTCCGAGACCACGCAGTGAAAATCTCCACCCATAAAGTGATCTCTAGCTGACAGCTCGGGCGACCACCTATAACCAGTACTGGTGCCTATGCCACTTATCATCACCAAATTCCGAGGCCGCGCAGTGGGAATCTCCACCCATAAAGTGATCTCTAGCTGACAGCTCGGAGGACCACCTATAACTGTTAATGTTAATCTATGCCACTTAATCATAATCAAATCCCGAGACCACGCAGTGGGAATCTCCACCCATAAAGTGATCTCTAGCTGACAGCTCGGCGGACCACCTATAACCGGTAATGGTGATCTATGCCACTTAATCATCACCAAATTCCGAGACCACGCAGTGAAAATCTCCACCCATAAAGTGATCTCTAGCTGACAGCTCGGCGGTAATGTTGATCTATGCCACTTAATCATAATCAAATCCCGAGACCACGCAGTGGGAATCTCCACCCATAAAGTGATCTCTAGCTGACAGCTCGGAGGACCACCTATAACCGGTAATGTTGATCTATGCCACTTAATCATCACCAAATTCCGAGACCACGCAGTGAAAATCTCCACCCATAAAGTGATCTCTAGCTGACAGCTCGGGCGACCACCTATAACCAGTACTGGTGCCTATGCCACTTATCATCACCAAATTCCGAGGCCGCGCAGTGGGAATCTCCACCCATAAAGTGATCTCTAGCTGACAGCTCGGCGGACCACCTATAACTGTTAATGTTGATCTATGCCACTTAATCATCACCAAATTCCGAGACCACGCAGTGAAAATCTCCACCCATAAAGTGATCTCTAGCTGACAGCTCGGCGGACCACCTATAACCAGTACTGGTGCCTATGCCACTTATCATCACCAAATTCCGAGGCCGCGCAGTGGGAATCTCCACCCATAAAGTGATCTCTAGCTGACAGCTCGGAGGACCACCTATAACTGTTAATGTTAATCTATGCCACTTAATCATAATCAAATCCGGAGACCACGCAGTGGGAATCTCCACCCATAAAGTGATCTCTAGCTGACAGCTCGGCGGACCACCTATAACCGGTAATGGTGATCTATGCCACTTAATCATCACCAAATTCCGAGACCACGCAGTGAAAATCTCCACCCATAAAGTGATCTCTAGCTGACAGCTCGGGCGACCACCTATAACCAGTACTGGTGCCTATGCCACTTATCATCACCAAATTCCGAGGCCGCGCAGTGGGAATCTCCACCCATAAAGTGATCTCTAGCTGACAGCTCGGCGGACTACCTATAACCGGTAATGTTGATCTATGCCACTTAATCATCACCAAATTCCGAGACCACGCAGTGAAAATCTCCACCCATAAAGTGATCTCTAGCTGACAGCTCGGGCGACCACCTATAACCAGTACTGGTGCCTATGCCACTTATCATCACCAAATCCCGATACCATGCAGTGGACATATGAGAATCTCCACCTACAAGACCTCAGTCACATAAGTGAAATTTTTTTCAATCAAATTGTCTGATCGAAAAAATAAATTATGTGACATGAACACTCTCACATTGAAGTGGTCTGTTCGGCGAATTGGTAGCATAACAGACCAAACAGTAGCATAGATTTGTTAGAAAACGTCGTGTTGTATAAAATGTCATTTGTTACAGAACAACTGATAACACACAGAGCAGCTCAGTCACTGAACAGGGGCACGAATGCTACACTTCTAGCTATACACTATGTCATCTTTAACAATTAGACCTACTTCCGGTATATACGGAAGCCGGTTAGTGCCAAGGTAAAACTAGAACCTGGTGGGTTTAAAAGGGGTCTGGTTATTGCTTAGTGGAATTGCAAGATCATATAAAAGCATACGATGGTTCTTAAAACGCATGTTTTATTGAAAACTCTCTTTCATGTGGTCATATCATGAATTCGGATGCTTGAGTGAATTATACATATGGGAATATTTGAGTTGACTTCAACACTGAGCTTTCATAAAATATTGCATCTGGAAACAAACATTCTAGCAGCATTAAACTTTGAAAGCAAGACACGCTTATTTCAGCTGACAGAATAGCTGGGTTAAATCTACACCAGAACAAAAAAAAGACATATTTTTTCAAAATTGGGCGAAACATATCAAAACTTGGTTCCTCCAAGAAACGTTACTGACTTTGTACTGAGTTTCAGTTTACAGTATGCTAAACATGCACATGTATCTGGAGAGTCAGGCGAACTGCCAAAGCTTAAAACAGGACCAAAATGTTGGAAATGGATGAAAGGTAGGTATCTTGTAGGTATCTGACAACTTAAAAGAATTAAGCATTCACACATGATGTGAATTTATTTTCACAAAACCGCCTCTTGGAATAATAAACCGCTACAAAAGTGTGTGGCTTCAAAGATAGAGATTGTTGATTGGTAGTTGTCAGAAACATTCAGCCTGTTGAGACTGCAGAGGGTCATTTGGGAACCATAGGTAGGCTATGCCATATGAACAAGTAGTATAATGTATGCAGCATCTGTGTATTTTACACCCCTCCCCCATCTCCCTCCACCCCACAAAATAATAATAGTAAGACATAGGGAGGTAATAATATGAAATTCCTGGGTTTTAATGACCAAATCTTAGCTTTATAGTAAGACGTTATCTTGCATTTACTTTTAAAAATATCCAGTTTTTAAATCATGATAAATATTCATATTTCACAATGACCACAACAGTATGAATGTTGCGAGGTCTGCAAACAACCTGCGGATGGTCGTGGGTCCCCCCCCCCCCCCGGGTTCTGCCCGGTTTCCTCCCGCCATAATGCTGGCCGCCATCGTATAAGTGAAATATTCTTGAGTACGGCGTAAAACATCAATCAAATAAATAAATAAATAAAATCCTATCCATGTCCTGCGTTCATGTTACATTTGAAAACAATCATCAAAGTGGCTATGTTTATCCGAAAAAAAAAACACCAGCAGAAATGTAGACTACTTTATTTTGCTTCAACCGTGAACACTCGAAGTTACCCTCTTCATACGCCATCCAAACAGTAATTTTGGACAAATTTCTTGTCTTGCTTTTTTCCCAGCTAAATAAACTCTTCTAAACTACTTCTCACTAAAAATACTTACCACTCTGTGCTTTGTCAATGTTACAATATTGTAAATGCTACACTACTGGTTTACCAACAAGAGAAACGCGAGGACTACTAGCAGCGCCATCTGTGATGTCACTTGCCCATAGCTTAACTTTGTTTTAACGGAAACTGGGCCATGTATAATGCGACAACGATCAATCGGCCCAATAACGTTAATAATTTGTTTTGAAAGGTAAGTTCCATGAATTTAATTTCCCATGTTTTAATAAGAAATGAAAGGAATGATGCTCCTGGAGCAATTAGAATTTTCAAGAATTTTCTTCAAGTTTTTATTTTTGTCTAAAAATATCCTCAGTGTTCGTGGAAAGAAAAGCTGAGTCCAGAATTTAGCGAGTGGGTTTAGTTTTCGGCAACAAACATTCTTTTTAATGTTTGCCTGACCAAATCACTGGAATTTTCGAAAGATTGTGTCCTAGAACAAAAACAACACACCAATGTTATGGTCAAAAATTGATCTGAGCCTTATTTCATGACTTAGTCACGTTGCGCTATATAATAGCAATTCGGCAATGGGGCTTACCTGCCTAAATAGAGGAAAACCTTTCAGGGATGCTGAAACAGACCGCGGCAGAACACACTAAAACTGGGTCTACTTCGGTAAATCGGTGAAATTTTTGATCACTTCAGAAATGCCTTCAAAGAACTCTTCCCGCTAGGCTTCCAGACCCCCCCAAAATATCTCATAAAATTACGAGATATGTTCGGTCCGCAGCGGTGCGCCCTTGGCAGAAGGGATTCAGAGCGCCAGCAGAGCCCAATGACCCGGGGGCCTCTCACCAATGCAGTCGCTGCGAGTTCAAGTCCAGCTCATGCTGGCCTCCTCTCCAGTTGTAGGTGGGAAGGTCCGCTGCAACCTGCAGATGCATGGTCGTGGGGTTTCCTCCCATGCACCATAATACTGGTAGCCGTCGTACAAGTGAAAAACTCTTAAATTCGGTGCAAAAATTAACTAAATAATAAACATATCCTTCCGCATCCCTGTTCTTGCTATTTGTCCAATTGTTTCTCATCTGCACTTTCAATAATTTGTAGATAAGGCGATCAAAACTTGATTCATTGTTTCTCTCCACCGCTCACAGGTCATTTCATACCCCGCTCCACTGGAACTCATTATTTCATTTTTTTCCGCCATGTTTTATAAAAGATACGATTATCATAAAAACTAGCCCAATAACTATAACGAAAAAATGATCTTTTTTTTTTACTCCTCCCACACTAGTCTTCCAAAATATTATGACGAGAAACAAGGGATCAACAGCGACAGGCCTGAAGAGATGAGGTGTCACGATTCACATTTTCAACCATTTTCGTGGTTGTCATGGAAATCGCCCTTGTATATGAAAGGTAATTTCCATTGTTCCTATATATATAAAGATTTCTTGTCCAGTCTACAACTTCAGCTGACCGTGTGAGAGCTATAGCGGCTGGAGTGTCGTCCTCGAAGGCTGGACTTAACATGATTTTTCATTAAAAAAAAAAACCTGACAATAACGAGAAAAAATCTCCTAATTTCGCAAAAATATTTCCTAATTATGAGATATTTTCTGCGTTTTTTTTTTACCTTGGTACCAGCCGGCTTCCATATATAGCGTGACAGAACCGTCTATATTGCAGAGGCTCCATTTAAACTGTGGCACGGTCATTTGTTACACTTCAAATTCTCTAGTGTGCACAGGTGTATCACTTACAACCAAGACCCAGGGTCGCCAAAGAAAAATTGTTGCTGTCTAGAAAAAATTGAAGTGATTGAAGCACCTTAATCGAGATAGCGCCGTCTCAAAATGAAAAGTTTATCTTTGATAGTGTCCATGGGTGAGTGGCTGGTTCTGTTTTGATTAGGTTAGATAGGCCTATAAAGCCTTAGTCTGAGGTTGCTCAGGTATTGAAATTTGCATTAGAAATGACGACGACGCTCGAATTTCACATCAGACATCTGCGCTATGCTCAATCGTGCGGCCAAATGTGGTCTAACTTTCAGGCCAGCACTATATTGCCGCGAAACAAGCCTAACATGGGCCTAAACTGTTATAAAACTCCTCCCTAGAAACTTAACTAACTACACATGTTATTTAGCCCATCTAGGGTAGATTTATAGCTTGAAACTGGTATCCCCCCGAGTGATAATTGCAGGAAAACTGTCCATTGTCATTGCGCGTTCAAGATGTCGAGAACTTTAAGCGAACAGCGAGGGAGTCGTTTGGGATTTGCTTTACATGTAGGTGGGCAACGGAGACCGGAATAATTTAGATAGACTAAACAGAATTACATGTAGTCAGCAAGGTTTCCGGAGAGAGGTTTTATTACAGTTTTAGGCTCATGTTAGGTACATACGTGGAAGGCCGGCCTAAAAGTCAGACCGCATCACCGCGCGGTAGAATATAGGGTGGATCTCAGACGTGGAAATTTGAGCGTCGTTGCCGACGGCGTCATTTCTAATACAAATTTCAACATCTGAGCAACGTTGAACTAATATGGCCTATATATATTAGAGAGGTGTATGTCATCCTTGGCCCACGTCCCACATCAATGGTCAACACATTTATCTTTCGACCTTTCCATAAATGTGATTGAAACTATATATAGTGTTCAAAAAGAAAAGTTAATACTTTATATATTCCAAGGCCTTCTTAGTGATGTTATATATGGATATATAGTACTTACCAAGTAACCGTCTATAGTTTCACATGCGATGAGTTGCTCGTGGCTAAAGATCTTCGATATAGCCTTCTAGTGCCGATAACGTCGAACTACAAGCGTACATATACTGAACTGTTACACGGTCTATTTCTGATATATGCGCGGCAGTGTGAGTTGAAACCGAAACTAAAGTATTTCTCAGCAAAGGTTCAGCTTCAGGTCATGATCTATTTTGGGCACTTCTCAGAAATCTTACCGCCACCATACATTGCGTGAAAACCTCTTGAGTGGACCGGCCTATAGTCTTACGGCGTTTCATGTTTATTTTTACATTTCTGATTAAAACTGAGCTCTGAGTATAGGCTACAGGATACAAAGTTAATGTTGCTAATATCTTGCAGGCTTTTTTAAAATTCGTCTTCGAACAGGATTTAACTCCAGTACTCACTTGCGGCTAAATGTTAAAATTTCACACCTATAGGGTTTGAATCACCATATACCCCTCTCGACAGGTGGATAACCTATAATATACAGTACTCTGAACCCTATGTCCCTATGCTGTAAACACACCATAATATACAGTACTTTGAACCCTGTGGCCCTAAACTGTAAAACACACCATACTATACATCTGAATTAATTTAAACAAATTAAAGTATAATTTATAACCAATGGCCCAATGGCTTTATTGAGCGTGGTATTGGAGTTTCATAAAATACATTAAATATTGCATGCTATATAAAAGGGAAACATAAATAGTGCATGTCCAACAGTCTCATTAACTAGTAATAAAAATACTTCCTAAAAGAGTACAAGTGTAAATGTATAGAAGACCCTAAAACATAAAGAAAAAAGTGTAAGGCAAACCCATTCCCTGAGTGTGTGTCACGAACGGAAGTGACAGTATGCTGCCGTCTGAATCACACCACATATAAAATACTAAAAGGTTTTCTGGTAGAAGCAGACAAATGAAAGACATATTTATTGGATTGTATGGCGTTTTACCACATATATACATATACACCAGTTGTTTACTTGTCAGGAATTATCTTTGCACAAGCCGAATAAAGCGTTGGTGTGAGTATTTCCGGTATGTGGTTAAGCTGTAAGACAGAATCTGCAGGTTTCGAGTTACGACGACACTGCGACGTTCCCTTGTCAAATGAAGTCGCCGTTTTACGACACGGTAGTGTCAACTACCCTTCCTTTAACATGACAGCTTATGTGTTCAGAATTTCGTTTCAGTTGCCCAAAATGATATCCAGCATCACCAGAGAACATATTTCGGGACTTCTGTTTCACAATTTTTTTCATAAGTTTACATACCAGCTAATGTTAAATTCTGCAGACTGACCGTGCCGTAAAGCGGCGACATCAGTCACTAAGGGACATCATTCTGGCATCTCGAATTATGGCTGCATATTCCATTTGTTTCCAACTGTAAAGCTCATCTGGCAGAGGTTATATAATCCACCCGCTGTGAGATAAGACAATTATTCTCTCATGACCTTCTCAAGTCTATATTATAGATTCATGTAGAACTAGTCTGAGAGTGACAGTCTCCGAAAAGCCTTCCAGAAGAATGTCCTAAAATACATGTCGAGAAGTGTGCATGCCTAACTCGCTTTACAGATTAGAATATATATGGCCTACTTACTACAATGGGCACTGATCAGTGCCTCCCGTCACGAAAACAGTCGACCTCACCTTCCTTAGAGTATTCCTATTGTGGTGAACCACAGGTAAATGAAGGGTTCACAATTAAGAAAGGGTACTTGCAGAACTTGTTCCAGAGTAGGTAAAGCACCGGTAAGTAGGTTTTGGTTCGTGTAGGTCTATCATTCAAAAGCTTGTGGAAAGGGGGCGGGGCGGGGGGAGGGGCGTTGATATAACAGGGTCTCATGCGTTGATATAATGATCCAAGGGGATTCTACCCTGGAAACAAATAACTCTAACCTAGAGCTTACCACACGATTTACAAGCGAATGTTTCGCGCTGTTCTAACATAACTGATCTTGGAAAAAAGCGGAAGGCAGGAAAAATGTCAGGCTAAAACTCGATGCACGCGATACCAATAAGGAAGTATGTCAGAAAAAAAAATTTACATACACTCATCAGTTGATGAGCCCATTAAAATTACATCATTAAGAGATTTATCATCATTAGGAATAAAACCATTAGGCGACCAACATGCTCCGGTACCCAAGTTGAATATACCCCGAGTTGCAGATACCCAAATGACTGTCTGGTAAGAATAGAAGACCAAGCGCTGCATTCAACAACAAGGGACTACCATTGCTACATATCTCTACAGTATATGTCGTCATGGCAACTACGTTTGACATAACTTGACACCATGTTTGTAAAAGGGCCTAGACATCGGGTACGTACATGCGAACTGCCATATAGCACTGTGACATACTTTTCTCTCCACACGTATATTTTTTTTAATTTTCGACAGTAGAAGACAACTCTCTTAACTGAGAATCACCTCCATTTGCACAGAGCACGAATGTCAGTTTGGGTTAGGGGTTGTCCCGCAATCATATTCCCTTCTTAGAATAATGACGACGTCCATATCACCACATACATGTTATACTCCTTACGCATTTCTTAGCATCGAATTTGGATTTATTATCTCTCACTTGTCTGATAAGTGATAACCTAAGGGTGCCACACTGATTGCTTTTGGTTATGTCTTTGTGGATGTAAAAGGACGGTATGCGACATTCAAATCAACGCGATTTTTTTTTTCGGTAAAAACGTAACGGTGTAACGATGCGGTTAACCTGGTACAACTGGCGCATCCAATATACAACTACATAGGCTGGAATATCATGAAAATGGTAATGAGAAACTGTGTGAAGCTGGTAGGTCAGAATTCTGGTGTTTTCAATCTTGGGAAAATCTATCAAAATATTGAGATAAAAACTTAATACATTGATAATCTGTATCCATATACATTACTCAGTCTCCATGGACTAATGTGTATAATGCCAGCCTGGCATGGACAAGTATGTTTATCTGGCACTCTGCAGTTGCTGAACATCACTTGTCTCAGCTGACAATTCCTGATATCTACCCCACAGCATTCACCATTTGTTTATAGTGTGTATTGCCTTTCCCACATTTCCTTAAGCTTTGACATATGCCGATGAATTTCCATTCTCAAGCTCCGCAGCATTATGGGGCCATGCTTTGTCATGAATGCTGGCTACAGTATTGCAGACCTGACAAAAGGGGACCAAGTTGTGTAGTTGTTTTTTCAGGACTGGTTGTCCAGTAGTGTGAACAGGTCAGAGAGTTTCTGGAGGTAAAAGTCAGGTACACATGCCTTCCTGGCCTGATCAGCACCCTGTTCTGCTGTCTGAACATCCTCCAGACTCGATAGTCCAGTCAGAACTAACAGTGACCTCAACCCACAGTTATGAGCCATCTGGATGTCTGTGTCTAGCCTGTCAATGATAAAGTAGGTAACACTGTAAAAGCCTTACACTTACTTACCTCCACGCTGATAAATCTTCCTTTCGAATAGAGATGAATGATTGGTGATTTATTTATTTGATTGACGTCATATAGCTAAAAACCATTTTCATTTATACAAAGTTGGTCAGATTTATGAATTGAGGAAACAAGAATGCTTGGAATAGATCACAGGCCTTATTTGCAAAGTTACTGGAAAGCCAACTCCTTTGCAAGAATTTCATTTTTATGCCAAAGATTAAATGTGTGGATTATATGTGTGTGTGTATGCATTACTTTAAGTTCAATTTATTTTAAAAAGGCAAAAGGGAAATAAAAACAGGTTATAAGTAGGTTTGCATGAAAATTCTCATGTATGGGTATATATACAAAAACCTTCAAATTTAAAATTCAACAACCTGAAATAAATCTTCAAAAAAATCATACTGTAAGCCAAAACCCCAATGAACAAAATCTTGTAACCTAACAGCCTAAAGTTATTTAATAAATCACAATGAACACCAAAACAGTCAATAGGGAAAGTAAAATCGCACAACATAACATAGGTCAATTTTGGCTATCAAAAGCTTTAAAGAATCCAAATGATAAACAAAGTCTGGTTGCCAAGCACACACACACTAAACAAGATTTTATTGATGACCTACGTGTCTCCCACCATGAGAGTGCGTGAGGGATCCAGCTGAAATGTGTCCTGCAGTACTTGGTACATGTGCTGGCTGGGCTTCCCAAGAATGACAGGCTCGCGTTGAGCAGCTACCTTTACAGCTCCAACTAAAGCTCCAGTTCCTGGTGAACACAGAGAATGACTCAGAACAATGCTAGCCCTTGATATGAAAACTATTGACAATTAGAAATTCTCAGTACACAAATGTAACTAAATGTTCTAATTTCCTCGCTATAATTCTGCTAAAAGGATTTAAAAATTGAATGTCTAGGCTATTAAAAAAAATTAAATAAAGGGATGTATTGTGTTTACAAATCTGTCACAAAATACATCTTAAATGACCAAACTCTGACCTACATGGACCAGCATTCAAAGGATAGAGTGTTATGGAGAAATGGACAGACAGGAGAATTGGCAATAAACCATCACCAAATGGACCTTCTGGCTGTTGGGAGCAAAACTCCTTTCAAAAAAAGGATCTTAGTTCCACATGCTATAGATAATTATGGTTAATGTTGACTTTATCTTTAATATATGTCTTTCTACCTGGTAAGATTTTTTTTTCTGTTACTGTATGTTATAAGTTTACCTGGTATAAGAACTCCACTATCGAATGGGTAACAGCTGTCTTCATTTGATGCCAGAAAAATACAGTCCTTTCGTTTTGCATAGCTAGCTGCCTTAAGGATTTTAGGAAAACTTATGTGGCGGTCAAAAGACACAATAACACAATTTATCTGAAATGGAGAAAATATTTTATCAACATAATTAAGGACAACCCTTATACATGCAGCATCATGAAAATATAGTGAAAGTCTAGAAACTTTTGTGCAGAGTTAATAAGAATGCGATATCTCAGAGTAATTTCAATTTTATATTAAAGTCACAGGTGCAACTTTAACTTTCACTTATTTAAAAATTCTAACACTACAAAATCCAAATCCTAGTCTTTATAACTTACATTTTGACTTCACTGCGGAATCATTTTTTGGACAGATAACCTGTGGATCAAGTTGAGTCTCCGCCCACTCTGTGACTCCTCCTTCTACTGTGTCTGGCTGTGACATAAAACAAACATTATTAAGTACACTCTTTAATACATGATCATGACAAACCCTGGAAAGTAAATTTTAGTTCAAATAGTTTTCAAAACAATAAATGCGTAATTTGAGAAAATAAAAACCTGCTAAACTTAGCCACATAACAGGTAAAGGGACATGTAATCTTGCCCCTGCATATTACAGAGAAACCAAACTCGTCCATCTTTTCTCATACTAATGATAAAGACCTCAACCCAACCTTTGCATAAGAGAAACCAAACTTTTCCATATTTTCTCACACAACTGATAAAGATCTTACCCCAATCCCTGTGTAAGAGAAACCAAACTTGTCCAGCTCTTCTCCTACACCTGATTCTCCCACCAGGTAAATTTTGCCTTTGAAGCCTGTATTGTGTAGGTATTGAGCTGCTACATATGCTGTGCAAACCATCTCTTCCTAAAAAACAAAAACAAACATTGCATTGTGTGCCACACTGAACCTGCCACACTGAACATGCCACACTGAACCTGCCACATTAAACAAAATTTCTTCATGCCAACAATACATAACAGTCTTTCTAAATGTATGATATGACTGAGTAAAAGGGAATGTCTGTTAAGTTAAAGTGCTTTAAAGGAATAACACACTTACAATCCCCCCACCCCCACCCCCCCCAAAAAGAGAAGAAAAAAAAAGAAAGAGTATATCTGACAAGTAATACTTATATTGAAGGAAAACCTTAAGGAATGTTGAACCATATAAAGTAATCATTGCCACCAATTATGTCACACTGACTTCCAACATTCATACTAAAATAATTTTTTGTTTTAGCTGATAAATTTTTGTTAGTGTGTGTGTGTGTGTGTGTGTGTGTGTGTGTGTGTGTGTGAAATTTTATCAATATAGTTAGATTAAGTCTGTACGATGACTGAAACCCACAGAGATGACAGAATACCAACAGAAACTAGGAAACCTTTGACACCTCCAGCAAGAAGCATACAACACCTCTCTAACATGGAAACCTAGCTGATCACATCTCTCCAAATACTCTCTGCGGGACTTCGCACTGTTGTTGGTCATCAAAAAAATCCTTTTGCCCTAAAACACAGAGAAAATATCATCACATTTAACTCATACATTTGTATCTCCAACCTTGACAAAGCCCAGGTACATTCTGTTTATTCTGCCTCATTTCCTTTCTGTCAAACTGCATTTCTATACCGTATTACTTGCTGTATGATATTAATAGTAGTTATATTCCTGATAATTGTTTTACAGAGCAATTTATTTTCAGAGCTTTCAGTGTATAGGTGCTCCACATGCAACGTCATTAAATTTATGCGCAGAGGAGCCAGAAACGCACAAATGACTAAGCCAATTTCAAATACATGCAAATTTTCCAAGTACAGTTTTGATCTGTTTCTTTATAGTTTTATGCCTTAGGAAAAATACACTTACACATGAAGGTGATGAGGATGGGATTAATGGGTAGGGGAAACCACGCATAATCTTCCCATTCTCCACATCTGACACAGGCGAGTAACTCAGAATCCAAATACTAAGCATACAGTTAATATGAATAAAGTATTAACTTAGGGAGGATACACCTTTTTCAGGTTTAACATTTTCTATGTTTTAAATCTCTATGTCCTTGGACTGAATTTATGTTCGTCTTGTCAACTCCATCAACTTCTATTCATAATTATCCAACAGAAATGAATCCACTATGTACCACATCAACAATTTTGGGTGTTTCTCTGGAAAGTATACAAATATTTCAAGACTATGACATCACTTTCTCTTACATACTTGATCTATGCATCATGAAAACACTGGAAGTAAAAGTTACCGAGTGATACATTGTGTTTAACTCTTTGAAAATCTGCAATTTTTTTGTTTTGTATCTTGATAAACAAACTCTCAAACTCAAACTAGCCACTCAAGAAAGTTTAGATGATTAAAAAAAAAAAGAAAAAAAAAAAAAAAAAAACAGAAAAAAATAATTTTTGATCATTTGCTTAAATGAATCTAAACAGTCACATGAGGGTTTTCAACTTTTTTTCTTGACCACACCCTAAAAATAACTACAGTACATAAACATACCAGAATACATGCATCTCTTCAAAAAGAAACAGGCTAAGAATTATTCATCCAATTTTCACCCACCATTTTCCTCAGCTTGGTCACTGTTTGGGCACTTCCCTCTAGTGGATAAGGCCCACACCACAACACACCTATATGTACAAATGAGATGAAGAAAAAAGAAAAACCCCTTATAGTGTCTTCCTAGGAAATTATTAAAAGTGTTTCAGAGTTATTTCTAAAAGAGATTAAATATTAATAAGGTGACCATCACATTACCCATATCTTCCCAATAAGAGATTGTATGTGCAATACAACACTAGTAGCAGACATATGTTTCCTATCTGCCTTTCAAATATTACTACAGTGTGAGTATATACTAATTTTTTGTTTTGTTTTGATTTTTGTTTGCAAGCCTAAAATACGAATGAAAATGCAATTTGTGTATTTCCTCTATGTGTCCCAAACCAAAACCTCTCAGATAATATCAACCTTGCCACTATCCGATGTAAAGCAGTGGGGGTGGAGGGAGAGAGGCGGGTGGCCCGTGGTGGGGTCGCTGTACTATTCTACAATTACACGGAACTGATCCTAGCTCCAGGTAACTCCGAAGCACTTGCACTCATTATGTTTACAGCATGCAGCTACAGTGGCTAGCATTGCAAACTCGTGTAGCAAGTCCAGAGTTCTTGCGCACTGCCTTTTTCGATACACATAGCCGGCATGTGAAGACAGTTCAGACCCACAGCAACTTCAAAACCACAAATGTGGTGGTCTTACCTTCGTCCTTCAACCTCCAGCCACCCTCAAAGTACCAAGCCCCATGTATGAACTTGGGTAAAAGGATGAAGGTAAGACCAATGCATTTGTGGTTTTTCTAGTTGTCGTGGGACTGAAACCAGCCCACAAACCCTATATATGCCATATACCAGCCTCCTACATATATATATACATCTAATATACTTCTTACATACATGTTATTTCTATAAGAAGTATATATATATATATGATGTCTCATGGGCTCATATAGCACATATGAGTAGAAGCCCAGGTAGGGAAACAAGTGGAATTGTTGGAGGTTGAAGGCTTTATTTTTTGAATTTCGAAGACATTGGATGGTGCTGGCCGAGAGTCATTTCATACCTTTACTTCTTATATCTATATTTATATATATATATATATAGGAGGCTAGCATATGGCATATATAGGGTTTACGGGCTGGTTTCGAGCGCCTGTGGTCTGAACTGTCGTTAAATGCCCGCTATATCACACGATTTGGCAATGTCAGCCGCTGTATCTGCGTGCTCTAAACGTAATAAATGCAAGTGTTTCGAAGCTACCTGGAGATCTGATCCACAGATGGCTGGCTGATCCCCAGAAAAGAACACAGTCGATGCCTCTGAATTTTCACTTCGACACTTCACCTCTGTTTTACAGGTCTTGGCGTGGCCCTGTGCAGTTACGTCGGCAGTAAAATTGTTCATATATATTATGCGGTGCCCAAATTTCGTAAGACGGCATTACTTCAGGTAGTAAGTTGGTGATCATTTCTGTTCATGACAGCTTTCGACGTTTAGGTTTATTTTCAAAACTAGTCACACCTTACCATCACAGTCAAAAATGAAATTATCTACACTGTCAACAACTTGTTTGGCCAGCGACCTGTCCAGCAGCCGACACGACGCCATTTCCGTAGAGCTGTCAGTTTTCGGGCATTTCCGTAAATTTCCGGTTACGTGAGCTTCGATTACATCTAAGCACTGTTTTCACAAGAAAGTCCTCCACAGCAAATGATAACAAAAAATGCATCCGCAAAATCAGAACCTACTGTATGTAGTTTTCATTTCTTCAAAAGTTTTTTTTTAACAGAAATGAAAAAATAAAATCGGTACTAGCAGCTGGCTGGTCGCCTGAGTACGTACGGTAACGCACATGTCCGTACCGACCAGTTGGCTGTGCTAACAAGGGATTTATCTATTTAATCCATTTTTCTCTTGCAGGTCCAGATAGGATTTTCTTCGCGGATTCCACTTCTCCCCTTTCCCCGTTTTCTTTCCGTAAGGAATGATTCGGTCGAATTATATGGATTGCTCACAATAAGGTAAAATAAATCTATTTTACTGACGTTCATGCTGAATGTACGTTTAACATGGTGATGGATTCAGTGATGACAGAAGGTCTTCGTAGGCCTAACTCTGTCCTGGCTCCCATATCCGGCTCGTATGTAGTCCTAGGTTGCTCAGACGATGAAATTTGGGTTAAGCATGTCAGAAATGACGCGGACGCTCGTATTTCACGTCTGACACCAGCGCGATAAGCCTACTCAACGGTGAGGCAAAGCAGTCTGACTTTCAGACCGGCCCTCTACTCCCGTGAAACAAGCGTAACATGGGCCTAAAATATTATAAAACTCCTCCCTGGAAACATATATAACTACATAACATGTTGTTTAGCCCATCTAAGGTAGATTTATAGTTTAAGACTGGTATCCCGAGTGATAAAGGCCAGCAAACTGTTCAAGATGTCGAGAGTTTTAAGCGAACAGAGAGGGAATCGTTTTGGATTTGCTTCAGGTGGGCTACGGAGACCGGAATAATTTAGATAGGCTAAATAGGATCGTATGTAGTCAGCAAGGTTTCCGGAGAGTAATTTTATTACAGTTTTAGGCTCATGTTAGAAACGTTTCTTGAATATGGAAGGCCGGTCTAAAAGTCAGACCGCATCGCCCCGCACGCTAGGTCTCAGGCGTGAAAATTTTAGCGTCGCTGGCGACCACTTCATTTCAAAATCTGAGCAACAAGGGCTACCCGTCTCCCTGCCCCCCAGCCACATCGCTTTACATCGGAGAGTGGTAGGCCTAGGTTGATATTTTCTGGGAGGCCGCGATTTGCGATACATAGAGGATTGCATCTTTGCTCGTGTTTTAGACTCGCACACAAAAAACAAAACAAAGCAAAACAAAAAATTTGTATGTACTGACAGTGTAGTAATATTGTGATTTAAAAGACATTTTATGCTCCTAAGCTTTTTGTATCATGAACTATGTTACAAATAAGCTTCCTCAGCATTAAGAATTCCATAAGTATGAATATTTGCCATGTATACGCATCATTCTGAAAAGCAAACAGTACATATAGTACATATAAGAGTCCAGTTCAGAGTCATATTTTGACGATTGTTAACTGGTACACAAACTGACAACACTCTTACCTATAAAATTACAACCGTTTTTCACAGTAATACTGTACTATATTTTCATTTGTATCTAGCGATGTTTTATAAATTCATTGGTGTTAAAAATTTTCAGGTGGGCCTATATGACAGCGATCGGGTTTGGAATCCTGAGTACTGGGATAAAATAAAAACGATGATACTACTGCCATTATGCTCTTTATTTTACACTTGACATCTTGTTGCCACGCCTTTTACCCGTACTTTTATATATAAAAAAAGAAGTATTGTGTGCATGTAGGCGTACCTGGTGCATCGACAGCAAGCCAAACTTCGCTGACCACCATTTCAACTCGAGTCGACTGCACACGACATCGTTCGGTAAAAACATTAACTTGTGGAACGTGTGGATTCAAACCCAGAACATGCAGCATTAAAAGGGCAATTGACATCTTGTTCGGTAGTCTTAATGTTATTGCTTCTTTTCATAATGATCAGAAAGAATTGTAAGCAAATTTTTGTGGAAGGAAAGAAGAGAAGTTTGGGAAGAACAGCCGAGTCCACCCTAGCAACGAAGACACGTGATTTGAAATGACAACTCGCGATATTCGAATGCAGTCTAGGTGGGCATGTCGGTTACATCTGTGGTGATTACGATGTTGTAGTTTCCATTATTTCCGCACAATGGAGTGATTTGAATTCAGTATTACCTTAACATCACTGGAAACTGTTTCCGTCGCGTACAGGTTTGACACTTTGAGGATAGCACAGTCGACAGGACCGAGTTCCAGGTTTATAAATGTAACGATTTAGAGCGCTTAATGTGGAAGCTAATCTGCATGGGAACACGACTAACTGATTTCAGAATCAGGTTTGTGCCGAAATTGAGATACTGAATTTAAGTCTTCTTATGTTTCGTATTTGGAGCGCATAGATAGCAAAGTTTATTTGACTGGTGTTTCACTTGCACGACGGCGGCCATCATTATGGTGGGAGGGAAACCGGGCAGAGCCAGAGGGAAACCCACAGCCATTCGCATGTTGCTGGCAGACCTTCCCACGCACGGCGTATAGGTGAAGCAAACCGGAAAATGCTAAGTTTCCTCTAGAGTTAACGCGCTTGTATATAATATATACAAGAGTCGGACAAAGGCTAACTATGGAATTAATTGGAATTACATTATGTACTTTGAGTCAATCTCGGCTCGTGATAATCTTTCTATCTGTATCAATGTTTTCATGATGAGAAAATTCACGAGAACAATCAAATTATTTACATTTCCAAATGAAAAGCACACATCTCCGAAACGATGCGGTTTGTGCACACCGCGGTTCAGAAGTACAATTACATTTGGGATGTCTGCCTTGGGTTCCTGTTGATATGTCTTTCCCGGGTACACGCATGCGCTATACCGCATACATGATGACATATACATGATGAAAATATATGCTCTCAGCTTAATCTCAAAGAATATATGAATAAGCATATATACCGATGGTCTATATATAAGCATATATACCACTAACACTTTCCGCTCAAACTGCAAACACAGCCTTGATTTTGGCATACATGTTATGGAACGCTAGAGTTGGCATGAAACGTTTTGCATGTGTCTTCGTTATACCATCCAATGAAATCTGCATAGGTCTGTGCGAGCAAAGAAGACCGGTGTAACATTCGGCACAGTTTACACCAGAAGGTCTCCGGTTTGGGTCTGTGATGTGTCATCCGCCATTTGTGGTATTTTCCGTAGAGAGCCGGATATTTGTCCAGCAGACGGAGATAGTCGGCCAGCTCTTTGGGAGTGCGAAAGCCCGAGGTGTGGATATAGGATCGTGGAGGAAGACTGAGCTTCTCGTAATCCCCTGGATCCGCTCCTCCCATGACCACGGGGACGGATTTCCATTTTAACAACGGCTCAACAACTTTCTCCGTGATATAATCTCGGCAATTACTGTTCTCCATCGCTAAATGAAACTTGTACTGCTTCATTGTGGCGGTGCACACGGATGATCTTGGCGGACAAGTTAAGTTTCCACAACTGCCATATATATCCACTGGGATATGTTTCATTAGCTCTTTTACGTACGAAAGTCTCTTAGTATGAGGAGTCGCACAATTACTAACCAGAATTGCCAAATTATGTCTGACTTTAGACGCTAGAATATTTTTCACAAGCTGTTTGTACGATGCTTCCGTTAGATTTACGGTCCTTTTCTGGAATCTATTCACATATGGGGCGACCACGTCTGAATCTCTCCGATAGGTTCCTGTCCAGTTAAAAACGCCATTGAACTTCGCAAGGTTCAGGCCCGTGTGATATGGGCATTCCTGCAGAAAGTACAACCATCCCTGATGCGGATACCTCTGTTTTGGAAGGCTTTGAAACCCACGTAAATCCCTTGCGTGAATGATAACGGCATCACTGTCGGAGAGATGCCGCCTATCAGTTGAACTCTCACAGGTTTCCTCCCTTGAACATTTAATTACTTTAGGAGCCCAGTTCCAATTTCCAAATAAACTTGTCCAGACCAGGATCTTTTTCACAATTGTTGCATTGCCCCACAGCAATTTGTTAACACGTTGACCATATTTTAAAAATTTCTCTGGAGCCTTGTAATTATGTCTGGGAACAGCGGCTAGCCGGTCGTCATAGTCTTTACGCATCTTCAAATATCTTACATACTCCGAAACTGGTATAACAAAACGATCCATCTTGTCAATAATAGATGCGTCGAACTCGTTATCCGGTGTTAAATTTGCCATCGACCTGGTTTTATTGTTATGGATTGAAAGCAAATCTTGGGAAGCTGTTAACACCATTGTGTACTTCTCACGTATATGAAAGTAGCACAGAAGGCTACCCATGCAGATCGTAACACAGCAGACCAGGAATAAAACTAGGATTCTCGTTTCGGATGAACAATGCCCTGAAACTTTCCCACGCATCGTTTAAAAGTTCCTTTGTCACATTAATCCGAACTTATGGTATTCCTTCTACCTGAAAGAGACAGACACAACTAAAATATATCTGTGTGGGTGATTTCCCGGGTTACTTTGCAACTATAAAGCTGTTTTGTTTATTTTGATCATTGTAGACTCATAATGAAAAGAATAACAATAAATTTGCTATACATGCTTCGCAATTGTTTTCAGTAGTTACGATCCCGAAACATTATAGGGTCTGTTAAAACACTGCATGATGGATGCAACTGTCAGGTTCTTGGCTAATGAGGTCACCTGTTCGAATCCGGCATTACTGCTTGGGCTGCGACTTTAAATCACGTTTGTCTGGCACCAAGCATGGGTGGAATGGTTACTCCAGGTATACTCTGGTTTCCTCTACTCACAAATCCGTTCGCCGTTAGGTAACTGAAAATTTCTTCACTTCCGCTTTAAACATCAACCAAATGAATAAACAAATCAGAAGGGAGAGCCCTCTTTAAAGACCCTGAATCAAAACACAACGGACAGATACCAGTCCACAAATACTGAACTCTGGAATCTGATACTACATGGCAGCAGAACATCTCTTGGGTTGGCAAGAAGACACAAAGTGTTCCCCCACAAATGAAATTCATTAACAGCAATGGACTGACGGACTGTCACTCGGCGTCTTTGAATACTATAGAAGCACATGTATAAGCTTTTGGCGATATTACACTACCAAAGGATATGGAATGTTGTACAACAACGGATGTTCTCGAGACCAGAGCATTCACAGTGGCGATTGAGAGGCCAGTTGAATAAATAATGTTTACTCGAAATTATTATTGTACATACATGTACATTGAAATATAAGATGTAATTACATAAATCTACCAGTAATTATCGCAATATTCATATATGTTTTACATATTCATTGCCCTCTACAGTGTCTGTGATAAGACCATTTAACTTCCACCAATAAACGCCCATATATTGCTATATATACTTGAAAGATACTGTATGCTGCGAAATATTAGAAAATAACTGCATACTCATGAAGGCATAGACTTACCCACATGTTTCCTGTTCAACTGGCACTCCTGAATGCTTCATACGATACACGGTTCAGACGGCCGATTTTGGAAATAGACCATACTTATCTTGTCAGTATGGGTCAGATGCAGCATTTTTATCCATGCAAAATTACATCGCTTTTAATGCTCAGCTGTGTGCATTATACACAACATTCCAACAGGCACAGGCGGAGTTGCCTGGGAGTTATATGGTGTACAGCCTATTTCGTATATCATACATGCGCATATCCACAAAGAACTTCGTTGGTTTTGTGTTATACGGAATGCTTTCTCACATCTATAATTGTCCCTTAGAGCAGTAATGTGTCCATTCCTTCAGTCACCCCATCATTTTGCATTACGTTTTATGTACACAATGTATGACTGTCATATAACTATGACAAGTAAGTATATTTCTGACATCTTTTATTACTACTCAGTCGGTTATCGCGCTAGCGCAGCGCAATGACCCAGAAGACTCCCACCAATGCGGTCGCTGTTAGTTCAAGTCCAGCTCATGCTGGCTTTCTCTCCGGCCGTATATGGGAAGGTCCGCCGGCAATCCGCGGACGGTCGTGGGTTTCCGCCGGGCTCTGCCCGGTTTCCTCCCACCATAATGCTGGCTGCCGTCGTATAAGTGAAATATTCTTGAGTACGGCGTGAAAATTTAGTTCACATTCAGTCGAGATAATAGGACGAGAACACGACCTTCTGACGAGATGACAACGATAGTCGAAAATGCCTACATTCAGTCGAGAATCTCGTGAAATTAATTCTCTGCCTGAATATAGCGTTGTCAACTCATCGAAACCTCGTTCAATTCTCAACCAAATTCCATCTGAATATCGACCAAATATTGGCCTTAATCCTCAGGTTGATTTCATTAGAATGTCACCTCTTTTCTTCATCTCGTCAATACGTGACGTTCCCTTCGAAAGACATGTAAATAATTATATATACTCCTATTATGTATCAGAAAGGACGACGATAGTCTCGTCAGAATGAGGTTTTTCCTTCATTTAAAGCTCGGCATACATGTACGTAAGAGAGCTTGAAAAGCAACTCAATTCAACCCCTAGTGCCCGGTACGAAGCAGGGTCAGTCGCTGATAATCTTTCTCCTTAAGAGTTAACCCGCATACCTTACAATTGGTAAGTGGCATGCCCAAGAAACTTTTTTAGAAGCTTCTCCTAATCAGGCCCTGTCATCGGCATGTCGTTCTTCCTGAATTTGACTTTAGTAGAGACAGGTCGTACGCTGTTCGCTGTAGTGTTCAAGTTCGAAACGCATGTTCAATACTTACTGTTGAAGTACTGTGAATTAAAGCGGAGTCTACCCCTTCACACAGGCACATAACACTAGACTGCATTTGAGGATTCCGTAATCCTCTGGATATTTCTGATTTTCCTCCGCGCCTGTGTAGATGACAAAGTAGTGTGTGGTAGGCTTTATTATAAATATACATGAGGCTCGTAACGCCGCGGTGCATCATAGTACCACCAAATGAAAAAAAAAAAAATCCGGCTACTACTTCTTGTTGAGCTTTGTGTGAACCAGGTTTTCACGCTGACCTTTTCACACAAAGTGAACAGACAGCTTTGGAGAGAAACAACGAGCCCGACGCTACATGTTATTACATGTATGCATCTTTCCTACGCAATTAACATACCTTATGGGATGGGTATGACGTGACCGTCAAACTGAGTAAAGCTGTAAAAGTCTTCTCTCGCTGTATTAATCGTGGAGGTCATGTGGGTCAATGTCAACATAACGATGTTTTTGAAACCTTGTTCGTTAAAAATTATACAGACGTGTCTTAACACATCGTGCACTGAATGGCTGACCACAATCATAAAACTGGCAAATTTTTAAATAAACCACTATTGTCGTACCTGGGAAGGTCAGCCAGCAACCTGCGGATGGCCATGAGAAGGTCAGGCAACACCCTGCGGATGGTCGTGGGAAGGTCCGCCATCAACCTGCGGATGGTCGTGGGAAGGTCCGCCATCAACCTGCGGATGGCCGTGGGAAGGTCCGCCAGCAACCTGCGGATGATCGTAGGTTTCCCCCGGGCTCTGCCATTTTCCCCCCACCATGTAATGCTGGCCGTGGTCGTAAAAGGGGAATATTCTTGAGTACGCCTTCAAAATACTGACTTACGTGTGATGTGTAACAGCTCCCTATCAAATAATGTGTTAATGCAGGATTTTTATACTAACCTGACTCTCGCCTTTTAATCACAAAAAAGTACCCTGTTTATAAATATCGTCTAAGTGTTGAAGGTCTCGTGAGCCTTCAAATGTGACACGACCTAGCAATTTAGTGATATACACAATTAATATACATCTGCATAAATACTTTTTGTGGACGTTTTCTGGCCGACCTGAGTTTCTTTTGGGGTACCGCTCAATTATTATTTCCCATAGGCGTAGGAAGTTTCCGAAACTTTCCTAAAAGGGGACTGGAGCAAAAAGGGACTATCACAACAAATTGGGAGAGTGTCCACAGGCGCCCTATGGGATCAGGATGAGGACTCTCTGTACGCGAACTGCGGTCTATAACTTGGTACTAAATGCATTTTATTAATCAAAGTACAAAGTATACTGGGTGGAATTCGATTCAAACGGCTTCCTGCTGAGCTTCGAGTGAACGACCTGACCTGCAGGTCTACAAAGACATGCATCTATCTTAAAGCATAAAAATTTAATGATTTTTTTCTCCACATGTTCACATTTATTAGCTACTTAGGCATTTCTGGTGATCGTTCCATATGGAAATGGAACGTCATGAAATGTGGGATGCCTCAAGTAGAGGAAATATTATCCCTGCCCTGTAGGCGAGGGTTCTGGGGCTGTCTAGGCTCCGGAAGCTCTGACTTATTAAATACCCAGAGACACGTTTTAGGCAATTTTTGGCAACTAAAATTATGATATGAAGATGGGATAAACTGACCTTTCGGGGAATCGTCATGTAATTTGGGACTTCTGAAGCAGTGGAACTATTGTCTCAAACAAAAAGGGGAAGGTTAAAAAGCTGACCAAGGCCCCGGAAACTCGGGTATATACTCGAAGACTCGTTAATGTTCTGGGATTATAATAGCGTACAGGGAAAAAGTGCAAATTTTTCCTTTTCGGTGGAAGATCATGGTGTTAAAAGTGATCTCTACCGTGCCTCAGTCCAATAAGCGCGGGCCCAGAGGCCGCTAGGCCCCGGAATCTCCGGGCTTTGTAACCAGCTGGAGTAAATTTTCGTGCAATCTTTGTTATAGTGTGAAAACATATTATCTTCCGTAGGACGCATATTTGTCCTTTTCATGTACGTGTGAGTTGAGATAATTTTACGCTTGCCACAAAACGTGTGTGTGTGTGTGTGTGCAGGGGGGTGGGAGTGGGGGGGGGGAGGCAAAACATACTTTTTACATAGCAGAAAATAAGACAAATGATGGATGGATCCTGCGAGTCACATGGACACGTGCTCCATCAAGAATGGATGTCTTGCAAAATACCTCGATTCAGTTGTGAAATTAACAGGTATACAGCGATTGACGGTCTTCATTTCAGATATCGTAATCGTTATAAGTAGGTTTTTTTTCCTCCCACACTATCACGCCCCCTTTTGAACCTTGGCCCATCTATCCAGTAGTATCTCGTGAGGTACATCGTGGCAAAGGTCAGGCCCAAACGTATATAGACCCCAGTGACAGATCGGCTGTCAGAGTGTAAGCTTGCGAGACTGACAGACACATAACCTCTCTTCTGTGGACGACATACCAGGTAACGCCTATTATCAGCTTCTGTAAAAATTATTTCTTAAATTGCAAAAAGCAAAACTTGTACCTATAGCCGCAAGCTGTTAAGTGGTTACTAAAATTGTTGTTTCCTTGTTCTTTGTTGTTTTTTTTTGTTTGTTTTGTTTTTTGTTTTGTTTTTTGTTATTATTAACTGTATGAATGGTGACATATTTAAGACCAAAAAGTCAAACTGTCATTACGTGCAGCAGAAAAAGAGTTTTATAAATACAATTGGGCATTGAAAATTAACCAGTCAAATGTTTGACCCAGACATCCTTTTTAGTTACTTAATGTAGGTTGACAAGATAGTTCATTAGATATTTGTTTAAACGCTGGCATTCAGTAGAAACAGTATGCAGATTTTAAACAATTCCCATGCACTTAGCTTAATACAGTGATATTTTTGTACTAAGAAGCCCATGGCGGTATTTGAGAGCTCCTGAATATTTTAGGTCCCCAGCTCAGGTGACTTTTTCAAATGCGTCTCCGATTAAGTTCAACTTACCACGGTTCAAAGGCCAATGACTATAAAGACTAATGAGAAGGGGTTCTTGGCCAAGTGGTTAGGGTGCTCTTTTTCCAATCGTCGTGACAAACGGAGGTTCACTATTAGTCTCCACCCTTCTCTGGATTTTGGTAGTAGTAAGCGGAGGATATCGCCGGAGTGGCTGTCTGTGACATAAAAGTTACATCGAAGTCCGTTGGAGATTACTTGCCTTCCTCCACAGGTGGGGAAAGTTTGTCAGTTGCTTCCCAAAGGCCGATGGTTTAGTTTCGACACTCCAGTTTCCGCAAACTCGTGAACTGACAAAAATCTTCGCTAATTTTTTTTTATCTGTCAATTTTAGGCTTCAATTCATAATGGCAGGAATTCATTATCATCTGGTCCGAAATGCGGGTTACCCTCCTGCCGGGGCTGTTCAACTCGGGACACAGACGAACGGAGCCGGGCAACTGTGGACCGCTGTGGCTCACACTCAGTGGGGCGACATTCCCGGTAAAGCCATTGGGAATACTTGCTGGTTCCCGTACAGAGGCAGGGAACATGAGACCGGTTCGTTTTCCTGGGTGGTCCCACGTCACCCGGCCCCGATGACACTGATCATGAATAACGGATCTGGTCCACCATACAACGCTCTGAGGGTCGGCCACCAGACGGACGGAGCTGGGCCATTATGGGCAGCCATTGCCATCTCAGACCAGTGGGGAACCATTCCAGGCAAGGCGACTGGAAATACCTGCTGGTTTCCATTCAATGGCTCCGAGCATGAAACATCTAGATTTTATTGGGTGTGCCACCAGTAAACTTTCTTCTATCATCTTTCATCTGAGAAATGGTTATATGATCATGCGAACAGACTATCACAAGCACTAAAAAGACGCTTGGTTGCTATAGTTACCACTGCCTGTTTACAAACCCAAATCACGAGCAATCTGGAACACCTCTTAGTGTAGTTCAGCTTCGAATGAGTGGCTATTATGAAATATAAATGAGGTTGTAATACGTCATGTTTTTGTTTCTTTAACTAAAGCATAAGTACCATATTTTAATGAAGTTTGTCCTTGTTGCTCATGCTTCCTGTTTCCTCGTCATAACCAGTCACATCCAGATATATATATATAGGCACACATGTACATAAGGGTTAAATACAAATTTGGAGCACTCGCGTTTCTCCGAATATCTGACATACCGGCAGACCTTTCCCTCTCCGTAACAAGTGTTTAAATCAAAAACTCGCAATTCTCGGTCATTACACTATGCATTCAAAAGTCTTCCTTCGAAGTTTCAAAAACGTTACATCCTTTTTAATATTTGGACCTTGAGTTATAAATCTGACGTAAAGTGTGACTGTTGTGTATAATTTCACCTTAACCGGGTCTCAAAAAAAGCCAGTCCATTTCAATTATTACTTACCAAAACTGGGGCTTATATAAGTATATGGTTCTGAACAAAGGAGTAACTCATATAACTATGAAACTACTACCACCAAACTTATTATTTTCATTCTGGATCAATGATTATCAAATCCTTCCTACTTTACCCTGATGTGGGATCATCCATGTCCCTTATCCCCTAAGGTATTTTACGAGAAAACGATCCTCTGAGGTATACGTGGTCCCTTGACGTGGGATTTTAAAGTCCCTAGAATTGAGGTTACATGTCCCTGATCCCATGGGGTGGGATTATACGTGTCCCTGGTCCCCTAAGGTAGGATCACATGTGGCACTGGTCCAACCAGGTGGGATTATACATGTCCCTGATCCAGTGAGGTGGAATTATACATGCCCCTGATCCCATGGGGTGGAATTATACGTGTCCCTGATCCAATGAAGTACATATCCATAATCCAATGAGGTGGGATCATACGTGTCCGTGTTCTCTTTAAACCGGATTGTACGTATCGCTGAGATGGGATTATCAATGTCCCTGATCCAGTGAGGTAGGATTATACTTGTCCCTGTCCATTAAGGTGAGATTATACAGGTAATGTTGGGAGGGCGCCAGATTAACCTCCTTTTAGTTTAAAGATGTCTTTTCTCTAAGAACAGTGAAAACATATCCCTAAAAAAAAACATTTAAAAGTTTTTTAATTCAAGGATCCTATTATAGCATTCGGGTTATGCCGGTACTGGACTATGCATTAGCACCACAGCCTTCCATCTGGCGTGCCCTGAAATTGTACATTTTATTACCCAGAAATGTCAAGGTGAGAAACTATATGGCAGAAACACAGATGAGCCCCATAAATCTTTTGCGATGCACTACCAGCATGGTACGAACATGAGAGAATGGAGCATTCGGCCCTAGTTTGAGTCGTCTACTGTTCGCGTCAGACCAATACTATAGCTTATCTGTATGTCCTAGAAACAGCATTTTGGGCTTTTATTTACACTCAATATATCAATCTAGAACACGCTCTGACACACACCTTGATCCAGAAGGAAAAAAAAGCATACCAAAAAAACCACATGACTGTGTTGTGTGGCCCGTCTTATCTGCAAACCAGGTTATCTGTCGATGCACGTGCTCTGTGGGTCAACTGTCATCGTGACCCAGGCTGGTCTATTGCGGAAGTTATCCACAATGCTGTAATAGGATCCTTCAATTAAAAAACTTTATGCTTTTTTTCAGTCTACTCTTCTTGTAAGGTTCAATGACTTCGCCGAGTGGCTTGCGTGCTAGCGCAACAGCAAACACTCCGGAATCCTACACCAAGGCAATGGCTCAGGAGCCTCTCACTAATTCATTCGCTGTGAGCTTAAGTCCAGCTCTTGTTTGCTTTCTTTACAGTCGTACGTGGGATGGTCTGCCACCAACCTGCAGATGGTAGTGGATTTCTTCAGACTCTTTCCTGTTTCCTCCTGCCACACTGCTGGATGTCGTCATATATTAAAGTGAAATGTTCTTGAGTACACCGGAAGACAACATTAAATAAATCAATAAATAAATACATAACGTTCAGTGCTGCAGAGCAGTCCACAAATTGACAAGTCCAAGTCAACATCCTCTTAGTCAGTACTGAGAAATTAGAGCAAGGAGGCAGGACTGGTGAGCCCGGGGTCAGGATAATGTGATTGGATGTCATGTCTGGTGTCTTCGGCATGATGCCACAATGGCCGGTCGCACTTTTGCGTCATGGACTCGCCCTGACACATGAAGACACAGCGTATATACATTCTGAGGTCTCTTCGTCGTCATATGACTGGAAAATTGTTAAGTGCGACGTTAAACCCTAGGATACATACATACACACATACATACACACACATACATACATACAAATCATTTTAGCCTGTATTTGATTGATTTGTGAGAGATGCAACCGAAGGGCTGTTCGGACTGTTTCTGTTGCGTTTCTATAGGCTTCATATATACATCGCGCATATAATTATGCTGAAGAATAGAACTTGAGCGGGGTTTGGCATAGACTGTATCGCTGCATCTTACATCTTCGTTGTACCAAGTCAGACAGAAATAACGGTACTGTTCCACCCGATGATCATTAATATAAATATATCATCCAATGCATCAGTAGGTCATGCAGATAAAACAAAATGAAACCACGATCTTTATCAATCAGCAAGTCAGCCTGTCATCGAAGACGTATGACCAGAGAGGGACCAGCAGAATCACCCGCTGTGCCTTTGTACTCTGAATTAAACTTCCCGTTGCCACACACACTTTTATTGTGCGTATGTTCTACACGTATGTTCTGTGTACAATACCGTGCTGCAGAACACGTACACGAGCCACATAGCGTGGTCTATTCTACCTTCAGGCCTCAGTCAATTCGTATTTTTCGCCCGCTATGTGTTTAAGAGCTTATAGTACATCTTACTGACACGTTTGAAATTTACTACGTACATAAATTCTTTACCAACCATAACAAACAAGTATCTGATTAGATAACGATGATGGCTATTCGTTCTGACCGGGTACTTTAACATAGCCATTTGATGAAGGCAGAAAACGAGCAGTGAATGTGTAGCGATAGAAGCAGTGTCTGACTTGATGTAATGAAGATGTGCGTCTTGTAAAAACTGGCATCACCAAGTGAAACGCTGACACGTATGCAACATATCACGAGGCACATCAGATGTAATATGGTTCCATTATGCTCCAAATTTGATTCTCAACACGGACAGCAAGCTGCAAGCTACAAAAAGTCCATTAAGTCAAATATTCAATAATATATATACATGTATAAACGTCAACCTCAACCCTAATGTTTTCAACAAAACTTCTCTGACCACACAGTTTTTTTCATATCCTCAGCCCCAACAGTAGGAAAAATGAGTTTGAAACCTTCCTCGAAAATTGCTCTTCACGATGTTACGAATATTTTACACACAACAGCAGATCCAACTCCTCAAACTGACAAAAATACAAACAACTTTTCTCTTTAGCAGCCATGTCATTGGACGGCGTCCGCAAAACAACAACTTTGTGTAAGGCCCCTTTTTCATATCGCCCTCTTGTACTCAGTTTGGCTCATTTACAAACCAATATTGCTTTTTATTGCTTTGAAAAAGAAAATCCTGTCAATACTCAGTACAAAAGTGTGACTTCGACCAACATAGCGCACCATGTCGCCGCAAGTTCAAAATGACGCGTGCTTGGAAATGACGCTTATTGCGGCTGTTTATATTTTTAAACAGGAGTGGACCTGTTGCTGTATGTATCCTTAGGTAGCAGTGGGTTGAGTACCGAGGATTATCCCCCACTATTTTTATATTATACTTAGAAATACAAGGTCCTATGTCTGCCCTAGTTAAGAGATAACCGTAAAACCCACGTGAAGGTCTACAGTTTGCCAGAATTTTACAGAACAATCATAAATCCTCCTAGAAGTCTCTTAAATTTTACAACGAGTACGCTTCTCTTGTTAGTAAATACGGACAGAGTGTCCAGAATCTCTGGGACTCTTCTTTATAATTGTGTCTGACTCCGCTTACCCTGGGTTAAGGGCCTAATGTTCATCGTGTTGGGTGTGATCGTCAAGTGACATATATGAACAGTTGCAATGAAAGTGCAGCGTAGATACATGTTTGATTTTTGACACCATACATGTTAAAATGGCACATGATTAGGAAACTGATTTTATCCCTGCGCCCAGAACGTTCATTTCGTCGTCATTGAAAACTGCTGACCGCTTCTCTTTGCATGAATCTGTCCTAATTTTTATATTTTATATATTTTCTTAGTTCTTTGTTGGCTGTGTTATTTGCCGTTTTTGGAAACTGGTCTTGTGATTATTGACCAACTAACGCCTATTTTCATCGACCGCTGGTATACTTCTGTCGGTTTCGACACCTAGGTTCTTATGGCAGCAAAAGCTACTACCATAAACTGTATCAAAGAGTCTGTTTTTTAATTAAACAGTGAGAAGACTACATAGCTTTAGCTTTATTTCCACCAGTCCTGTTGCATTACATATCTATCAGTACCAGCACAATTACTTTATATCTAAAAATGTTCATGTTCTTTTACATTTGTTAATATGAAATTGTACCGTAATTCGTCAAACAACAGATTACACGGAAGATTTTTTGAGGGTACGATTACAACCTCTGTTGTTCCTGGTGTTTGCAAAGAAGACATTAATCTGTCAAGTAATGCGTCATTCACGATTTTGACTTGTTTCACTGTACATTTTGTGACGAACATTGTGCCAATCGTAAGTTGGTAAAAGGTTACTCTGTCACGTGGTCGAACAATTCAAAGAGTAATATCAAGTATCATTTTGCCCCGAATGTCGTTCCATATACTTCACATTCCCCCATAGTCCTATATATATGCCTACATCTTCGCTTCGATATATTTATCTATTTATACGATTGGTGTTTTACGCTGTGTTCAAGAATATGTTACTTACACGACGGCAGCCATCCACATGTTGCTGGCAGACCCTCCCACACACGACCGGAAAGGAAGCCTGCATGAGCTGGACCTTAAGTCATATGCAGCGACAGCATTGGTAAGAGGCTCCAGGATGATTACGCTGCGCTAGCGTGCTAACCAACCGCTTCGATTCATGGTAATGACTTAATACTGACAGGTCTAAAGTGCTACAAAGTTGTCTGGTGCTTGTTGTGCGGCTATGATGCCATATTATATCCACATCGTGTCACCAAACAGTACATGTTCAGTTATCAGTTAATATAAAGTAAATATCAGTTACTGAAGATCTTGATTCATTACCTGACCTAAATGACGACAAAATATTTCCATAAGCAGGCCTCTGTATCTCTTTTGCCTCAGGTAAAAATATTGCCCATTTCTTCGGCTGCATCACTCAGCTACGAACATGACGCCCTTAAGACGTGTCACGGTACCCGTATTACGAATTCAATTTTTCACCGAGCCGCTTGATAAGATGGTTTTAATATGCAGTTGCTCTGGTAACAATTGTTTAAATATTTTCCTACAATGACGAGACACTAGTGTAAACACATACATCTATAAAATACAAATTGTCCAGACTCGCACGTCGCCGTGTGTAGCTTATATAACACGATTATTCCACCACTTTTTATTCGTGTGCTTTCGGGGGATTTGTCTTGAAATGCTGGCGTCAACAGCTGAAATCAATAAATGCGAACCACATAGGGACTTCATGTACATGTATCGTTCTGGTTTCATACAGTGCCAATACCGGTACATAAATGTAAATCTACTCATGCCTGTAGTTTGCATGTCGCAAGCAGGATATAGTGAAAAATACAGAATTCCTTCATGCTGGAACACACGAAATTGTAAGACATTTCTACGGTAAATTTGCATATTCATCTTTAAAAATAGTTCCTTACAACGTAGTTCGGTTTGATGTCAGCAATGATGTAACCAATAACGCAGTGGTGCGGTATGTTGTTGAAAAGAGAGTTGGCAAGCTTTCACTCTGTTGCATGGTGTGGAAGTTAACTGTAACATACTTGTTCTTCGCTGGGTTTGGCAGTAATGGCGGATAGCACCTCGCTGCAGATGGCACCGGTACGGTCCAGGAAGCCGCCTTCTCAACACCCAAAATTCATAGACATGGTTACTGAAGCAATCCTTGCTCAGAATGACCGAAAAGGAGCCTCTTTGGCCGCCATCAAGAGTTACATCAGTGACCAGTACAGGACCGTTGACCCTAACATGATGAAATCTAACGTCCGGAAAGCTCTTGCTCGAGGGCTGGAGACAGGGGTCATCATTAGGCCCAAAGCCTCGGAAGAAGCCAAGGGAATTACTGGGCGATTTAAGGTGGACAAGGTCAAGCACGCAGCCTTAAATAAACCCAAAAAACCTAAACCACCCGCAAAGGTAAAGGCCACAGATAAACCGAAAGTAAAAAAGCCGGCAGCTAAGAAGGAATTACTGCCTAGCAAATCTCCGAAAAAGTTGAAAACTCCCAAAAAGACCTCAAAGAGCAAAGCGTTGAAAGTCGACAAGCGGAAATCTTTGGACAAGGCCGCGAAAGCAACGAAAACTAAAGTGAACTCTAAGGTGGAACCGAAGGCCAAAACAACTAAAAGTAGTTCGACAGCGAAGCCCAAAGAAAAGGCAGCCTCTTCGAAAGCACCGAAGGTATGTAACAGAATTGTTCTTCATTTATAGGCCTAATGTTCGTATTAAGGGAGAATCATACAAGTTGTGCGAACTTCTGCCATAGGATAGGCCTTCTTGCAGATTTTGCTGTCATTTCGGAATCGTGACATATGGGGGCCTTGAATTTTGTGGTACATATGCAGTAAACTTGGGAAAATATTTTGCAGTACTGATCAACAGTATTGACAATACACAAGTACATTTATCAGATGTTCAACTTACCTTTTGGTGCAACAAATCTCTCTCAGAGGCCTTAGCTCCAGCAACAGTATAAATGTACAAGAATCATTCTTCGGATCCTGTCTATACAAGGCGACCAACATATTCATACAGCAATATCTCTTAACCCCGTGAAAAAATCAAAATCAAAACAGCTGCACTAAACGCCATTTCCAAGCACGCGCCATTTTGGTCACATAGTGCACGTTGTTTACAGTCTTTTTCGAAGCTCTAACACGGAGCGAATTCTATAGCTAATGACCAATGCTTAGCTTTTAAACTAGTGTTTTTCAGCACAATAATAAACAACACTGGTGTGTAAACGAGACATTTTGGGTACAGGAGCGCGAATTGAAAACGGGCTACATTTTGCCATGTTTTTGTTGTTTTGATGACTTAGCACAGTGATATGGCTGCCAGCGAGAGTAGGTGTTAAACATTTTGTTACTTCAGAGGTAAGATTTGTCGCTGAATATTAGTAGCATTGCGCGTAGGAAGTTTTGTGGAATGTACACGTACATCTTTACCGCTGTTAGAGGTGAGAATCTGAATGGAGTTGTCGCCACAAAAAGTGTGTTGAGAATTTCATAATTGTCTGCTATACCGCTTATTTTGTTGCTTGCCACATGTATCAATCTTGATGATCAGCAAATTTCAAGGAACTGGGGTACTGGGTTAAGAAGTGACAGCTAAATCCGTGAGAACAACTTCATTCTGGATAACAATGGCGAGAGTTGTATGGCTTGGTCTTAAGTTTTAATTTAGCCTATAAAAACTGCAGTTGCGCGGAAGGGGATTTTTTAAGCTGAGATTGCTGTCATGTGGTAAAGTGACCTTCACTCACTGAAGAATCAGCAGTGTTTGTAAAGATTAGGGCTGTGCTATTGTTCTTCGTTGACCCACTTTTCTGAGGTTCATTGAGGAAAGGGCATTCTTTAATAAACCAATACCACTCTATCATGTGACATCACCCGCATCTTCACTATAGCCCATTTTCATTCAGCAGCAAGTTAAGAGCTTTAATACAGTGCATTTACATTGCTGGCGATTGTGGAGGTCATCTGACACCGTGCTCCATGTATACATATTGTGATATGTAAATGAATTGTAATATAGCTGTTTTAACTGGTCTCAAACAAAAACGAGCTCCGTACAATTTAAATGTATGGTTTTGTAGTTTATCCAAGACCTGCTATTAATCTGAAATTGTACTGCATGTATGCGCAGTGTGATATCAGCTGATATGTAATAGCATTGCATTAAAGCTGTGGTAACTCGTTTTTAAATAAAATGTGCCACGTTCTACTTGAAGTGTTATCTTTGCATTGTGCATACTCAGTATATGACAAACCTTCTAGAGCGATTTGACCAGACTTCTTGACAATTTGACCAGAGTGGGCGATTTGACCCTACCTCCGGAGAGAAACACAGTGACAGGCGCAGGTATTTGGCGAATCAAATCCAGAACGAGACAATGTAGCCCACTTGTGCATCTTATATCTGATTTTG
Source organism: Acanthopleura granulata (assembly GCA_016165875.1). Lineage (NCBI taxonomy): Eukaryota > Metazoa > Mollusca > Polyplacophora > Chitonida > Chitonidae > Acanthopleura > Acanthopleura granulata. The sequence goes on along the minus strand of JABBOT010000001.1, from coordinate 33,157,931 downwards.
TGCAAAGTGATGCCAAGGATACACCTACAAAGGTTCATGTTTTTGCCAGTATGTATGTAAATCCTATATAATAACTGCATTATATCATTTTATTGATATATTAATTATGTTTGTCTCTTTGGCAGAAGAATCCAGAATCGTCCAAGTCGCCACCGGCAAAGGCTAAGGCCACCGGTAAGAAAGCCACTGCAAAGCCACGCGCTGGGAAATCAGCGACATAGATCTGCTTGGTGTTGATATGTACACAGAAACGTCAGAAATTTTTAACGTGTTCCCCACACAGGACACTTCAGAGACGATCTGTTCGGAAATGCTGCACTGTCAAGGATGTTTGATTGGTACACGTGTATGTGAAATATGTCTGCACATTAGCCTGAGAGATAACTTGCTAATCTCAGTAGATACCTTTTTAACATTTTAATATATGCCTGTATGTGTGTAATTGTTTTAGGACGTGTAAAGTTTATTATTTTTAAAGACATAGTGCATATGTAATATCTTACATTAAATACGCATGTTTTATTAAAAAACGATGGGGCCCCCTGTCATCCCGTGTTGAGTGCCTTAGAATTATTTTCCCACATAGAAATATATCTGGATTTGCCAGGGGATGGGAATATCTTCCATCCACTGACCATGTGATTTGTACATTGAATTAAAAAAATGAGTATATTATGGCGAGACATAAACCTGCACAGTTAATGAAAGATACCATGAATTGTCTTTGTGTATACGCTTTGCTCAAGAATTGGATAATTGTAAAGACTAGGGTTATTTTTACTAATAGCTCTCCATGTTCAGTTTGCCGCCGTTTTTCTTTTTTTCACGTTCACATGCTTTTACTGTGTTCTCGTTGCTTGAACAACGATTGGGAATTTTGATTTTCAAAAAACTTTGCGTAAATAACCCGCTTCATACAGTAGTCTGTTATATGCTTGATATAAACTCACATTACCTCCTCGCACAGACAAATTGGACTTCTGCTAACTGTCTTACCTTGAAGTTTCTTGAGAAAATCGCTGGATTTAAACTGTCATAAGACAGTGCTGGAACGGTAGGTAGACGTCTAAATACCATTCAGTTTGTGACAGGGTTTTTTAGACGTGTTTGAGATGAGGATTCTGTGGGCATGTAACATGAAAAACACTGTGCAAATGGATCATGCTCTTTCCAAGTAAAGTATGAATAAACTGATGTAAGAAGTCCTGTCTAGCCTGGAAAGAAACGCATAAACAGACAGCGCCCTGGTTGTTGCTATACCAAACCACTGACCTTTTGGCAAGTTACTGAAAAACCTTCTCACATGTAAGGGTACAGATATGCATGTGTTAGTGGTGTAAGACAGATGGTCCTAACCAGCTGACAGTGACACTAGGTTTGTCACCAGGACCTTTACCATCTTTTAGAAGGGAAATACAAATTCCTGGTCCAAATTGGCCGAGATTGAACCTCCGCCTGGAGTACCTTGACCCCAGCAGTTGCACACCTCACACAGGAATCTGAAGTGTTAAAGGAGTTAATGGAAACCAGCCAAATTTTCTTACATACCAATCTTAGTTCTTTTCCTCCCACAAACTAGCCATGGACGCGGTCCGTATTAACCTCTAATAATGCGGTTACACAGCACTTTATATAGCACCACACAAGATTTTCAAGCCCCATCCATCAGGTGCTGGATTAGCATTGATTGGCAGGCCTGTTTGGTTACCCAACAGTGTCAAGAGATAACCATGGATGCATGGCTAAATTAAAAACCTCGGGTCCTGTTTCTAGGAGGCATGCCCTGAAATTTCAAGGACAGTGAATACGACCATTTCCAAACCCAAAGCTGAGGCATAGAAAGTCAATAAACACTGCTTTTGATACATTCTGGGCAGCAAAAATTCCTTTCACATGTTAGTAAAACCTAATGGAGAAATGCATGGACCAAATACACGTATGCTGAACGCTTGTAAATATATATTACTTTTGTAAAGCACATCGCCTTACTGGTTATCTTTTACATCTTTGGTGTAAATGCAAGTCAATGATAGAGCTGAATATGAACAAGCGACAACAAAGGACTAGAGACTCTGGAAACCACCCATGTTTGCTGCAAAGTATTAATGCACAATGCATGGTGGTTGTTCTTAAACCACTCTCACCAAAGTGGTTGCTGTGAGTTCAAGTCCAGCCTAGGCTGGCCTTCTCTCTGGCCGTATGTGGGAAGGTCTGAAAGCACCAGCTGATGATCATGGAATTCCTGTCTGGTGTCCTCCCACCATAAAAATGGCTTGCTGTCTACATAAAATTTAAGTACATGCATGTATGAATTTTGTCTAAGCGAAACTGGTAATGTGATGTTTTATTTTGTATTAGGTTTCCAATGACAGTGGTCAAAATTTACGTGGAGAACGGTCAACGCCTGTTGTTGGCCACTAACGTAATAAGGCACCAGCTTGGTTCAGCTTTGTCTTGCGCTAATTGTTACATATGTAGTAAGTCTTGACTGTTGTGGTAAAGGTTGTCTTGTTACATTTTTGTTTATTCAGAACTAATGCATCTGTTACAAAGAGTTTTTCTCAAAACTCTACGTGTCCTCGAATACGGAATCTCCTGATGAGACATTGCGGCCCGCAATCTTCAGAAAATTTATCCCCTAGACATGGCTGGAATACTGCTAATCCTGAAATTTCATGTAAGGTTTCTTGTCATATGACACCAGAATGTTTTAACTTGTGCAATGGCGATGAGATTGATGAAGAAAGGAAACTGGTGTGCCCAGTGTAAACCAACAACCAATGACGAATTTTCTCGTGTGTGATATGCCCCATCCTACTGGTGGGAGACAAGTGGTCCACAATGAACGTTAGAACATGCAAGCGTTGCTAATTGCCACCAAGGCCCCACAAACAGTGAAACTTAAGCTGGAATGCAAATTTCTTCTAAAGATTACCTTTTCATGCTTCTAAACTGAAGTACATCGACTACCCTTACTCTTCAAATTTGATGCTATTCTTTGAACATAAGGTTTCTTTAGAGGATTTCGTTGTCTTCAATCATTACCTTTGACTTGCACATCTCTTTCAGCATGACAGACGTACCAATGCACAACACGTAGCTTTAACAGTTCACCCTAGTGGGTAGTTGTAACTGTCACGCTATAGCTCAAGACGTTTGCTACATTGTATCGTATTAGGCGATCATCCTTTCGCACTTTGCCACGCCTAGGCTTCTGACATGTCAGAGCAAAACACAGAACACCAACAAGACCAATGAAACAGCTGGTAATTGAAATAAAAGCAACACAAAATATATTGAGAAAATTAGTAAATACATTTTGTTAATATTTTTTCGCATAGAAGAATGCATCTGAGGTAGCAAGTGAAAAATATGGATTTCAATGGTGATAAATTATGGTTAGAAACAAAACAAAACCATAATCTGTCATGAATTCCCAGCTGCCTGTCTAGGTTACTCTAGAATAAAGCTTTGGTATATAGTCATAACTGAATTGGGGACTGTCCTGTCCCGCACATCCAGCATTCACTAGAATGGAGCCGCTATCCAAACAAATCCTCCTCCTTCGTACAGTCTGCCTGATCCAGTCATAGTCATAGACTAGTCAAGACCAATGCATCAGAGTGCCAAATTTTGAGGCACTGACTGCCTCAGTGCAGTCATCTTTACATAGTGTCAAAGTGAGATCATCTGCCTTCTCAAAAGAAATCAGGCCTACTGTTTGTCAGGGAAGAAGTGCAGACATTCACCAAGTGCCAAACTATGGTCTTATGACTGATTGGGCTGCCTGATGTCTTTTGAGAAGGCAATGTCTGACAAGAGTAGAGTCATGATGATACCTAGCATAACCTAGCACACCAAGACTGAATGACAGTCTGCCTGCACCAGACATCAGTTCTAATGTAAACGGAGGTAGAGTGCTGATTTTAAGCATACAGAACCTGTATATACAGTCCTCTGAAAGACGAGGATGTCAAAGAGAGTTGTAACAGGGGAGTGTTCTGGCAGAACTTGTTGATGATCCTCCTCTAGCGGCGAGTCCTGAAAACTGACCTGTGATCTACTGACCGTCCTCTTCACACATGTACATCTAGGTATTTATTTGACTGATATTTTACGCCGTACTCAAGAACATTTCACTTACACAGCGCCGGCCAGCATTGTGGTGGGAGGAAACCGAGCAAAGCCCAGGGGAAACCCACGACCATCTGCAGGTTTACATGTAGTTAAGGATGTCACATGGAAATGTAACAGGGCTGTGAGTGATGTACAGAAACCTGTCCATGATATTCCTCCAGCAGTTCTATCATCTATTAACAGTCCTACTGCGGTGTTGGCGCCAGGCCCTCTGTATCACAGATGCCGAGTGTTGGGCTAGCCGGATTTTCTCTATCCGACTCTTCTGTTCCTTAGCTTTGGTCAAAAATGAGAACTCTTGTTCACTCTTCGGTATGGCCTTGACAATGACCCCTACATCATCACTTGTGTACTCCGAACAGGGAAGCCAATCAGCATCCGCCCTGTGTGATCCATATGCGCTGGCATGTTCTGGAAAATGTGGGATAAATTTTATTGAATAACATGTCAACTGACTTGACTGGTGATTTGAGTCACATTGTTGGCTTCAAAAATATGTATAGCTGCTAACCAAATTTGTGTATAGCATTGAGCAAATAAATCTGACTAAAGATATACATTCAATAACTTAATCATTGAACTACAAAATCCAGTTTCTTACCGGTATGGTGAGTTTCCAGAACCCTTGTACTGTTAAGACATGCTTGGGGCAGACTGTATGGCTCCGGGGCAGGGAACAAACCATCAACCTGACATTATCCAGAAAACAGACATCAGCAGGCATTCAAACACGAATGCAGACTAACATTCTTTGTTTAAAACAATAAAACTTTCCTTACTTTTTTCATGTCGACAGCTAGCTTCACAAAGTGAACTTTGCTTCATCTGCACGTTACTGTCCTTACACTGCCATCTACCTGTGACTGAACGATGGCTTTGTAAACTCGTAACCCCCATGGCAGTACAGAAGTACCACAGAAGAATACACGTATATGGCAGTACAGAAGTACCACAGAAGAATACACGTATATGGCAGTACAGAAGTACAACAGAAGAATACACGTATATGGCAGTACAGAAGTACAACAGAAGAATACATGTATATGGCAGTACAGAAGTACAACAGAAGAATACATGTATATGGCAGTACAGAAGTACAACAGAAGAATACATGTATATGGCAGTACAGAAGTACAACAGAAGAATACATGTATATGGCATTACAAAAGTACAACAGAGGAATACATGTATATGGCAGTACAGAAGTACCACAGAAGAATACATGTATATGGCAGTACAGAAGTACAACAGAGGAATACACGTATATGGCAGTACAGAAGTACCACAGAAGAATACACGTATATGGCAGTACAGAAGTACCACAGAAGAATACACGTATATGGCAGTACAGAAGTACAACAGAAGAATACATGTATATCTCAGTACAGGAGTTTCTCTATTGCAGAAGAATATGTGTATACGGCAGTACATGTGTTTCTCTATTACAGAAGAATACATGTATATGGCAGTACATGAGTTTCTCTATTGCAGAAGAATACATGGCAGCACAGGAGCAGAACTGTTGAATACACAGGCTAGTGAAGCAACCTTGAAGAATATTGACAGAACAGATTAAGTACCATTGAAGAAGAACATGAAAGTATTAGAATTAAAGAAGACTGAGATTACACTGTGTGTGTGTACAAACGAAGAAGATTAACACAATATGAGTACAACTGAAGAAAAATATGACAATACAGAAATACCACAGAGGACAACAATAGCACTTTGACTTGAGTATAAATGAGAAAGATTGACAGGATACAGGATATAACAGTGCCAAAGAATATGACAATAGAGGAGCACCACAGAAGATGACGATAGCACTTTTATTTGAGTATAAATGAGAAAGATTGACAGGGTACAACAGAAGATGTATGTAAGAATGCCAAAGAAGAATATGACAATACAGGCGCACCACAAAAGATGACGATAACACTTTGACTTGAGAATAAATGAGAAGGATTTACAGGGTACAACAGAAGATGTATATAACAGCGCCAAAGAAGAATATGACAACACCATTAACATAAAAAATAAAATAAATTCTTCTCCCTGTACCATATGTCTGGCTGTAAATGGCCATACCTGTTCTCTTGTGTCCCAGACTGCTGTCCTATTGTTGACTGGGCTTTTACAATCCTTGTGTCTATGCTTCCGTCTGGCATATCGATCATAATTCTTGTGTGAGAAAACCTTAGCATTATCCTTTTCCAGCATGGAGTGGAGTGCACTCTCAAATGTTTTCGAGTAGAGTCCCATCTGATGTGCATTGAACACTTCTCGTTTGTCGATCTGGCTGACATATTCACTGGGTGTGTACAGCTGATTGTTCTCTACTGTAGTCCCTGCGCATTGGTCTGAGTCCTGGGCAGGCTGTTTGACCGATTTATACAGATTGCTTCCATTCAACTCCGAGTACTGCATTAAAGGTGGCCCTTCCCCCTGGTACCTTCCTACATTATTAGGTGTAGAGGGACACTGCTGCCATGGTAATTGGTAACTGTTACTGTGGCCATTCATTACCTCAGACCCCTGGTTTATACTCGTGTTTACCCCACCCCTCAGGTCCTCCATCCTACGACTGTCCCCGCCCAAGGACTTGTTCTGCCTTGCCGCCCTCCTGTCCATCTCCCCGGCCAGGACTCTGCTGCGGTTGGGTGTGGAGGTAAGGGTGGGGCTGGAGAAGAGCTGCCCCTGTCCCTCAGTCACCTGACCACTGCCTGACCAATCAGACCTCACATCAGAGTCCTTCTGAGTTAACAACCTTTTGAAATGGGACAGTTTTTGTCGTGTGGCCTCAACCCTCATGTCTAATTCACTGTCAGCTGTTCCCCTTTTTGATGGGAACTGAACCTGAAACAGAAAACAACAAAGTTAAGCCTTACAGCTGTAGCCATTTGTGATAATAAATGTCACCATTAAACAGAGGTATTATAACATGTGTCTTATTGTGAATTACAGGAGCTTGGTCACAGCCATGCATTCAAAATGTTTGCCTTCAATCGACAGAATCACCACAATATGGCTGAAAAATTGCAGATGTGGCGTAAAGCCACTCATTCATTCTACCGACAGATCACATGACATGCCTGAGATATGGATTCAATCCCACTCTTGAAGGGGGAATTCCCACAATTCCTCAGCTCAGATTGCTCTGGGGCCTTGATAGGGAGAAGCAGTTCATCTTATGTGTGTACTTGAATCAACTTAGCAGCAGACATGCCAGCTTGCCTTTGACTAATATAATGTGAAGTCACATGTGAGAAAAGCTTGCCTGTAACCTGCCAATGTTTCAGAGGTATACTTTTGGCACAGCTGTTTCCTCCTCATTTGCTGCCATAATCACAAAATTCTGGAGTATTTCATTTAACAACAATCAAATACATTTATACATAATATCTATTTGCCAAACATTTGCAACAAAAAGACACTCAGTAAATTCAAACAAACAGAGGTGGATGCATGACTGGTTTTACACTGTCTCTGCCTTAACTTGTCTGTACAGTAAGCCTAAAAATCTGGAACTATGGGAAAACCGACCTTATATCCAGCCATTGAAAACGAGAAGAACTCACCTGTTTCTTGGCCATATTTGCTGGTTTGTTCTCTTCTGTGTGCAGCTTTTGCAAGACCTGGCGAGTGTTGAGGGAGCCTTCAGTTTTACGATGCTGTCCAAACTCGTCCTGCCATGTTCGTGTAGCCTGTGTGCTGCTATCTGTATGTTCATCTTGCCCTTGTTGTTGACCTGACAGATGGAACAGCTGCTTGTAAACCTTCTGCAGTCTAGCACAGACAGAAGCCTGGAATATTCAAACCAACACCACAGATCAATTAAAACAGATTAAATCTTCACAGGTACAATCATAAATGTTTCAATTTCAGTTTCAGTGACAATTTCAGACTTCACACCCAGGCTTGTGAGTGTTTGCTGTGTGCTGGAAATGTATGTAGAAGCAGGACTCCAGATTAGACAAAAATATAAATGATAGATGTCAAAATACAGTATGAACGAATGCTTTAGATGACAGAACAAAATTGCCATACCAATTCGATTTACTTAAGTATTTATTAATCTGATTATGTTTCAGGACATATTAAAGAGGTTTCCCCTATTTCATTATGAGACAGCTGTCAGGCTTATGCCTGGAGAAATGTAGCCAAGTAATCTTAGCTAGGGGAAATGGGGCAAAACCTGGCTAGACACATTATTTGCAACTGTATGTTACATGTGGGCTAGTATAGTGTCTATATTAAATACAAAGTAGAGGCTGCACCATGATAGCCAAAAAGTTCAGGCACAATTGGACAGAATGCATTCAGTTCAGTAAATTCAGATTTAATAGTTTAATATTTAGCAATCTAAATCAAGAAACATGTACCAAGAACCTACTTGTCGTCTGTAGAGCCGTTTCTCCAGCATCTGGGCCTCCAGCACAGCCTGTTGTCCAGCATCATTTGCCCGCAGGTAGCCCATATGGGCCTTCAGCTCTGAGATCTGGCTCTCCACCAATGCCCGCTTACCCCTGTTGCAGAAATGTAATAGCTTACTGCCATAATATTGAATGAAGTGCCTAAACACAAAATATACATTTACCAACACACAAAAGGACACATCATGCCACAACAGAGAATATTTCAAGTCTCACCAAACTGAGAGCCAGCCACCCTGAGAGCTTGCTGCAACAACTGCCAGTACTGGACAGTGAGCTTTACAAATGAAGAGTCTAAAATTGTTGCAGTCATACCAATATAGTTTTTAAAAGTTCCAAATGTTTTACCCACAACCCACCCCATCCTCCCAAAAAGAAAATCAAAATGAAAAATGTCAAGAAACAGATTCCCTGAAATTTCTACAATCATTTTTTCACATAAATACACAGCAAGTTTCGACTTTAACCCTGCTGGCCCTAAGACAAACTCATACCTAATGTAGTAAACACCAAAGAAACACCTTTACATAATAAAACTGTTTAACTGACAATATGATATGAAACTTCAAGGCATCAGGTTAGACCAAAAAGCCTATATTCTTCATTCACATAAACTCTCATGCACTTGGAAGTCGGGGAAAGACACTTCTTACTGCCAATATGATAAACAACTTCCTTTGGGCTTCTGAAACTTTTAACATGATGACACAAAAATTAATGGAACAAAGTTTTGGAGAAAGTCAAAAGAAAAACACTCACTCAAGATTCTCCACAAGTCCTATTAGCTCCACAACCCTTGAATTGTTCAGATCAATGTCTGTAAGGTCTACTTCACCCAGGGTCTGTTGCACTCTGGAATTCTCAGCTGACCCAGATTTTCGTGCTCTCCTCCCATGCTTCTGTAGGTAAGGGGACTTAGATGAAGCCATTGTAGTCTGGGCTGACTGAGGTCTCTTTTTGTCCGATTTTGCACTCATCCAACAGTCAGATGTGGTTCCTTCTAAACAAAAAAAAATATTCCAACAATGCCCAATGTATCCTAGTCTAGATCAATAACAGAGTGAGTGAAAATCCACTACTACATTCTCGTTGAAAATAGCTTTATAGAATATCAGAATTATCTAGTAATCAGAAGGAAAACAGCTGATTTCGCACTACCTCTATATGTCAAAATGGTGCAACAGAAATGGGTGACATCACAGCGGAAACAGATGCCTTCTCAGGTGGTAGAAATATTAGTTAATATTTAGAGCATGGCAGCCCGTTTAATAATCCCTGCATTGTGCATGGGCGTTTTAGCTTACTTTGAACTGTGATATCTTGGTTATTCTACATCACAAAAATAAAGTCACATTTTCTGAACTATGAATGGGAATCTTTATCGACTCGTATATACATTTGGTCTAGTGTTGTGCTTTCTTTTAAAGCATAGAGGGTAGCCGTATTTTGTTGACATAGCTTCCTTAATACAATGGCTGTATTTTCAATATACAATAAGTTCATTACCTGAAACAGAATTGCTTCTGGTCAAACTTGAACATTTCTGAGGAGAACTGGCTTCAGCATTTCTTCCCAGGGTGCTCACGGACTGACTCCTGTTCCTCATCACAACCCTAACATGTTATGAAAACAATGCACAATGTATACATCATTTCAATTTTCAGATGGACATGGGATCCAGCATTGGTTCACAAAAAGTGCAATTGTAATTCAGTTTACAATACACGAAACTCTCTTCAAAATACACTTTCATAAATACCATGAAATGCACAAGAAGAATAAAGAATTAAGTAAAAGTAAGTTGTGTCTACATATATCTGTAACGTATCTCGTTTTGCGTCCTGTTGTGAGCATCTTGCAACTCTGGTAAAACATCAGTGTAAAAAATTTATCCTAAAACATAATCATGACTACCTTGTGCATGTGTCAACAAATGCCAAGTACATGTACCTAATAATGTACATCCATTACATGTTCATACTTATAAATGTGAAAAACCAAAGAAATAAAAAGTTAATCATAACAAAATTGTTCGCAGATTTCTCAACATATGATTTCCCCTTTTTTCATAAGGCATTGTACACGTAGGACATTTCAGATATTTATACTCAAATTGCACATTTGTTTTGCACATTATTTTCAAAACTACAACAAGATCATTTTTTCCCCCTGTGTAGAATTTACCTGGGCCGACAGTCTGAATGCCCCAGCTCTTGCCCATTATGTCCAGGATCCTCTTCACTTCTGATTGTTTGTCTGGGGTCAGATGAGGGTGTGGAGTGAGGTTCTTGTGAGGCTCCTGAGGAGTGTCTCCGTGATGACCTACCTGAACGGTTCCCGTTGTTCACACCCGGAGAAGCCTCCGTTACCACAGCTTTAAGAATTCTCAGACATTCACGGAATTTGAATGGACATGTAATTCCTGTACAAAAACATATACCAGTTAAGCTTTGGCCTTTCTAGTTTGGTCAAGACATGAAATAAAACTATCGCAGTGTGATGTATTATTCCAAAAAATCAAATGTCCACCAGGTATATGCATAATCTCACAGAAGTCAGATCTAGTAGTCACTAGCTTGGTTTCTACACTAACCTGTCACGCACTGCATGAATACGTAAGCTATGAAGTAAAATCTTCTCCCAGTACACATGCGTATGCAATACACCACAGGAAAGGGGCAGAACAAAAATGTTCTTGACAGAGCACAGTGGGGCAGAACCAGAATTTAAACTATTTGCCGACTTCGGCCTTTCAGTACATGTATGCTTATGGTCTGAAACTGACGAAGTTTATTTACTTATGAGACGGTTGCTTAACGTCTAATACTCAAAAATTTTTTACTTGTATGATAACAGTTTTACAGATGGACTGAAGTAAACCAGAAAACACAACACAAACCAATAACCTTTGGCAAGCTACTGACAAACATTTCTCCAGGTGTCGTGCAGTTATGCAGACTTTGTTGGTGGAAGAAAAGTGGCGTTCAATGCACATTAGATTGCACAACGACCACACGGGCGTCTTTGACCCCTTATTGTCACCAAAACCCCACCTGCAGTCAGAGCGGGGCAAGCTCCCAATTCCCAGTCCAAGACCAGAGATTATCTATGGGCTTATGGCTAATTGTTCCTTTAAATGTATACATGAAGCAATCACAAGAATATTTCTCTTGCACAAGGACAGAGTCAGGTAGAGGAATGAAGAATCCTGAATTCGGCCAAGTCCCTTTATTGGCTTTTCTCTTTAGGATCATCCAAGGTGTGCACATGTACCTGCAGTAACAGGGTCCCTCAGTCTGCCGGCCAGGTATTCCTGGATAATCTCCACACACTGTCCTTTGTCCTCTTCAGTCAGCTTGCCAGGCATCTCCTCAGGCCGGCCGTCAGTAACCTGTGCAACAACAACCATGACGCCATCAATGCCCTCATTCTGCTGGACAGACAAAGGCTATAGTCATGACAGCTGATTATTCAACGAGAGCAATCATGCCCTGTGTGCCATGGACATCCCTCACAGCCCTTTACAATACATTTTGTTGCACATGTTCAGACTTGGCCTATAACATTTATTATGTGCTTTTAGAAACAAAATGTCTGCAGCTTACCAGTATTACATGGATCATGCAACAACTCATCAGATTTCAGTGACCATCCTGTCTTCTTCCAAAAAGCTCTTTGTTTGATTTAATAAGTAAAGACTTTAAACCTCATCAAACAATGCTTTGCTTTGGGTGCTGGGAGTTGAAACTTAAGCACGTATGTGTTAAAGTCACACTTACAATTTAGTCAAACTTTTAAATTATTAATTTGCTCAGCAAAAAGCTTGAAAATAGCATTTCAACTTTTGCTTTAAAATCAGATATAGCCTTGTGGAATCGACCCCTGTTCCTTATCACAATTAATAACTTTATTTCCATAAGCCTTTACAGCATGTAGACCACATGGCTTCAAGTCCGCACTAACCTGTGCGAGCTTCAGACAGCTGATTTCTGTCTCCAGTTCTGCTATTTTTCTTCTCAAAATCTTCACCAGGGACTTGTCATCAATTTCTTCATTACGACTGCCAAGTACAAAAGCTCTCAGCATAAAACACATTCACATTTACCATCAAAGAATGCTGCCATGCATGGCTTTCTCTGTTTCAAAATATGTTTATTTTTCTTTATAATTTGATTGCTGCTTTGCACCATACCAAAAAACGTTTCCATTTATATATTGGAAGTCACTTTAATGGATGGAGGAAACTGGATTGCCTGGCATAAACCACCAGCCTTAGGCAAGTATTAAACCTTCCCAAGTGATGTAAAAATATGCACTCCATATCAGTTGGTGAAGGACAAGTGGTCTTCAGCAAGCTGTGGACTGCACAAACAGCCACCTGAGTGTTTGTCAACTATTTAGGGTCACCATGGTGCCATATGTATTAAGGGATCAACATCCGTTTTTGTTCAAAAGAAAATTTTAATCATGTCAAATTAAGGGACTCCTACCGTATGCAGTTGGAGATACACGCCACCCTCTGAGCAAATCGACAGGTTGATATTGTCTCTCCAAGATTTGCCCACTCCAATGAGACAGTGGCTATCATAGCAGTTAGACAGTTCCCACCTGTTGAAACAAATTTGGACAGAAATTGTTTAACATTAACAAAAAAACAACATGTGCCCAAACTACAAGACATACACAAATGCTGTGCTTTAATGACAGATTAAATAACTTTCATATTTTCATGTATGGTCTGCCACTTTGATTTTGAGATAATGAACCACATGTAGTCAGAGCCTGATGATCACTATGGGTGCGTTAATCAGTAGACCAACTGCAATATCTGTTGCCTGTAATGACTGTACCCATGGGGCAGTCAACTCACCCAGACTGTCTCTCAGCACCATGGTTAGCAGGGAGTTCCGGTAAGGTACATGTTTGGGGCTGGAGAAAGGGTCAGAGGTCAGCTCACCTCCCACACTGGAGCTGCTGCAGGTGACAATGAGAAATTCAAAATGTTTATTGTTTATTTGATTGGTGTTTTACGCTGTAACAAAGAATGTTTCACTTATACAATGACAGCCAGCATTATGGTGGGAGGAAACTGAACAGGGTCCGCGGGAAACCCACGTCCATCTGCAGGTTGAGATAAAATAAGTCAGTGCTCAAATCTATCAGTCCAACATTAAAACCTTAAAAACCAGGAAGTCTTCTTTAATATCTTCTCTTTAAAATCCAATAATAAATTACATACCACTACTGTATATAATTAGATGTAAAAGAATCACAGCTTCAGACAAGGAAACTTTGAGATTCTCCACGCATCCACTGTTCTTAGTTGTAAAAGAAGTGAGCAGTGCTTGTAAGGCAGCAATGACATTATTTGCCATCATCCAATATCTTCAGCTGGCCACGCATGTGAAAATGTGTACATCATTTAAGTGGGAATGAGTAGCCCGTTGTCATTAGATGTCGGTGGTTTACCGTGGACACTCCAGCTTCCTCCACTCATGAAACTCGCTGGATGTACTGACAGCATTTCCCATACAAGTGTATGCGGCATCCCACATTGGTGGAGACCAAGTGGTCCTCAACAAAAGTTACAGATTTTGTAAACTGCCACAAAAGCATCAAATATTCCACAGCAATAAAATCTATACAAACAGATATATTATAAAACAATTGCACCTCGCGGGAAGGTTACATTTGAATAAAAGATCATCAGAATTAATACACAGAATATGTCAGTGACCGACCCTCTCCTAGCCTGTCTCTTGTCCCTGGGGCCAGACTGCAGAGCTATGATGACAGACTCCAGGTGATGCAGGGACAGGTTGATGGATTTGGCCTCACTCAGCTGCTGACCGTCCACCCCTGTCTTAGCCACTCTCTCTGAGCCCGCCAAATCTACCATGTGCAGTTTTGATCTGCAGGCAAAACAAAATGTAAACATTAATTCCCTGGTCGACACTCGAACATGGTAACTGTAATTCCCTGGTCGACACTCCAACGCGCTAAATGTAATTCCCTGGTCGACACTCCAACATGCTAAATGTAATTCCCTGGTCGACACTCCAACGTGCTAACTGTAATTCCCTGGTCGACATTCCAACATGCTAAATGTAATTCCCTGGTCGACACTCCAACATGCTAACTGTAATCCTTCAACCTTCTCAAATGTTTGCAAGATGTTAAATTACAAAATATTCTGAGGGCGTTATCTGACTAATAAAAATTATCCTTTTCTATGAAGTAAGATGAAACTGGTCAACCCTACCAGACTAATTTTGTCTTCAAAATCAACTTAAAAAGGTTTCTAAACTGAACTGAATGTTGCCCTTTTGTGTGCACATATGTGTGTTACATGTTGAATTATGGTACATGTATATAGTTCAGAATGTAACATCAACCTAAGTTCCCACTCATGAATGAATGATCTTTCTAGTATCTGTGTTGTGGTATAGTCAGGATGTTTTGCGGCACTTTTATTGACCCTCCATTATGAGTACATGTACGTATGTTCAAATGGAAATTTTTTTATATTATTTTGGTAGCTTATCCATCAGTCCATATACAACATAATATATTATATTTGGCAATGAAAAAAAAAGTCTTTGTACTTCAAAGGATAATTACCAAATAAGCTCTCATTTGGTGGCTTTCAAGGGTTTGAAAAACTTTCAACAAACTTTATGTATGTATGCATGCCTGGCTTTAACGTTGTACTCAACAATTTTTTAGTTATATGACGAGTTCTTCGTATCTATATATACTTGTATGATCTTCTTGCGGCAGGGCAAGTCTAGACTGCCAAAGTGCTGCTGCCAATGGAACATCATGCCAGAGACACCAGACATGACACCCAACCCAGTCACATTATACTGACACCGTGTCAACCAGCCTTGTTTCCTTGCTCTTACTTCCTAGTGCTGAGCGCCAAATGAAGCAACAGCACTATTTTTGAGGTATCTTGTAAGACGCGACACACGACTGATCCTTACACTCCCGACCATGAGGTGGACGCTCTAACAACTAGGCCAACGAGGCGGCCCAACAAAACTTTATTTCATTGGTGTTTTTTGACGTGCTCAAGCATATTTCACTTATGCGCTGGCAGCCAGTATTATGGTGGGAAGAAACAGGGCAGAGCCCGGGAGAAACCCACGATCATGGGCATGTTTCTGGTTGACCTTCCCACATACAACCAGAGAGGAGGCCATCATGAGCTGGCCTTGAACTCACAGCAACAGCATTGATGAGAGGCACATGGGTCATTATGCTGCACTAGAGCGCTAGACTCCTCAGCCACGCAGGCACCCTGTTTTTTAAAACATACGTATTTACAACCTCATGCTTTGATATTTTCCTCCCACCAACAGTCTGAACTGTCCAGGTCATAAAATATGTAAAAGCTATGAGACATATACCTTAACATGCACTTCCTGTACAAATAGAGCCTACCCACCGATGCAGTCGTTGTGAGTTAAGTCCAGCTCATGCTGGTTTCCCCTGGGTTCTGCCCAGTCTCCTCCCACCATAATGCTTGCCGCTGTTGTATAAGTGAAATATTCTTGAGTACAGCATAAAACACTGGTCAAATAAATAAATAAATCAAATAGAGCCCAGTATTAAATTTTTACACAAACATCTTCAAATTTAGCTTTGTATTATTCCAAGTTTAACTGAATTTTATTGGTACCACATAGTGATACACTGTTATTCAACAATAACTGTCATTACTGTGCTTGACCTCAAGTTTAGCTTTTTTCAAGACACACGACATTTTGCTACCTTCTCACTGAGTTTTTTCGTGAAATTTGATAAATTTCTTATCAAAAACAAGAGTTGGCATCAAAAGTTTCACTTTAACATCTTTGTCTGCTCCTGAAAGTCCATTTTACAGGTCAACCTTTAAGTGAGATACGGTACATTTGACAGGGTTGTTTTAGAGCATGCCACTAGAGAATACATTGTCCAATACATGTTAACTTTATGCCAGTGTGAAGTACTGTGCACTCAGAAATATATAGGTTATTCTAAACGAGGACATTCGTGCATTCAGTTAGTGATTTTACTCATATCAACACACTTTGCTCGCGCTGGCGCGGCAGTGCAAACATTGTCAAAATAACACGGAAGTCAATACAGAACTCTGCTTGTTTATAATTTACATATGCTACGTAGATTGTTCTGTAATCAAAGATACTGTAATTTCTGGTTATTATAGGACATAATTCTCAGAATATTGTCCAGTGTTGTTCATTTTGCTATCTCTTCCCATGTTATCTCTCTGCTTGCCGCTGCCTCAGGCGGGTGAAGTGCCTGGATGTCCGCGGTCTCGAATACATCAAAAAAACCTGAGATTATGGCACAAATGATTGCAACACTGAAATTTAATCAAATGTATTGCATGTGCTAGTGATAAGAAGAACAGTTTTACAGGCGCTCAGACTTCCCAAGCTTCACCCTCCTGCCCACCCCAAGTCAAGAAAGACAAGTTATCACATGTTTATTACTCTACCCTACTAACTCAGGTTTCCACCCCCACCCCACTCACCCCACTGATCAGCTCAGCCAAAGTCTGCCTGGTCCACAGCCCCAACCAGCTGGTCACGCACCTGTGAAGGTGAACAAGTATCAACCTGTTCACTTAAACACTACCACACAGGTAACCTAATATTCCCATTCAACAGGCTGAATCTAATACTAGGTGTACAATCTATAGGTCAAATCCTGATTAGATTTAGGTCAGACGTGGATACAACAGCTTATTGGGCTGGAGTGAAGGTCAATTGAAAATGTCTCACATGTTTTGTGTAAACACTAGCATGCATCAAAGAGTCTCTTTTTCTTCTTACATTTGAAATTCAATCAGGGTAATATTTAACTTTGAGCTATTTCATGCTTTGAGATAAATACAACATAAACCATGAACACTACACATACATGTAATTTAATTCTTGTAATATGATGAAAGTCAATAAAACTGATTTCCACTCAGCCAGCAACCTGTAGATGGGCTCTGCCCTCTTTCCACTGACAATAATGCTGGCCGCCGTTACATAAATGAATGAAATGCTTTTCACTATGGTGTAAAACACCAGTCGAGTGTATAAACAAAACTTAGGTTCCCTCTCACCCTCTGAACACAGAAAAATTACATTTTCAGGTCCTCCATCCTATAATATAAAACAGCATGGTAGTTTTCATGCCTGCACTTGTTTACTTCATGGCGAGGAGTAAAGGGACAACTCCCTATATGTCGCGTTTCACACAACATATTCATTTTTTTTGTCTTGTTTATCGATTCATGGTATTTAACCTGAAATATTATTAAACCATGACTATGTTTATACTTATTTTACTTATTTAGTCACTCACTGACTGACAAGTTAACACACACACAGACTCATCCACATCCAATATGGCCGGCCAGCATGACTTTGTTCCATTGTCCACTTACCTGACAACAATGTCAGAGTCTGGCTTCTTTGTGGTGAGGAAGATGGTGAAGACTGCATGTGACCTGGAGGACCTCTGATTGACAGGTGTCTCTGCGACCGTCCGATTGGCCTGTCCCTGGAGGAGGAGGTTCTGGGCAAGTTCCTCACTGGCAGCCAAGTGGCACGAAAGGTTACGGATAAGGCAGCTGCCACCAGGACCCTCCATCACAGATACCTGCGGTCACACCAGCAAAACATCCGGGGTTTTTTCTAGCCAATTTCTTTTCAGAAACTCAGTTCAACAAAATCAGAAATCTCAAAATTTTTTCATCATCAATGTATCAAATATAAAATATATAAATATCTTACTAAAAAGATCTCGAAATTATTACCCTGTCCTCTGTTGTATATTCTAATACATGTACTCAGATATGGACATGAATTTATACCAGTGAAAATGATTTTTCTTTCCTTGTCTGATGTCTGTTTTGTTTCTTCATCAGGTTTATCAGGGCATTCAGCAGGAACAGTGTGCTGACCAAGCATGTGTGTCTATTGCGTGTACATGTACATAATACGTATCCATTTGTAAAGGTGGAAGGGGAAACAGAAGAACATACCCTGGGGAATGGAGGGACCAGTTACCCTGTGTGTGAGGTGGGACTGAGCAGGTCACAGCCCACCTCCTAGTAAATCTCCATAAGGACACCTTCATCCTGATGAGCTAACACCTACCCTGGGGAATGGAGTGACCAGCCAGCCTGTGCGTGAGATGGTACTGAGCCGGTCATAACCCACCTCCTGGTAAATCTCCAGGAAGGACACCTTCACCCTGATGAGCTAACACCTACCCTGGGGAATGGAGTGACCAGCCAACCTGTTTGTGAGGTTGGACTGAGCAGGTCATAGCCCACCTATTGGTAAATCTCCAGGAAGGACACCTTCACCCTTATGAGATAACACTTACCCTTGGGAATGGAGTGACCAGCCAGCCTGTGCGTGAGGTGGGACTGAGCAGATCGTAGCCCACCTCCTGGTAAATCTCCAGGAAGGACACCTTCACAGACATCACTTCCTCCTCCCTCTCCTCCAGGCTCTGGTAGATCCTGGACACCGCTCTGACAAACAACAACAGTACAAGTATGTAGGAGAGCCATGGGAAATGTCTGGTAAAGTTCATGTTCTCCATTTAGTGAAGGCCAGAATTAAATCTGGCTGTGTCCTCATGAAAACAAGGGTTCGGAGAAACCCAGTCGCTCCTCACCAAGTGCTTTGGTAATTTAAACTGCACTCAGATTTGATCGCTCAGCTGACATTAAAAAAAAAAGAGGCTTACCCGGACACAGACTCTGATGCATTTTGTAGTAGCAAACTAAAAGTGAAGCTGGTAGGCCCAGGGAATTTATTGATTAAAGAAAAAAATTAAAATTTTTCCAAAACATATACATTACATTTTATATTGTCCATTTCACAGCTGCAATCAGGCCCCAGACCTCTGGTATATTTCTTGACTTGACTGGTGTTTAATGCGTGAACTATCTAACTTACATATAGGCTAGAGTTGTCCAAATATTCTGAATAAAACAATGTGCTTGTACAACAGCATTAGACAAGGCTGACACTGAAGATGTCAGGCAAAAAACTCACCTGGATGCCAGTCCTCTCTCACTGTACCTCCGGGCCCCACCCTCAACTGTATAGGTCTTTCCTGTACCAGTCTGGCCATAAGCGAATATGGTCCCATTGTAGCCATTCACAAATGCTGCAATTCATATAGAACCATACATTTATATTATGTCATATTATTATTTAAAAAAGAAAACAAGCATATCATTTGAGTTACAGCAGCATCATGTTTGGAAAGAGAAAAAAAACGAGAATGATAGCCTTAGTTTTTCATAAGAAATAGTACTTACATACATTTGGCAGGAAATACCTCTAACCCCAACTCTAAGAAATGGTTTTTGAATGAAGGTCAAATGTGAAAAACGGTTCTCCCAGGCCGAGGGGGCTTGCTAGTGAAGCGCAGTGACCCTGGAGCCTCTCACCACTGTAGTGATTGCAAGTTCAAGTCCAGCTCATGATGGTTTCCTTTCCAGTCATACATGGGAAGGTCTGACAACAGCCTGCGGATGGTAATGAGTTTCCCCAGGGCCCTGGGGTTTCTCTCACCCCCGTTTTCTCTCACCATAATTACATGCCCTTGTATAAATGAAATATTCTTGAGTACGGCATAAAACGCCAGATCAAATAAATAAATAAATAAATAAAAGTTTAAAAAGCAGCATTTATCTTTTGAGAATGATTCAATGAGAAGTTGAGAAGTTCAAATATGAAAAAAAGCAAAAG
This sequence comes from Acanthopleura granulata, assembly GCA_016165875.1. Classification (NCBI taxonomy): domain Eukaryota; kingdom Metazoa; phylum Mollusca; class Polyplacophora; order Chitonida; family Chitonidae; genus Acanthopleura; species Acanthopleura granulata. The sequence continues at coordinate 33,137,584 of JABBOT010000001.1, read as the reverse complement.
TTTCTGCAACATATCAATTATACTAGTTGTAATAATGTTTACTTCAACTCTCTGAAATTACAAAATTTGGACTTGGAGGAATTTGTCAATGTTTACCAGGTAAGCAAAGATAAATTGACGTACATGTATGTATGTATGTATTTTTATAACGAATTACCGTATGTCACCTAAAGTTTGATCTGTAAAAATCAAATTATATCAAGGCCTTCAAATAATGATTTTAATGTCAACACTTCAGTTTTAATCATAAGAAATTAATCAAACTTCACGATAAAGCTCTTCAGTGGCCGTTGGATGAGTCAAGCATGTCAGAATCAAGCAAAATATGTCACGTGCAAAAAGCTTAATTTTAGACAATATACATCAATGTAATGTATAAAAATGTGTTACTAAACAGTGCAATCAGGAAAAATAGCCTAAATGAAAAAACATGTCTTTTTCTCACATAATCAGACTAAGACATTGAGCTAATGATCCATCTTCCGTTAAGACTCACATGACAATAATTCATACATATGCATGACTTACGTGCTTAAGACAAATTGTTCATTAAGTATTGAGAAGCATGACATCACATTACCATTCCATCATGAGCAGGGCAATGTTCATAAAAGTGAAAATTCAAAAGTTTTCACCACTCTTGTTCAATGTGACAGAGGTTTCTCATACGAAACGACCAAAGAGGTGTTCTTCTAAACGATGTAGGCCTACAGGCCCACATAACTTACCATCCACAATCTCCATAGCAACAGTGTTGAAGACATCTTCCTGAGTAGCATGCTCTCCAAACACATGTTCAAAGTGGAACTGGTGTGTAATCTGGTTGCGTCCTTTGCCGAGTGAGGTGTAGTACTGGACAGCGTCGGGTATCCTCAGGAACAAGTCCGTATCAACAACGTCAACGTCCTCAAACTGAGCCGGGGACGGCTTAACGCGAGCATACGTCTTAATGCTGGACATGTCTACAACCACAGTTCCCCACGAGCTATGTGCATGCAGCAGCCTGGGCTAGAACTTTAATATAGCGTGCACATCCGCCAAAGCACAGTTACACAATTTCTTCTCCTTAATATGGATAAGGAAACAAAACGAATCTACTAGCTAGCTGTTACCGATGTGACCAGATCTGTCAACTGTCCCGTGGGCATTCAACCTGAAATTTATATATCAGCAATAACAATTTCTGTAACACTGAAATTAAACAATTAGCTATAAAATATCAACTTGAGCACTTAAATTTCTTAACTTCCACCTTTTAAATGTAGGCCTAAGAGTACATGGATCAAGCAACCCTGTAAGTCAGTGTGTCTGTCTGTCTGTCAAAGGTTTACACACTTGACATCCACCAACTGCTGGACTTGTGTAAAAGATGACATGTATTATAGTCTGTTTTTTTTTTACTTTTGGCCTTCTGTAAATTAGCCCATTGTTACTATCGGTATTTCCTTTTTTCAGTAACACCCAAAACTCCACAGAGTGATATGTATCACATCTCCGTACTTTCCACAAAACTGAGATGTAAGCACTTTTTGCGGTGTGTGATGTTATGTTCCCATAAGCATGTTTTCAACACCTCATGTCAACTGCCTCGAATGACCTCATAATTATTATCATCAGCGGTTCAGATCATGTGTTGTATTTATTTATTTATTTATTTGATTGGTTTTTTACGCTGTACTCAAGAATATTTCACTTATACAACGGCGACCAGCATTATGGTGGGAGGAAACCAGGCAGAACCCGGGGGAAACGCACGACCATCCGCAGATTGTGTTGTATTTACTATTCATCTCACAGGGTGAATGTATTATTAGATAAAAGGTTATAGTGCTTCAATGCTGGAAGTGTCTTCAAACTCCCCTCACCATTAACTTTATATCTCTTCTATCTCTGCTAAACTGTGGGGCATACATGCATTTTCTTTTGTATTGCTTTCTCAACAATCCCATGATTAGCTTTGTGGAACAACTGTTTTGACTAGGCACAAATGTTGAACTACATTCTGAAATTGAATGGTGACTGAACTAGATCAAACCATGGCGAATTTGAAATTCAGAGGTGAAGAACGGGTTTGATCTGTGGTGTTTGTAATCCAGGATTACATCATGTCAGTGTCAGTCACAGTGGCTTTATTCACATCTGTCAGCACCTGTCACTCAGGACTGATCCCGCCCGTTACCCACCATGCCACAATGATTAACAACGGTGAGGTCACTCAAGGCAATTGAGACGAGGTGCTGAAAACATGCTTATGGAAACATAACATCATACACCACAAAAACTGTTTTAACTTGAGTTTCATGGCAAGTATGGAGATGTGATACATATCATTTTGTAGAGTTTTTGGTGTTACTGAAAAAAGGAACTACCGAGAGTAACAATAAACGAATTTACAGAAGGCCAAAAGTACACGACTAAAAATAAATTGTTTCATTTTCGACATCAGAACTTCTGGGTGTGTTAAGTCAAAATGTAATAACTAAAGTGATATCTAACTAATGAAAATATCACTTTCATCAGTGAAGGAAATACTGGTATTTCACTGGTGTATAAATAATAAAGTATTTATCTACACATTGGCAATATAAAGTTCGGAACTACGTAACCTGTTATCATTATATAAGAATCATGCATGTTCCTCACCATATACATAAGCACATGTCAAACAGCTTCTCTCCTCAGACCACTGTCTTGAGCCATAACCTTCAAATCTGCCACATGAAGGCTCTAACTCTACCAGCAGCCACCCAGGGGATGTGCTCAGACATGCTAGCTCAGGTTGACTGACCATTCTAATCCTCAGTACAGCTCCACAGCTCCTGGGCCAGGGGCATGACTGTGAAGGTTAACACCTATGCTGCCAACACAAAACAATGATATATGAGCCTGCCCATTTAAGACTAGCTACAACCATGAAACAAAAAGCTAGTGCAAACAAAAGACTGGTTATGAACCTATCGGTACAAAAGATATTTACTGACTCAGTCCATGTTGGACACACACAGTCCAAGTCCCATACATGTAATGTAACATTGCACTGCATTACATATACACACAGTATCAAAACTCCACAAATTCAAAAGAATTACAGGTGATAAATTGAAAAAGAATATCTTCAACATCTCAAATAAAACAAGACAGAGTTGCATTTGCAACCATGCAAACAGCTACAGTAGCCAGGCCTACTGCAATATTTATTTATCTATTTGACTGGGATTTTGCACTGCACTAAAGAATATTTCACTTATACGATGACAACCAGCATTATGGTGGGAGCCAGGGAAGGTGCTGGCAGACCTTCCCGTGTACGACAGGAGAGGAAGCCAGCATGCGCCAGGCTTGAACTCACCGCGTCCAACGGCATAGGTGAGATCGAGGCTCTTGCGTCATTACGCTGTGCTAGTGCGCTAACCACTTAGGCAACAAAGGCCCCACCTACTGTAATAAGGTGCTAATCAAAAAGTTTCACTATTACTGTAGTACAGCCCACAAAATTATACGATTATTTAGCAATATTAAACATTCCAGTAATAGAGCATTAATATCAGTTGAGCTTATCCATGTTAACCTATAGCAAGAGCATTCTTTTAAGATTAAACTTAATTCAAATTTGGGGGCCTCTGTGCCTCAGTCTGTTAGCGTGCTAACGCAGCGTAATGACAGAAGCCTCCCACCAATGCAGTCACTGTGAGTTCAAGCCCAGCTCATGTTGGCTTCCTCTCCAGCCGTATGTGGGAGGGTCTGCCAGCAACTTGTGGATGGTCATGGGTTTCCCCTGGGCCCTGCCCGGTTTCCTCCCACCATAATGCTGGTCGCCGTCGTATAAGTGAAATATTCTTGAATACAGTGTAAAACACCAATCAAATAAATAAATCAAATAATTCAAATTTGAACAATGTTTTACATATACCTTTACTGACTGGGTCAGTTGGTAACATATTCCGTTTTGTGATTTAAATGCCAAAAATCTACAGGGTACTGCTCATTTTAAGGTACCGTAATGCAGAAAAGATTTCCAGCTGGAATTTGGAAATTAAAAAAATGGAAATTCGACTCAACCCCTGCAGACTTTGATCACTGATTTTAATGATGCTATCGTTTCACGCGTATGATTTATTGCGCCTACAATAACACAGGCAGTTTTTGGTGGGCCGGGAAAGGTGTCCAAACCGGAATGGACACATTGCAGGATTCTGTACAGGACTACAATTTACTAATTTAAACACATGACAACATCAACTTCGCCAATAGTCCATCTAGATGGATTCAGCGTGTTATTTTACAATTATGACATTCATCGCAACACTGCATGTACTACATCAGTACATTTGCATTTGTCATTCAAGCTTCGACGCTCACGTAATTTTTCACTCAATCAGACATTGTAAACTCTCCGCACGTGTTCACAACCTGTCACTTTTTGCCTCCACGCGCCAACTTTGCGCTCTTACGCTGCTGGAATCTTTTGTACTCGGCATGTTTCAGCAGAAGGGGGAGAAAGCTGCATATTACGAAAAAATCCAGTGCGCGGAGAATGTAGCAAACAGTCCCTGGCGGGCATGCGTGACAACGGGATAGTGCGGGCTGTGTTTTTTGCATATACCACAACCAGTTTCTCGGTGTAAAGAAATCAGCCTCCTTTGATATGGTAGAAATGGTCGTGTAATGTTTGGAGTAAACAGTGGAATGGTCAGGCCTTTAAATGCATAGTTAATCATCTAGCTCGCGTTACGGCGGTGTCGAAAACTGGCTACTCGCTTATTTCCCCCTTTTTGTAACTGCAAATAACAATATCAGTATGTCGCCTGAATTTACGTGTTACCATCGAGAAAACAAAAAAAAAATACTCCCAACAACCCCTCGTGTGCTTTGTAAAGGTACACCATCGAATTCAACTTTTTATGTTGGATCAGAAAAGTTAGATATTGCGCTCTTGAATGGGTTTCAGATGTAAAATAGTTTTAGCCCAAAGCTTACCCTATATAAACATGCCAGCTGCAGAATTACAGTTTGTGACCTGATACTGTAATAAAACAAAAACATGTTATCTTCATCTTGTCTTACACATATATCATTATGGTGCTGTAATAAAGCAGATAAGAGTTTTGAGCGTGCAAGACTGGGGTTCCTTTGCTGGTAGATATTTCTTTCTTTATTTATTTGAGTGGAGTTTTATTTTGTACTCAAGAATATTTCATTTATGCAATGGCAGCCAGCATTATGGTGGGAGGAAACCGGGTAGAGCCCAGGGGAGGCCCTCCGCAGGTTGCTGAGGGACCTTCCCTTGTACAACCAGAGAGGAAGCTAGAATGAACTGGGCTTAAACTCACAGCAATCGCATTGGTGAGAGGCATCAGATTCATTACGCGTTACTAGCTTCCTAGTCCCCTTGGCCACAGAGGCCCCTACTGGTAGATTAAAAAACCCTTGTGGCTAGGTTAAAAGCATTGTTACCCTGTTATGCTAGACAGTCACACACAATTCAGCCCATTTGGTGTATTTCAAGGGAGTTTGTGACACATTTGAGACTACATGGGCTCTAGGATAGTTTCGAGTGGAAAACTCAGTGAAAAATACCAAAGAAAATTAGAACTGAGCTCAATACTCAACCCCTGCAGACTTTGATCACTGATTTTAATGATGCTATCGTTTCACGCGTATGATTTATTGCGCCTACAATAACACAGGCAGTTTTTGGTGGGCCGGGAAAGGTGTCCAAACCGGAATGGACACATTGCAGGATTCTGTACAGGACTACAATTTACTAATTTAAACACATGACAACATCAACTTCGCCAATAGTCCATCTAGATGGATTCAGCGTGTTATTTTACAATTATGACATTCATCGCAACACTGCATGTACTACATCAGTACATTTGCATTTGTCATTCAAGCTTCGACGCTCACGTAATTTTTCACTCAATCAGACATTGTAAACTCTCCGCACGTGTTCACAACCTGTCACTTTTTGCCTCCACGCGCCAACTTTGCGCTCTTACGCTGCTGGAATCTTTTGTACTCGGCATGTTTCAGCAGAAGGGGGAGAAAGCTGCATATTACGAAAAAATCCAGTGCGCGGAGAATGTAGCAAACAGTCCCTGGCGGGCATGCGTGACAACGGGATAGTGCGGGCTGTGTTTTTTGCATATACCACAACCAGTTTCTCGGTGTAAAGAAATCAGCCTCCTTTGATATGGTAGAAATGGTCGTGTAATGTTTGGAGTAAACAGTGGAATGGTCAGGCCTTTAAATGCATAGTTAATCATCTAGCTCGCGTTACGGCGGTGTCGAAAACTGGCTACTCGCTTATTTCCCCCTTTTTGTAACTGCAAATAACAATATCAGTATGTCGCCTGAATTTACGTGTTACCATCGAGAAAACAAAAAAAAAATACTCCCAACAACCCCTCGTGTGCTTTGTAAAGGTACACCATCAAATTCAACTTTTTATGTTGGATCAGAAAAGTTAGATATTGCGCTCTTGAATGGGTTTCAGATGTAAAATAGTTTTAGCCCAAAGCTTACCCTATATAAACATGCCAGCTGCAGAATTACAGTTTGTGACCTGATACTGTAATAAAACAAAAACATGTTATCTTCATCTTGTCTTACACATATATCATTATGGTGCTGTAATAAAGCAGATAAGAGTTTTGAGCGTGCAAGACTGGGGTTCCTTTGCTGGTAGATATTTCTTTCTTTATTTATTTGAGTGGAGTTTTATTTTGTACTCAAGAATATTTCATTTATGCAATGGCAGCCAGCATTATGGTGGGAGGAAACCGGGTAGAGCCCAGGGGAGGCCCTCCGCAGGTTGCTGAGGGACCTTCCCTTGTACAACCAGAGAGGAAGCTAGAATGAACTGGGCTTAAACTCACAGCAATCGCATTGGTGAGAGGCATCAGATTCATTACGCGTTACTAGCTTCCTAGTCCCCTTGGCCACAGAGGCCCCTACTGGTAGATTAAAAAACCCTTGTGGCTAGGTTAAAAGCATTGTTACCCTGTTATGCTAGACAGTCACACACAATTCAGCCCATTTGGTGTATTTCAAGGGAGTTTGTGACACATTTGAGACTACATGGGCTCTAGGATAGTTTCGAGTGGAAAACTCAGTGAAAAATACCAAAGAAAATTAGAACTGAGCTCAATACTGGGCCGTCACTGAAGTCTGAAATGTTAAAAGATAGGCATGAATGACCATGTAACCTTCCTTTATCTACTGTGTGACAGGTTCTTCTCATGAGCAAATATTCTTGAAACCACTAACTGGCTGCCATTTATTGTAAAATAGATAATTTTGAATTGTTTTTGTTTACAGTGTCCTTGTGTCATACCAAACAAGTCTGATGAAAGCAAATACAAGGTGTTCTTCATTGGAAAACTCCAGAATAAGTCACTAGAAGAAAAATTATTTTATCAGCTTGCATACAAGTCTCTCCATAAAGTCCGCCTGGGAAGGAAGACCTGTGCGAGAATTCTTGTTGACTCTCCGGGAGTTGAGTTGTTTAAGGAGTGTCAGAAGGATGCAGACACAGACCAGCAGCAGACTTACATCCAGTGGCGGGCCGCCATGGAGATGGATATTCTGGCCAGGCTGACCGCTGGCCGTAGGACGACGATATATATACAGCCTATTGGCAGCATACCGACATCAGTGTTAAATTTCAGTATGGAAATCAATGCTAAACGCATTCCTCTGTTAGACATCCTTAGATGTTTCACAGAGATCTATTTTCCACCAAAGCAGGCTGCTGTTTTACCAGAAGTCCACATCTCCGAAGCAGGCTGGGTAATCAGAGAACGGACTAGTAAGCTAACAGGAGAGCCTCAGCTGTTAGTGCGTGATTTTTATCGCTATCTGGGTAAGCATGTCCCCAGAAACGGTGTTTGCATCATGGGGTTGTCTTGGCTGGACCTCTACCCTTGTGAGAAGCTGAACTTTGTCCTGGGTGAGTCGTCGTGTGCTCACAAAGCTGGTGTGTTCTCTTTTGGGAGATTTGATTCGGGAGTACCCCAGCACCCATCAGGCAGCATGACGGTGGATGGTGCCATGCTGTGGCAACTTCTAAAGGTGAGATTCAGTGGTTAAAACTTCTTGCCTTTCAATCGCTGACACACAAGGGCAGGTTCAAATACACACCTGGCACCAGAAATTCCTGGATTCAACAATTCTCACTGCTTACTTAGTGACAACAAGCAGTTGCCTCAGTCTTGTGTTGATTGAGTATATTAATAACATGGCAGTGGTTGAAATTTTGTGGTTTACATGTCAGACACTTTGGTTTTCTCCACTGACACACATAAAACTGACCACAGTCATAGAAGTTAAAAATGTTGGTTAGTCCAACCAATGCGGTCACTGTGAGTTCAAGTTTAGCTCATGCTGGCTTCCACTCCAGCCGTAAGTGGGAAGGCCTGCGAGCAACCTGCGAATGGTCGTGGGTTTTCCCCAGGCTCTTCCTGGCTTCCCCCCACCATAATGCTGGCCGCTGTTATATAAGTGAAATATTCTTGAGTACGCCGTAAAACACCAATCAAATAAATAAATAAATAAATAAATGCTAATAGCCCGCTGAAGTTTCATCTGCCCATAAACTTTTACTGTCGATTAACATGTAAGTGAAGAACTCCTGACTATAGCTTAAAAACCAATCAGATGAAGCCATTCAACCACAGTTCTCTAATTCCCATTTCCATAATTACATTCAATGTATTTCCAGACACTGACCCATGAAGTCTGCCACCTGCTACACCTGGAGCATTGCACATTTTTCTTGTGCACGATGAACGCGAGCCACACAGTGAGGGAGGCCATGGAGCAGCCATTATTCCTCTGTCCTGTTTGTATGAAGAAAGTGCAGAAGTTTTGCCATTTTAGTCTGCTGGAACGTTACACAAACATGTGTACCTTCCTAAAACAGGTCAATCAACAGTGTCAGTTTGTGAAATTTAAGGAGTCGATTGAATGGCTGGAAAAAGTTGTGAACTTTTTGCAGCAGATAAAGGATCCAAGTTATTAATGCATGCTAGTGATGTATGTACTGAATTTTACCATGAAAGATCACAAAGGCTGGTAAATTCATCTTTTTATGTATTACGCAAATATTATCAGCAATATTTAACTACACTGTGATTGTAGATCTCAGTGTGAATCGTGATCTTTTATCAGGTTTATTAAGTTATAGATCCAATATTTAAAAACTTCCTGCTTCCCTGATCTGTTACCTCAACAGATTAGGCCTTCACAAATCAGTATCACAAGTGGGTGGTGTTTATTTGTGTATATAGTTTTTGTTAAGTTTATGCTGCAGTCAAGAACATTTCACTTCCAGTACAGACGGTGGCTCTGAGTTATTGTGACTGCAACATTGTTATGATGTGTTTTACTTGTTTTATATCAAGTTTCACGTTTATATTATGAAATAAAATTGTGACGTGTCTTGCATAGTAGTTTTCATACCTAATATTGTATTTGCAATCTACTTGCATTGGCAAGTATTTTGTGAACACTGGTCTAAAGACTGGGCAGTGAGAACCTTAGGTAAAATTTAACTGACGAGAGGTTACTAAATACAGAAAATACGGGATTGCCCAACATGATATAAAACTTAGCTTTTGACACCATTATATTTTGATACATTTACCATTTGGAAATGTTTTAATAACACATGATTTGCCACTTGTCAGGTTTTTGTAACTCAAACTCACAGAAGAGTCATCTGGCTTTCTGAAAGATTTTCACTGTGTAAAGCCTACACAGATCATCAGCAGCTGCTATCATCACATCCAGGTTATGCTGGTTCTGTGCTGGATTTGAACCTATCCTTCAAGTCTAGCTCATGCTGGCTTCCTCTCCAGCCTTAGGTGGGACGGTCTGCCAGCAACCTGCGCGGGTCTGCCCGGCTTCCTCCCACCATAATGCTGGCTGTATGTTGTATACGACAAATATCCTTCAGTACGGTGTAAAACACCAATCAAATAAATAAACTGAACCTATAGACTTGTTTATGAAAGATATACCTCTACACTAACTTTCAGTCTTGAACTATAGTAAATGTCCTAAAATTTTGTCCATAAATGTCAGAAAAGGTCGTATTTGGTGCTGAGACTTGCATTTTCCACTAGTATATCCTTCTGCAACCAGACAAACCTCACAACACCTTTCTAAAATCAATAGAAATTTAAGAATCAAGAAAAATAAGCAACCTTGTCATGGGTGAAATTTAAGGTCATTTGGGGTATTCCACAAAAATATGTAACACCAACAACACAAGAGACAAATTTGACACTGATTTCACACCTTTATACAAAAACCCAGTCATATAACTTTGGAGAAGATTTAAATCGCTACAAAAGACAGGAATGAATACAAGTAAGGAATTCATATGCAAGTGAATTGCATCTACATATATGCATACAATGTTTGAAAAAAAATTATTTAGAGGTCAATAAGTATATGTACATGTTGCTTACAACCAGTAGGTAAATACAAGTGTATGTAAAACATTTTGGCCTTGAAAACACTGTCATGATTATCCTTCTACAACACATGTATTGTCACAACTTCAATATTCTCACAAACTCAAAACAATTCACTTGTATTGGGTATGGCATTCGTGGGGACATAAATCAGCAAAAGATAACCATATTTTGGCAGAACACATTGCACATCATCATCTAAATGGATAAATTGAATTCATAATTTAATTCATGAGCATAAATATTTTTGTGCCGTCGTACTTTTTCAAAATCAAATTTGTTTGTTAGACTTGTATTATAAGTCAGTAGGTAGGGAAGCCTTCAAGATAACACTAATGCAACACCCTTCATCATCTGCCACCCCAATTATTTTCACTTCTAGGGCATGCGTGACCTATGCTGTTAGCATGCAAATGTAGCGTAATGACCAAAGAATCTCTCACCCATGTGGTTGCTGTGAGTTCATTCCAGCTCATGCTGGCTGCCTCTCCACATGGGAAGGTCTGCCAGCAACCTGCGGATGGTTGTGGATTCCTCAGGCAGAGCCCTGTTTCCTCCCAGCATAATGCTGGGTGCTGTTGTCAAAGTGAAATATTACTGAGCGCAGCGAAAAAACACCAATCAAATAAAACTAATTCTCACTTCTTCCTGGAGCTCTTTCCAGCACGATGGCGACTCGGACTCAAAGCAAATTGATCATTGTGTCGTGTCACCAGCCTGTCCACAAATCATCACAAAGGCCAGGAATGAACAACAGATAATACAGCCTTATCAGACCCGAGTTACTTCAGGCAGGAAAGATTTCCCATTTCAATGACAACCAAGAATCTGAATCAGACCCCAGTTACTTCAGGCAGGAAAGATTCCCCATTTCAATGACAACCAAGCTTCTGAATGCAAAGACAATACAAAATTCAATGACAATGCTAGGCCTTACCTATTCTTTCTGATATGGCCAGAGTATGGCCCATCAACAGACAAGTTTTTAAGGATGACCTGCTGCTTTTTCGCATTATCTTTGGGCTAAAATATAGCTATAGTATTTACACATCAATATGAAACAGTAACACATACTGTGTATACTAAACAAAAAAGGTAAGGGTTATTGGCAAATTTCACATTGTCGTACATCTGTGACATATTGATGGTTGCATAGATACAAATTCATCAAGTGAATATCCTACAGATATTTCGATCTAGCTCAGCTGTGGCTATTTTTGAAGCTGGAACTCCCATTCTAACCAGATTAGACCATTCATCTACAATTAACCTTCAAAAAATTCACGTGTAAACTGCTAGCTCTAGTCGTTTCACTGCAGCTACAATTTGGTATATGTACAATTAAACAGATGATGAATTGTTCAAAATAAAACAAAAGTGTAACAGCAACTTAATCGGCACTGACCTTGTTTGACCACAACAGGTAATACTGTAAATGTATAAGTGTAACTTACTCTACTCTGGTTACGACTGACTTTGAACCTGGACTACTGAGTTCCAATACATTTATAATTGACAGAGGCAACAAACCGTCACGTATCCAGGTACCACATAAGGTGATGTACATGAAAGAGGCCTTTTTCATTTTATTTATTTATTTATTTAATCGGTGTTACGCTGCACTCAAGAATATTTCACTTATATGACGCAGCCAGCATTATTGTGGGAGGAAACCGGGCAGAGCCCGAGGGAAACTCACGACCATCAGCAAGTTGCTCGCAGACCTTCCCACGTACGGCTGGAGGGGAAGCCAGCATGACTTGAACTCACAGCGACCGCATTGGTGGGAGGCTTTGGTCATTGCGCTGCGTTGGTGCTCTAACCGACTGAGCCACGAAGGCCCCCACTTTGTCATTATGGATTCAAATAATGATGTTTCAGGTGTGATATTCCCTTAGACAAATAGACAACTTTATATATACATATGATACTCTCAGTCACAGCCCTCTGATCACCCACTTATATATATGTACATATAAATATATTTCTATCTGTACATGATCACAAATAAATGCATTTGTATCAAAACAATAACGACTTGTTTCACTCTGGCTTGTCTCTCCTAATGATGGGTACATGTTTGTTCACAGGACAAATGAAAATAGTGCTTTTTGTGGAAACTTCACAGCAACAAAATTCCCTTCTGCCATAACTCAGCCCTAACATGGTATATAATAACACTAGCAGCAATCTAGGTAAATATTTTGACTCCAGATTGAGCTGAGTTGTTAAAAAATGACAACACAATTGTCAATTTTTTTACTAGTTATGTTACATATACAGCACTTAAGTCCATTGATAATGCACAGAAGAAATACATGGTGTGCACTTCAGACATTTACAATATGTCACCTTCAGTTCAAAGACCTTATTTTATTCATTCACTAACAAAGTCAATAATACATGGTATCACCTGTTTAAAACGTGAACTTAAAGTTCAGTTGAACTGAAACATTAATATCAATTTCGTCTTCAAACAGTGTAAAAGTTTAATCAAAACTTCTGCCTTTGACACAGCAACTTTTTGCATTGGCTTTTTTCCTCATACTGGGACCAGCCTATCCAAGCAGCTGCAAAGCGCCTGGCCTAATGTCAGTGACAAAATAAGTTGAACAGCTGTGTAGGTCACCATAGTAAATGTACTTGATGTAGCATTGCAACAGATTTGTAAGACGGGTCCCTGACACCAAAGATGAAAGGGACAAGGTGTTCTTCTGAAGTTATTATTTGTCATCAAACTACTCTGTCCATGTCATATCACTTTCACGTGAAACTGGACATGCAGTCACTTTGTGGTCAAAGACACTAACCATTGAGCTTACACTGTATCAGAGAGTCCTAATAAAAGTGTGGCACCCTGCACCAGGACACAGTTATAAACTACTGACTTCTTGCATGAACACACGCTCAGTCACTGACTTCAATGCCGTCTTCATACACTTCTGAACACACAAACCTAAATGTCTTCTGACCAACTGTTCAAAGCAATATTACAGGTAAAACTACATAAATCTTTATTCAAGTCTAATTTTAATATCGGTCCCAATGACATAGGATTAACTTAATTCTTGGTTCGACAGCTAAATACAATATTTGTTACCTGTTAAAAAATGAGGTCCAGGTAGAAGTACATATAAAGCAAACCCCATCATATACACGTAGAGTAGATGTCATGGGCTTATTGTTGTGGCACAGCACTGCAACTGACACACCAGTTTAGACACCTAAAGAGTGAACTGCTTGTAAAAACCACGCTTAAAAACTGTCCTGTCATGACCACAAAAGAACGGACCTGCTTGTGAACAAGAGCTTGTAAACATGCGTGACTAAAACAGCAATGCAACCTGAAGACATTCGAATGGATATGTCTATAAAAAAAGTTATACGTTATTATGCATATGTTTTGTAGAAGTAAAAGAATTTAAAAAGAAAAAAAAAAAGCTACATATGATAATCTGATAATCTAGTGACCAAGTAGAGCATTAATTGAGCAAAGCATTGTTCATGTAAATTACAGCAGACCTCTGGAAGAATGGAAACATCTTTAGTGTAAATGCATCAATTTTGGCACTGTGCATTGTTCATCTGTATCAACCATATAAAACTACAAGATTCTGACTTGGCTGAGTATATGTTACAGCGTTTTGGTCTCAGACATGGAATATTTGTTGTCGTTTACATGGCCTTTGATCCTAGCAATAGCATCAAAAGAATGATAACCATCGCCACAACAACAAGGCACAGGAGAGTATCAGGGGAGACAAGCCAGAGTAGGAACCGTCAGACATCCAGCACTGTGTCTTTGTTGCGAAGGCTGGGGCTGTCTACATCATTAGGGGACGTGTCAGCATGGCGGGGCTGCCTGCGACGACTGTAGTGACGCTGGGCTGCCTCAATCTGTAACCACACCCACAAGCACATGTACTCAAACATACAACCAAACATTTACATGTAGATATCCATAAACATTGATTCATGATTTCCCTAACATCTTTACATCACTAAGAGTGAATGTTGTTTTTATGAACAAACATATTTGGAATCAGGACAAGGTCGCCTAAGTTAGCAGGGAAGTAAATTTTATGGACTTAGTAAATAAATTTACTATCAAAATTTTTGAAAAAGTCATCATGAGGTGTTAACAGAGCTGGCACAGCCTGCATCAGAACATTATATACAGTAGGTCTCTAACTGAGATAACATTATATGCAGCTGAGGCATAATTTGGTGCTTTAATAAGACATGTAAAGCAGGTCTGGTTAGAAAAGCTAGAGTTAACATTGCATGTACATGTAAATACAGCAGGGCTAAATTTTGTTGCAGAATGGACGGAAGTAAATAAATGTTGTTCCAGCTAAACTTTTTAACATGTGAAGAATCTGTGTACAGCAGACAGAAATGTGTCACGGTACCTTGTCTCCGAAGAATGATATGATGGCAAACAGCACCAACAAAGCCAGGGCGATGTTCGTCCAAAATTTCAGCCAATCTCTATATTTCTTCCTAAAATCCGAATCACCAAATTAATGTACATTTAAATGTTCCTGTGAAAATTTATTTATTTATTCATTGGTGTTTTACGCCATACTCAACAATGTTTCACTTAACTACGGCGAAGGCCAGCATCATGGTGGGAGGAAAGTGGGCTGTGCCTGGTGGAAACCCACTGTTGCTGGCAGACCTTTTCATTTACAGCCGCAGATGAAGCCAGCACGAACTGGGCTTGAACTCACAACAATTGCCTTGGTGAGAGGTTCCTGAATTATTATGCTGCACTAGCGCGCTAACCTACTTGGCCACAGAGACCCCTATTCCTATGAGAAAAAACATGCCCAAATATAATCAACTGTTTTTCAAAGACAAAAAATGAACTCTTAAACTTGAAGCCACAGGCCTATCAAAAATTTCAAAAAAAGGTCAAGGTCAAAAATGTAATTTACCTACTGCATGCTGGTCAGTATTAGAACATACCAGTGCAGGTCATAGTTAAATTTATCTACTTATTTGTCTATTTGTTTTATTTGATTGGTGTTTGATTTGAACTCGTTTGATTTAATTATGACCCAGGTTCATTGAAATGGTTTAAAATGACAATACCTGTATGGCTGATTGGATTAAATCACATAAAAGCTCAAACTCAAAGAACTCAAAAATTTGCTTTACTCTTTCCTATGTACAACTGCCCCAAATGACCACTCACCATTCCCTCAGCTCATGCATGTTGAGGAATCGGTTCCTGTAATCTGGTGGCAGCTCAAACTGGGAAGGGATGGGAAACATGGATTCGTAAAAATCCACAAGGACTGCTTTCACCTGTGGATTACATGAATATTGGGTATATTACAACGCAAATAATTTCTGTTGTGTTATTTGTAAACTGTATCCAGTCACTGTGTACAATGGTTATACCTGCTACAAACACACAAAGCATATAACACATGCCCCTAGAATGTTTACTAACATGTGCCTTACTACAGTTCAATGGCCTCACACTAGATTTGTAATATATATGCCATCACACAGTATCACTCAGATTTGTTTAGAGCCTTTTTCAGTGGAGTTTATCAGCTGAGTTGTAGAGGAGACAACAGCCTAATACAATGCACAATACACAATTGAATGATCAGATTCATCATTGATTCTTAGTTGGTGAAGGACTATCTTCACTTTATCAAGTCAGACACTTCGCCTATAGCTACCCTTTCTGCCTTCATGCTGCAGGCAGAAATAACCAATCCACCCAACTGAACAGCTGATGAATATTAATGTAAATGTATTACCCAATCAAATAGCAGTTCCCATAACTGATTGACAGCAAAGACGAAACGTGTGTCCATGCACACTGCCAATGGCAGGTAAAATCAAAAACAAAAGAACTTTCCACACTTGCAAAGATGGTGATAAACTGGTAAAAACAGACCGATGCTGGCCTCCTGTCACATTAAGATGTGATGTCAAAATATTTCTTGGAGCATTCAATCATGGAGGTAGAATAGCATCAAATCTCTTGATCATTCAACAAATCAGCCTGTGGCCAAAGACATACAACTAGAGCAAGACGGTCTGACTTTCCCCAGCCTTTGTGCTCTGAATTAAACTGCCTGTGGCCACACAGACTTTATTGCTCTATGTCCTATACCATGCTGCAAGACATCACACGAGCTGGAAACAGCGTGGTCTATTCCACCTTCATGGCTCTGTCAACTCATGTTCGCCCAACCCGTTTTTAAGAGCTTTCAGAGCATTTGATTGACACGTTTGAAATTTACGACATGCATAAATTCTTTGCCAACCCAAGCATCGGATGTATCTGATTGGACAACGATGACAGCTCTTCAAGTCTGGACTGGAACAGATTTGCCTAGTCGATTGATCAAGGCAGAAAACGGAGTCATTAAAACGTAGTGATATACGCAGTGTCTGGCTTGATATAATGAACATGGTCAAAGACCTGCTTTTCATGCAGAATACCACACAATGATACTCACCGTCTTGGCTTCCTCAGAGTCATGGTCTATGTTATCATTCAAGCAAATAAATTTTCTGAAAAAATATAAAAACAAAATGAAATATAAGACTTATATTAAGCAGGTATGTGTCAAAGGTTTACCTTTTGAAACCAGCAATTCTTTGCAAAAAAACTTTTTTTCCCTTAATTACATCCTACATACTAGTAAGTAATACAGTACGACCAACAACGATGAATCTTTTGGACTCATTTCCTTGCCATGGGCTTCAAACACATATACTGGTATATCTGATCTGTTCTCAAGGGTTTTTCTAGCCAATTTCTTTGTAAAAAGATCTATTTGAACAAATCAAAAATTCACCAAAACTCAATACAAAATTTGTCTAAAAATCGATTTTCCTATATTTCTCATTGGAGGTTACAACAACGTGAAAGTGGTTAGAAAAACCCATTCCTGTGTCCCACTGATGAAAGTTTTATGTTAATCTTGCACAGATAATTACTGAGCAACACGGGCATTTGATCTTACTTTGGGTTTTTGCGAATATCGTCCAGCTGGCCAACCACACTTGACACATTGGTTTTGATCATTTTGAAGGCTACTTCTGAGTCATCACTGACTATCTCATACCTGGGGGAATTAAATCACAGAAGGATCTTATCAAATGAGAATGTTAATGGAGAGTATATAAAAACATGTGATTATCTGTCTCTTGATGGTTAGCCAAATCAACATCAGTGAGTGGTATGTCAGCTGCCAATCACAGTGCGTCTCACATCTGCCACTGTCTGACAGGGAACTCACTCAGTGAAAAGCATATAGGGTTGTATAAAGAGAATTGAGTTGTTATAGAGAGAACTGTGTGTATCTCAAGATAATCATTATCGCTACACCAGAGGTCATCCCTGTACAGGCATCTTTGGTGGGTAATACGAATCCAGTTCAAATAAATAGAACACGTTTCGACCAATGAAGTGCGAGAGCAAAGGATATGTTGTGCCCAATCAAGGTTTGAGGCCACATGATCACACAACACAGACAACATTCACGCTACACCAGAGGTCATCCCAATACGGGAGACATGTATACTGGGCGATTTCATTGGATGACCTAGTTAAGACTAATCTGTAAGTTCAGTTTAACTGTGTGTAACCAGCTATGGCTTGCAATGCGGTCAAGGGTTCTCCGATAGCGAAGCGAAAAAGAATTCTTGGCATTAGGAAGGTGAGGATAATTGGCAGGAGCAATTTTATTCTCACTTGGGCCATCCTTATTGAATTTTGTTGGTCGTGACCCCACCCAATGAGAAAAAGTAGGGTCTGTCTGTAGAGAAATCTTTTTATTTACTCTGGATTTTAAAGGCCTCTTTTGAATGGCTCGTCGGTTTACGGCCAACGATCATATTTTCAAGGATAGGCAGTAATTCACGTTTATGATTACATCTACATATAAATGTACATTATGAAAATAAGCCATAAGCAAACTGTATTTAGTGAATTGACAAGAAGCAAGGTGTCCATGATGAAAGATGAACTCACTGGTACAGAGGCTGAGGTTTGAAGTTTTTAGCTAACAGTTCTTTGATCTCCTCACAGTTAATGAAAAGGTTTCGAGTGACCTGAGGCTGGAACCAAAACATATCAACAACACATTAGCATAAAAAAAATTAAAGGACAGGGCCAACGATTTTTGACTAGGTTTCAGTTGTTTCTAGGTCCCTTTATCATAAACATAAGATCTGCACATATTTAAATCAGGTTTAATATAAGTGATTAATTAACTAATTTATATAACAGAAGTGATGAAGGTGGTGCATGTAAGCAATGCAACAACAACATAATACTAATGTCACCGTAAGCCGTCTGGCGATGAGGCCAAGGTGTACTGCAGCTATATTTGCCACATGTATTAGTATCTCTCATATCAAAGGCTTTTTCTGAACACAGACACCATATACCTACAGCCTACAATGTAATGTGTTGATTGCTGGCAGTTTTGTTGTGGAAGCCTTACATGGTTTGAGTTGTTCAACATACCAGCAGCAAGCACAGATGTTATCACACAAATTCAGTTTATATGTATAAGAATTCCTCTATATATAGGAGTATCAATATTTTAAATAAACATTAGTTCAACGGCATACATCAGCAACTTGTCAGAAGGCCTACTAAAACAAATCATATGGTGTCCGACAGTCCTACAGGGGCTACTCATTTTCATTTAAATTGCACCCGACCCCAGGGTAAAGTGTAGCCTATGATGGTAAAGTCATATGAAGTTATACTGTAAATCAACTGCATTATATAAATTACTTTTTTAAAATCTTGCTTATGAAAATTTCACCTATTAAATATCCCACAGTTCCAATGTTTTGGTTTGGGTGACGGGCGAGCCGGGAATCAAAGTTACGAAGCTACATGCATGGCCTCATGCATAATATATATCATTACCTCTCATTCTTTTGGTGGGCCTACATATGTTCACTACACTTACATATTAAATTCACATTTTGTTGTTGGTATTGTAGCATAGTGTATATTTCACAGTTGCTGTCAGTATCCTATATTTGACCTGCACTATTACCTGATTGTCTCAATAAAATAATATTTTTTCGCCGTTGGTTTCTTTCCTTAATGTCTGGAGAAAACAGCTACATATAATAAAGCACTGTTCTTGTAAGGATTCGTCATGCACTTTTCTTCTTATATCTGATATATGTGATGGTTAACCATTCGATTATGTAACTAGGCTAGGCCCAGTGTGTTGAAGCACTATGTCTTATAAACACTTGATGTCACCTGTCCTGACAATCTGCTAGAACACAACCATCAAAACTCTACACTGTACAACCTACAGCCTAGGCTGGTTAGCCATGAAGTTGGTCAATTTGTTTGAGGAAGATGTGATTTGTGCTATACCAACACACTTTAGGTCAATATGTAAGCAACAATCAACTACACATAAACCACATAACGGAGGTACGCGTTGTTTGAATGTCTTTGACATGATGGGTGCATATATACTTTGGCAAATAGCTACGGCACACTTCTGCCTCATCCCAAGACCTCACAGACGGTATGTGTTGACATTAGTACGGTGTTATTGTTGCACCTCCTATATGCACCACATGGGTCACTTCTGTTCTACAAATTAATTAATTAATCGTTCATGAGATAAGATGAAGAAAAGGCAGAAACCCAGCCAAAAACCATTGGTCTTGCCCATTAAGGTCAGCCCGAAATTTGCTTGTTTCAGATGCATTACGTGACGGAACGACTATAATTCTCATGAGATGGGTTAGGAAGCATTCCCCAGATACAAACTAGACAATACAATGTAGTCATAGCACAACCACACAGTTACAGATGGACAGAAAGTGAATGATTGTGTCTGAATTTGTTGCCTTTATTTTTCTTTTTTCATTTATGGCATGATAACCCAACTGTAAACACTATTTCTGTCTTGGATGAATCATGGGATTGAACCTGACATAGAATGTTGACTATTTTGACTCTACCTTAGACAAAAGCAGCAAATAACTACAGATAAACACAAATTTATTTATTTACTTGATTGGGGATTTACACCGTACCCAAGAATGTTTCATTTATATGATGCTAGCCAGCATTATGGTGGGAGGAAACTTAGGAGCTAAGCCATGGCCATCCGCAAGGTTACTGGCAGACCTTCCCATGTACAAATGGAGAGGAAGACAGCATGTGCTGGGATTGAACTCACAGTGACCTCATTGGTGAGAGGCACCTAGGTCATTACATCTGCTAACCTACTTCGACCACAGAGGCTCTCTGATGAATAATAGGCCTACTCCAGTCACTAATCATACACAGTCCTCCCAACTCCCCAAACCATACCATGTCTGCCACGTAATAGGTCTCGATTGGAGGCACAGGTTCTTCCTTGGTTAGCTCTGCAGGTAAATGTTTGGAGCAGTTTATCATAATATTCTCCAGGCCTGTCAGAGTCTGTAAACAGAAACCACAAAGACACATCAGGTAAGTTTTTACCAGCGTCATTCAATGAAATCTTCATTGAAATGATGTGCTTTTCCACTGCCGCTCAGCTTGGTAATTGGCTTACGATACATGGTTTATTTTCACACACGTTTTATTTGATTGCTGCTCTATTTGGGGATAAACTTTACTTAAGAATATTTGCCTGACACTAGTGACAGCAGTCAGGGGCCACTTTGACACAGCCTTGCTTCTCCCCATGACAGCAGGAGAAATCTTTTGACTTCATAACCCACTTGAACCAAGGATACCTGGATATATTTATTTGACTGATATTTTATGCAGTCATGGCTGTACTCAAAAATATTTCCCGTATAAGATGGCAGCTATCTGGATATAAGGCTAAGCCCACAGTCTCACTGGCTAAGGGCTGATTGGTTGACACCAGAGAGCCACTTTATGCAAATGAGACAACAATTGTTTCTATTTATATTTACACATGAAGGATGTCTTTAGATGTGTAAACATGTTACAGTATACCAGACTGCTCACATAGCACACAGCTGGTAGACTACCCTACTTCTATTTCCTTGAAGATCTGCCACTTTATTATTCCAAAGAAAGACTTCTCTCACCTTGCTATAGATCAGTCATCTATCACAATTGATATTAATACAGATGACATGAGAAAGTGAGCCCTGTGCCTTCAGCCTCAGGCATTATGGAGAAAGTGACAACAGCCATGGTCCAATGATTATTTGTTGTCAACTTACCTGAAGATCTAAGGGCAAATTGTACAACCTGGTGGCCAGCACACGGATCTCGCGGTCAGACAACACCCTGGAACATCAGAAAAATCAGATGCTACTTTCTATTTATTTGGTTAAGAATGCTTTACTTACATGGCAGTGGTCAGGTTTATGGGTTGAGGACACCACAGGGATAAACCACCAACCTTTGGGAAGTTAACAATCAGCTATACCACACGTTGTGTCCAGAAATGCGTGCCATATGGGTAGAATAAGGATGGTTATCAACACTTGAGTGATTAAATGCCACAATCGAGTGATTGAGTGCTCAATCCCTTGCTGCCACCTAGTCCCCACGAGGAATGACATGGGGAATCACAACCTTCACTGTTAGACAAGCGTCATAACTTCGCAGAATTTAATGTGACATTTCAATATAGGCTTATATTCTAATGTTTCAGAAAAAGGTGAAAGATTATGTGAAGGAATCATGTAGATACAATCATGACGTGAGAAAGTTTACCATACAAACAGATGGGCACACAATTCCATACTATAAATATGATGTGTATTAAAAAATGAATATGGCAGAAAAGTCAATACTTGCTGTATTTCCACACAGGCATATGTATACAGGTCCACCATGACAAAAACGTACTTCGAGTACTATTAGTAACAACATTTAAGACAGTTACATGAACTTTACAGTGCAAGTCTTACAGCTTTAGCTGCTAATGACAATCTTTACCACAACTTCCAGACTTGTGAGGACCTTACCTTGATTTATCTGTGTCCATCATACCAAAGACTTCAGCGGCTGTGATGTTCCTGGTCACTCCCATCAGGTAGTAGAAGTAGGAGAAGGCAAACTGCATGTCAGTGGAGCTGCGTACACGGTGAGCGGATGTGATGTCCCACTCCTCAGGGAATCTGGGGACACAGAGCACCCACACTTCAGACATTGTCATAAACGACTTATTGTGGATAACCACTGCCATCCAATATGAATCCCTGTTTTGTGCTTTTGTTTTTTGCACAGGTTTCAAAAACTGCTGTTTTTCCATATTCCTAGGCAGTGCAAGGCCCATATTTCAATGTCCAAACTATTCACAATGAGCATGCTCACCACATTATTGGCAAATGACACTTTACACACTTTATAACTCTACTGTCATGACGGATGCACAAATAACATGCTCTCACCAATATTTAAATGAAATACTGCTAAAAAAATATGGTTTGTAACCATAATCACTCATTCATTCTTACCAAGCTAACCATCAGGCTAACCTGTTTTTCAAGTGCCAAAGAATGATAAAGCTACTGTAATAGTTTTGATAGAAAAAAGCAATAGATCTGCAACACTTTTCAGTGTGGCATTTCTTGGCTGTTTTAGCTGATAATCTTAGGAAAATTTCACCAGTTTTCTTTTGATACGTCCAGGGATATCGCTGTTACAACACTTACACACTTTAAGCTGAATAATAAATGTATGCAAATTAATGATAGTATATAAAGAGTTGAAAAAGACCAATAGGCACAGGTAAAAGTCACAACGACATGATTTCTTCAAAACTTCATGAATTTTCTATTAACAGATTAAAAAATAAGTAAGGGGGTGACAAAAGTAGTGACACTTGCAACTGTAAAAAAATTAAGCTGATTAATAGATATAAACTCAATTCCAGGATACACATGAAAGGTTCAAAGGAACTGAGGACAAAAAACACGTTTGTGATGTTAAGGAAACATGACAACCAGTGCATTAGTATGTACAGGCATAATATTTCAAGGGAGTGCATTATAAATAGTTTCTCTGTCTCGATTGTTGTTTCTCCTCACCTTTTGTGTAGCTCCGTCATGATGTGCCTGTCAATCATATGTGGCATATGGGAGGGAACCTTTCTGGCTGAGTACCCAAACACTTTGTTATAGATCTTGTTGACATGGCGCAGCGAGTCTGCGAACTGGAGCAGGGATCTGCCGGAGGTCCGGCCATTTGATGTGTACTCTCTCTGTTGCATTAGTTCTGCCTTTTTCTGTATCAAGCACATAAGTAATAACACAACTGTTACATATGCTACAGATAACTTTTTACAAGACCTATACATAAGTTTAATACTCCAAGTGATGAGATACATATTTGATGTCTGTTTCCTTAAAAATACATATTGTTAAAATGCACTGTTGGGAGATACTATGGAAATAAACACGCCAATGTCACGTCCACCAGATTGTCCACACCTGTCATATCATTAACAAATGTTCACCTTCACTTTGAACACATCCTTCAAATTTCCACCAGGGAGAACTAAAATACTGAGATGTGATGATGTTTTATGGCTTTGTTGAATTCAATGATAGAACCTCAGTTTATGTGGGTTATACCACCTGCAAGTGAATCTCACCTTCTGTAACTCTGCGAACATCCCTGATCGCTCCCATTTGAAACCTCCTGGTTGGAAGAGATTTTCTAGTGCCATACCATGCTGAGAGTTATCTCTCAGCGATGTGTTTGAAGGAAAGACCAATTCTTCAGGCAAGTGGAAAGAATGTCCAAAGTTAAAGGACAGATCTGTGGGCTGGCCCTCTGGCCCATTTGACTGCATAATGGAGAGTAGAGAGCGCTGGCCCCCATGGACTTGCTCATTACTATCATGCAAATTCTCCTCTCCCTTCTCTTGCTCCTTTCCCCGCTTCTGCTCCTTCTCACCCTGCACTTGTTGCTTGCCCAGCAGTGATTCCTTCTTTCCCTGCACTTGCTGTTTTCCCAGTTGTGGCTCCTTCTCACTCTGCACTGGCTCCTTGCCCAGTTGTGGCTCCTTCTCACTCTGCACTTGCACCTTGCCCACTTGTGGCTCCTTCTCACTCTGCACTTGCACCTTGCCCACTTGTGGCTCCTTCTCACTCTGCACTGGCTCCTTGCCCAGTTGTGGCTCCTTCTCACTCTGCACTTGCACCTTGCCCAATTGTGGCTCCTTCTCACTCTGCACTTGCACCTTGCCCAATTGTGGCTCCTTCTCACTCTGCACTGGTCCCATGCCTAGTTGTGGCTCCTTCTCACTCTGCACTTGCACCTTGCCCAATTGTGGCTCCTTCTCACTCTGCACTTGCACCTTGCCCACTTGTGGCTCCTTCTCACTCTGCACTGGTCCCATGCCTAGTTGTGGCTCCTTCTCACTCTGCACTGGCTCCTTTCCCAGCTGTGACTCCTTCTCACTCTGCACTTGCACCTTGCCCAGTTGTGGCTCCTTCTCACTCTGCACTTGCACCTTGCCCAATTGTGGCTCCTTCTCACTCTGCACTGGCTCCTTGCCCAGTTGTGGCTCCTTCTCACTCTGCACTTGCACCTTGCCCAATTGTGGCTCCTTCTCACTCTGCACTTGCACCTTGCCCAATTGTGGCTCCTTCTCACTCTGCACTGGTCCCATGCCTAGTTGTGGCTCCTTCTCACTCTGCACTTGCTCCTTTCCCAGCTGTGACTCCTTCTCATTCTGTACTTGCTCCTCTCCCAGCTGTGATTCCTTTTCGCTTGGATTTTGTTCCTTGCCCAGATGTGATTCATTGTCTGTATTCACTTGCTCCTTCAACAACTGGGACTTTTTCTCTGCCAGCACTTCCTTCTTTCCCCGCTGCAGTTCCCCACGATACAGACTGTTCTTTAACTCCCAATCATCAAGATAGCCATCAGGTTTGGTTTCCTTTTCCTTCCCTGTATGTTTTTGTGAGATCAGTTTCTGCCAAATGGACGACTTAAGTTGGCTGAAACCTTTCTCTGTGATGTCACCTGCAAAATACAACACAGGGAAACTAGGAAATATGTCACAATATTCACATCAAGTATATGTACATATGGCAAAATACATGTTACTATGACACTGTGTTGTAATGGTATGTCGCACTATCTATGCCAGCTTATTAATTTTCAAAGTCTGGAATTGTGTTTTCCATCAAAAATGACTCCGGTTGATGCGTTAATCCAGTACCCAACCAAAACAAATAACAAGGAAACCTTTGATCAGTTTTGACATACACATGTATCTGATTCTTGTCAACAAATTTTACTTCATTGACACATGTAGATATTATCCATGAAACTACACTCCAAGAAACATCTGTCCTAGTTTATTCAACTAAATTATACCTGTAATTTCTTTCAGTCACATTACTGTCACAGACTAAACTTTCTTCCTAAAAAAGGTATAGTACTGATGTCAAAAGAATGTAAAAAATTTATGCAGTTACACAACTTTTGTTAAACTTTAAAATGCTTCTTTGTCGTAATTCTGGATAAGTAGCAAATCTAAAATGGTTAATGGTGCCAGGAACAATACTATCTACTAAATTAAACAGTTTCAGAAGAGGCTCATCCTACCACTTATGCAATATCATTTTCTGGACGAACGGTAAGAATAAATGTTACCATTTCACA
The DNA here is from genome assembly GCA_016165875.1 of Acanthopleura granulata. NCBI lineage: Eukaryota > Metazoa > Mollusca > Polyplacophora > Chitonida > Chitonidae > Acanthopleura > Acanthopleura granulata. The sequence goes on along the minus strand of JABBOT010000001.1, from coordinate 33,111,478 downwards.
GACTGGCCATCTACACTGTCCCACTCCTCCTACGCCCTGTTTTGCACATACCGGTCTACCTTGTTCTTACCATCATCAAACTGTGCCACAGCCTCCTTCCACTCTGCCTTCAGACCTGCCGGCAGCTCAAGGGCTGACAGGTTCACATCCTTCAAGTTACTGTCCGGCACACCTACATGGTCAAACTTTCTCTTTGGTGCCCTGAAACATACAAATTCAGGGGTTAAATGCCAAGTCTGTGTACATTTGAATGAATATGTAGAACAGTGCAATTCTTTACACCTTTTGTCTGTGCACATTTGAATGAGTATGTTGAACAGTATGATTCTCTATGTTATTTTAAAGGAGTAGCTTAGTCATACAAGAATCTGTAGAAAAACAACAGTGCACTATAAGAAAATGACGATTTACATGTACATGGTTTACATTTACATCTGATTGATGTTTACCATCACACTTGAGAATATTTTTACTAGCAGGACACTGATATGGTTTTATATGGGTGAAAAAAAAAAATAAATAATAGCGCCCTGAGTAAACCACAAATAATTTGCCAGGGAGCTGAAAAATCTCCTGAATTATATCTGCAGTTGAAACTAATTTGAGCCGGATCACAGACTATGACAGTGTGGCATTAACCCGTCAGCCTGCGAGGTACCTTACTGTGGGGTTCCAAACTGTGGCATTCCCATCCGGCTGTGGGGTACAATGCTGAGGCATTAACACCAGGATATGGGGTACCTTAGTGTGCCATTACCATCAGGCTGTGCTGTACGTTAGCGTGCCATTACCATCAGGCAGTAGGGTACCTTAGGGTGGCACTACCACCAGGTAGGGTACCTTACAGGCCTTGGCATGAGGCTGAACATGAGAATCGTAAAATGGTCCTCCTGGAGACTGAAATTCTGATCACCCTACAGAGGTCACGAGGATCAATGGGTCCCCATAAAAGATCACTTTAAGCTTACATAGATTGTCTAATCTTGAATTGTGCATTCTCTTTGACGACTTTTCTGGATTCTCGGGGAACGTCACCCTCTAGAAAGGTGAATGAGAACCCCAAACCCATTCACATTCACATTAGCTTCACATTCAGACTTCAGGTCTAGTATTAATGTCTGTATTTCATGGTACATCTTTCAACTTTGCCGTGTAAAGATAATGGACCCCACTGTACAAGCTATTCATTTTAAGAATCAGGTCTGACCATGTTTCAAAGAAAACCCATACAGAGAACTGTCAAATATATGTATTGATTTTAATAATATTATCTGATTGATCTTAACATGGTAATAGTGTTAATTAAAAACCATGTGGATCCACAAACTCCTCAGAGGTGTGAACATTCATTTGGGATTATGAAAGAAAACATTTCATTGGTCAGTTTCGCTGAGCCATTTTCATTCTACCGACGTTGGTGATCAGTTTTTTTTTCTATTTAAACCTGCATTTTTCCTGTAAGTAAAATAAATTTAGCTATTTGCGACCTACTGAAAGCCCACTGTACTTGCCAACACGTGAAATAATCGTTCCCCTGGAGTTTACATGGTGATCAAAAATTTATTCCTCTGAATTTATGTTTAGGAGATCGACAGGTGATCGGCCTGTTCGACCGCCTGTTATGTCGAGGCCTGCCATACTATGGCATTACCACCAGGCTGTGGGATACCTTAGTGTGCCATTACCATCAGGCTGTGGGGTACCTTAGTGTGCCATTACCATCAGGCTGTGGGGTACCTTAGTGTGCCATTACCATCAGGCTGTGAGGTACCAAACTGTGGCATTACCACCAGGCTGTGGGGTACCTTACTGTGGCATTACCATCAGGCTGTGGGGTACCTTAGTGTGGCATTACCATTAAGCTGTGGGTTACCTTAGTGTGGCATTACCACCAGCCTGTGGGGTATTTTAGTGTGGCATTAACATCAGGCTGTGGGGTACCTTAGTGTGGCATTACCATCAGGCTTTGGGGTACCTTAGTGTGGCATTACCATCAGGCTTTGGGGTACCTTAGTGTGGCATTACCATCAGGCAGTGAAGTACTTTACTGTGGCCTTACCATTAGGCTGCCGGTTACCTTACTGTGGCATTACCATCAGGCGGTGGGGTACCTTAGTGTGGCATTACCACCAGCCTGTGGGTATTTTAGTGTGGTATTACCATCAGGTTGCGGGGTACCTTAGTGTGGCATTACCTGTGGGGTTAAAATGCTCACCTGTCTCTCTCTGGGATATCCTCAAATACAAACACTGGCTCCTCAGTAACATTTATGGCTTTCACAATCTCTGTACTGTTGTCAGCCACAGGCTCCTTTTTGCCTTCTTTTGTAGCTACATGGGTACCATTCTTCTCAGATTTGGAGATGACTTTTGGGTGTACTATCATGGTGAAGTTGTACTGTAGCAGAGATTATCAAGGAATAGTTAATTAGTGCAAAACACTTGAACATAATAACAAAGACATTAGGCCATTCATATCAGGTCACCTTTTGGTAAAATCAATATAGAATATAGAAACACCAATGAAATAAATACAAGTAAATAAATAGAAGGTGTCATTTTAGTTCATGTTACAATTAAGAGAATAGATAAGTGCTATTTGTATTTATTTATTTATATGATTGTTGTTTTGTGCCGTACTCAAGAATATTTCACTTATACGACGGGAGCTAGCATTACGGTGGGAGAAAACCGGGCAGAGTGAGTTGGACTTGAACTCACAGCAACTGCATTGGTGGGAGGTTTATGGGTCATTTGTGTTATTTGTAAGTTGAAACCATACGCCAGTTTGGTAAAAGTCAAAACATAGGCCCAATTTCTAACAATTTTATTAAAATTAACTGCTAAAGTCTGGACTCATGGGCACAATGTAATATCAGATGTAAATTTGAGGCCTGTGTGCAAATAAAACAGTCGGTTTCCCTGAAACTGAGCACGTTGTGCCATTCCCTTGGACACTGCATATGGTTTGCCCCGTGTTTTGTTTACTGGGTAATAGGTTTGGACAGCACTGCACTATCATATGGAACAACAAAATCATGTAGTTACTTTACACAGTAAAAAAAACTTGTCAGCTGTTTCGTCTCTTTGAATTTCATATTTGTGCAACTGATGTTTGCATTACGGCTCTACTTTTCCAAATCAGATCTCACCTCAAACGCACTGGTTTCATCTCCCCTATTCCCCTTCAGGTTGAAAGATAGTTTGGTTTTATTGTGGTTCTCATGTAGCACCACGGTCATGACCTTGAACTTGATGGCTACTGCGGCAGCACGCAGCGCGTCGGACTGGTTGTAGCTGGCCTGGGTGATCACAGCATCGTCCACTAACAAGCTGCTCAGGTTCATGAAGAATACATATTCTCCTACAACAACCAGCACCAGTGTGTTAGCGCCGCTCATGAAACCAGTCTACCAAACTCTAGCATTTTCAGTGCAAATCCAAATTTCTGTTTCCAGACAGCAAGAACAGATGGTATTAATTGGTATCAAAGTAAGCTGGTCAGTATCTGAAATGCATGTACAATCACAGAGATTTCATTTGGTGAAACAAAATCACTTCTTAAAATTAAAAGACTGCTGTACTGATTAAGTGATCGATGCTAACCACGCTACTCAAGAATACTTATCTAACACAACTACAGTGAGTTTTGTAAGACATGTGAAAGAAACTGTACCAGCTTTTGGTGAGTAACTGACAAACTTACTCCAGTGTGACACGTTTTAATCCGTAAAGTGAGATCAACTTGTTGGCGATATAGATGGGAGATAAGTGATTTCCAGCATACTTCATGAATAACCACTTGAACACCTACTACCAAGGTTCCATTTCAATTTATCCCTTATCATGCCTATGCCAACATTTTCAGTACATCTTCCAGATGGAGAAGGTATTTTTTCCAGCTCCATAAACATGTAATTTCCAGTTGCATAAACATGTAATTTCCAGTTGCATAAACATGTAATTTCCAGTTGCATAAACATGTAATTTCCAGCTCCATAAACATGCAACTATTTTCAATGCTTTCCAGACAAGAAAAAGAATAAATCTTCCCTGACAATATCATATTAAATGGTGGACAAGCCTGACTTCAGTAAGCTTACAGTCTGTGCTGAAGGTCTGTACAATAAAGGACCACACTATCACATTGTATGGATACAGTATTACAATGTCCATGTACATGTGTCTGACATGACCAGCTTTACAAAAAAATTTGCATGTGTCACACCATGCAGATTATGACTGTATTTCTCTAAAATTGCCCCAAAATACAGTATGTGCAAAATTTATCAAAACTTAATTCACAAAGTTTTATGAAACTGAATCCTAGCTGCATATAGAAATCATTAGGGCAACTGCTGTTGATCATCCGTCTCCAGCGTGCTGTGAGACGGGGGAATGGAGAAAAAAAGCCTTAAGGTTGCATCAAGTGAATGTATGATGGTGATGTATGCCTTGACTGAGTGTTCTCATGAACATAGCTGAGGTTGTGACAGCACTGTAGAACACTCTTGGCTTGTCAGTGAGAACAATGCTCCATATTACTAAGGCTTACCTCGAGGGATAACGTACTCCTTCTTATCAGCGTCAAACTGTATCCCGTACAGCTGGTGGAAGTTCTCAGTACCACAGTCAGCTGCATCAAAACCGCAGGTCAGGACATTACAGGACTGCAAACCGGACAAGATAAATAAAACTCTGGGTCAGTATATGGCTTCATTAAACAGAGCTTTTACAGTAATCTCACTCACATTCAGCAACACATATCACGTACGACTATTATTCCTCAATTTATTTATCTACTGAATTAAGACTTTCGTTACACACTGCAGTATCAAACACAATTAAAACTACATCGGGAGTAAGGTAAACGTAACTATGTTGTAAATTTTCAGTATATAAAGACCATTTAATCAGAAAAATTTCCAGTTATTGCTGACAATTTACACTGAATTCAAAATTCCAAATCTCACCTGGTCACAGTATTTATCAGCTATCCAGTTGTTGGCACAGCCACTAGCACAGTATACTGGTAATAAAACAGGGAAATTACACTTGATACAAAACAGTTCAGGAGAATTCACCATGGCGAAAAAATTTTAATGAGTCAGTTTTGGAAATAATACCAGTATCACATATGAGAGCAAGTTATTACTTTCAGGCAAAAGCCAATGTTTTTGTTCAGCACTTTTTGTCTGGCAGTTATATCTGTGGAAAGCAACGAATTTTTGCCGAAACTAAAAATTGGACTGTCGCAATTAAACTAGCCATCTTCTCCAGACCGGCAGGCCTCTGCAGCTGATCACACAAGAGCTGGATACAAGGCTGTCAGGCAGTGATCAGTTGTGACCAGAACAATGAGCCAGCAAGCTCTCAGTGAAAGACCAAGAAAATTACACGTGTCTTGTATTAGAACATTTGGACAGGACACAGTTCCACATGGTCACAATGTATCATTACACATGGTCAAAATGTATACCAAATCTTGATTATATCTCAAATGAATTTATTTATTTGTTTCAGGAAACCAAGCAGAGCCCATGGGAACCCATTTCATTAAATTTTGTGTTATATTCTGAATAGGGTGAAATTTTCAGTTATTTATTTATTTATCTGATCAGTGTTCTATGCTGTACTCAAGAATATTTCACTTATACCATGATCACCAGCATTATGTTCGGAGGAAACCAGATAGATCTGGTGAAGGGGGGCTGGGGAAGGAGGCCCACAGCGACCGCCTTGGTGAGAGGCTCCTGAGTCAGTGTACTGCAACAGAATGGTAACCAAGGTTCATCATTCTGAATGGGTGATTATGGCTCTATAACGCCAGGATATCAGTATAGCCATCATATCATGGTAAGCTTACATTTTGAGGAGTCCTGATTGTTGTTATTGTTGTTGAAGTAGAAGCCACCATGCCCACCACCATGACCTCCCCCAGCTTTTGACCCTGCAATATAAACTCTTCATGGTGAAAATATGTCCACGCTTACCAGTTAGCTAGGTGAATGAATAGACGGAAAAATCTTAACAGGTCAAACTGCATGTAGCTTGAGATAATAATCAACTAAAGAAGGAGTTTAATAATAAATATTAATATTCTGTCTAAATTATTTATTAGACCTAAAAATTTGACCAAAAATGTCCAAATAGAGGCAAACAAAGGTCACAGATATTATCTTTGGTGCAGAAACTTGCATTTTTCGAGTGCAAATCATAAAACACCTTTTCTGAGGATATCAGATTTCTCACAATCAGGCAAAATGAGCAACTTTGTTATAGATGCAATTTTAGGTTATTTACTGCATGTGTCCAAAAACATACATCTCTATATTTAATTCTATACCTCGAGGGCTGCAGATGTTTAAAAGAACAGACCGCATTTGAACAAAGTGTGCATCAGCTTAAAGGCCATATCCAGGTGATTACAAATACAGACTTCCATCATTTTTTGGCATTTTTTTCCAGTGATTAAAACGGGAAATAAAGATTAAGGTGCTATGGTGGACTTTTTGAACCATACTGAACATGCTGAAGCACAGTGATGTCGCTGATTCTTTTTACCTGGTTATCCTCCTCTGATTGCTCTATGTGAAAAATGTGTAGTACAATACCTGTATCTGTATTAACGTTGGGAACAGTTACTGAATGTTTAGCAGCAAAAATAGAATCTATGATGTCACTCTGCTTCAGCCTGTTCAATATGGTCCAAAAGGTCCACCACAGCACCTTTATTTTCATTTTAATCACTGTGAACAAATGGCATAAAATAATAAAGACCATACACGGAATCAGTATGAAAAGGTCTCTTACCTTCACAATCACCGCCGTCCCAGTCACACTCTGAGTTGTTACAGGCCTTATCACAGTAGCCGTCCCGAATCCAGTTAGATGGACACCCCTCCTGACAGTTTGGGACAGGCCAGCTCAGGTACACCTGTCATAAAAAACACCACACCCTTAACATACAGCTACATACAATACAACTGGTTTATTTATATATTTGATTGGAGTTTCATGCAGTGTTCAAGAAGATTTCACATATACGACTGCAACCAGCACAATAGTGGGAGGAAACCAGATAGAGCCCAGAGAAAACCCAAGACCATCCACACGTTGCTGGCAAATGTTCCCACGTATGGCCAGAGAGTGGACTTCAACTCACCGTGACCACATTAGTCTTATGAGATTTTTGTGATGTCTGATAAATTTTCTCATCAGAAAAACTGTAGTATTGACTTCAAAAGTATCAGAACAAACATACGGTGAAATCCAAATTGACTTCTTTCTGACAAAAATCACAAGTAATAAAAAAAAATAAAAACTTTCCTGTATATGTTGTACCTTTAAGTGCATATGTATGATGTATCAAATATAATTGCAAGTGACAAATGTATAACATTTAAGCACATGTAACTACAGCCCAACAGCACAACAAATATGATCACACACAGCTACATGTACATTGTACCGGCTAAAAAACAGTTACATGCTTATCCTTCACATATATAACTTCACTACATATGTAACTGCATTTGTCACAAACTCATCTACACTTTTAAAAACAACAGTAACATCAATCAAATTTAAACCATCATCATTTTTTGTCTGCGCAATATGTGCAGATAGTCTTGCCTTTTGTCCTCGGGAGTGTGTGTAGAAATCATCAGGCCAGACCTCTTTACCAAACATGACATCGTCATTGAGGTAGATGAACTTGTCCGAGAGGCCAGGTATTCTGTGGATGTGACTCTCTATGGCCGGTGAGCTGAAGGTGGGCAAGTGACTCTGGTTCACAAAGATCTCCTGACATCGCACACAAAAACACCAGGTTAACGGTGTTAACATTCACATGAACATAAACAATGTCACAGAGAAAAAATATCGGTCAGTGGTTATAAAACGTACCAGATCTCCTGATATGACAGAAAACACGGGAGAAATAATGACATTTACACAGAGATAAACAATGTCACAGAGAAAACATCTGTAAACGCAATGTATTTTCAGTGAAATACATATACCTGTGGCAATTCTCATGGTAAAAATGGCAAATTTACGACGGTTGCACACCTTCAAGACAGACAACTTCATATACCACCAAAAAACTTGTTGACTAGAGAGAATGACACTAGAATACAATTAATGAATCAGATATCTATAAGAATGGTTTCATCACAAAATGGTTAACAGTTTATAAGGCTGGCATATGAGCCTGGATTAAATTTGAGTTAACTCTCTGCCTTAAACCTCACATCCCCCTAACTAACGAAGTTTCGGTACTCCCTCACATGATGGGTGACAACGGTGACCCGGGGGTGATCCATGTTCAACCATGATGGGATCTGGCCATTTGTCACGATATAGATGTGTCGTATCCAGGGGGCAAACCTCTCCAGCGAACGGATCGAGTAACGTAGTTCCTTTAAAACATCACATTGTATAAGGTGAGGAAACTTTTTTCATTGATGTGTATCCACAAATGACACTGTCTCCTCAAACGAACTTGTCCTCGACCCAGTATAAATGCCCTACTTGACGTGACATCTGCCTAATTTGGTTTCATGTAAGGTATATTATCATGTGACACAGAAAATTTTGTGGACACAGCCAAAGATTTTGATTTTTAAGGAATCTTCAGTAATATATGTATGGGTTGAATAGTGTTATTCATCAAAAACCATTTTGAATTATTGCAAAAGGCTTGTATCATAGGATTTCTTTGATACAATTTTAATATTTCGATGCAATTTCTACTGTGATCAAAGAGCGACATTTTAAATAAAGTAAGTTCAACGGAAGGCAAGTCATTCAAGATATTCATAGTACAAAGCTCCTAACTGGGTTTTCAAACATTAAAAGAATTCAAAATAAAATATCATACTTTATATGCGACATTTGATCCTACCTCATTGTCTTCAAAGCGACTAGCACTGGCAACATCACCGTGTATTGACTGGAAAACAAGAGTAATAAGCATGAGCTTTATGAATACATTACATTTATGTCAGCTAGGATGCTTATTATGTCAACAATGCCTAAAAAAGCAGTCACATTTTCCCTGCCGAGCTTCTGGATGCAAACATTCGTAAATTACATACACTGCTCCCTCGAAATAATGTACCCACTGGGGGGTAAGTTTTTCTAATCGCTGTGTGTAATCGCGAAATATCGAATCCAGACATGGGAGGTTATTTGTGAAGGCTAGCATAAACAGCCCTTTGAACGTTACTGACCACGACTGGCCAACAATCTTCACATATTTTTTTATTACATGTCAACTGTAAAATCAAAATTGTTGCATTCCCACCATAAAGTCTTCAAGTATATGTAATGGAACATTAACACGTGTGATTAACCACGCCGGGCGCAACTGTACTTGATTGCTTTCATATCTGCGAATCGAGAGTCCGCGAGGAAGGCGGCACAGACATACATTCGACTATTGTCCAGAATTCTTTAAATTTTTGTGTAATAATGTATTCTGCTAATAGAACAAACCTTAAATTCATACGGTTTTGCAAGGAAGCAAATCCAGGTCATCATGTGTAAGAAAGCAAAGATGGCGGTGCAAGCTTGTGGATTATACTGACGGGAGCATCTGTGACACGAACGTGACAACACTACCGGTATATTTTTACCACTGAACAGCAACAACAAAATGGGGGGACACCACTGGATCGCTTTAATTCAGATTTTGCGGTAAATCAATCCCCGTAAATTCGAGGGACCAGAGTAGTAACAACACATCGTTTCAGAGATGGTTGGTAATGTTCTATAGTCATCTGTGACATCTGCCCTTGACAGTTAAGGCCTGCACATGTGCTACAGGTCAGAAAAGAAGACAGCTGAGGACAATGAAATCTTACCTCAGACAGATCCCATACCAGGTTACCAGCATTCATAGTTGGAGACTTCCCTTCAAGAGTCAGGTTTGTGAGCTGTCAAAATAAATGGATACCCATACAAATCAGCACACTATAACCAAAACACATAAAGAAGCACAAGTAAACCAGCATACCCAACCCAAGAGATAAACTGCAGCGCTTCCACAGACATTTGATTGCCTTTGTGATTAATACTAGTCCAACAGATTTTTCTGAGAAAAGAAATAATTTTGCATAAATGCACTAGAATGTTTCCACAGATTCTAGATAATTGATGAGCTGAGCTTCTAAGAACATGCAATTAAATTTGTTGTTCCTGGTACCGGCAGTTTTTCTGAGAACGAGAATTTCATAAATACACTAGAGCGTTTCCACAGACTCTGCATGACTGCTTACCACATGCATTAACATGGTTACCTGTCCCACTGTTAACACATCTGGCAAGGATTAGCTGCTAGCGTAGGATTATGGAATGACAAAATGATACAGGTAAATGCAGCCCTCAATGCATGGGCCAATGACACACTGTGGTGAGTGTGTCAAGAAATAGGGGTGTTTCACATTCACACTCTTTTGTCACTAAAAGTAAAAAGAGTCCTACAGCATCATGTGACTTGTCAAAAATGTTAGGCATGTTTTAATGACTTTACTTTACTGATCACCTATTTCACCACATGTTCAGGAAGTACAAATGACATTTCTTTCCTTCAGGGACTTTTCAAGTTCACAAACCTCAATCTCTTCAATTTTGCATCCAGTCTGAATAAATTTTTGTGACAATCTTTCAGACACTGGTGTTACTGTAAATGTAATCAGAAATAGTTGCTTAACATTTCTGTTGAGTCACATGGTATAGTAGGGCTTTTCTTACCTTTAGCAATAAAAGCGTTCCAACTTGAAACTCACGTATTGCATGAGCAAACCTAAACACGGTTGCATATCACTGGAAACATGGCTTAAACCAACATGCACAACCCCAGAACCAATTTTCTCTTTTTGTGTTGGAGTGTCTGCAGACACTTTTTGACACATCCTTTACCCAAATAAGGTACTAGAGGTATACTTGTGGTGTGTCTGAAGTGTATCACTGAAAAAATCACCAGCTGCACATTACATAAGGTATATGACATACATGGAGTTAAAACGGCTGTAATATGAACTCCTCTGACATTTGGACATTCATGTATATAAAATGAGCAACATGTTAGTACCTCTAGTAAAGCATCAAAGTCTGATCTCTCAGGTACGTAGAGCACTGCAACACCTTTATCTTCGTGAAGGTCAATCTGGAAAATAAATGGAAAAGTAATGCATTCATATACTTACCTTTAATCTGCAAAATTCAAGAATGTATTATTTCCACAGAGCTGATAACGTTTGTTTGTTTAGGGGCATAGCCCAGAAAAAACCTCCACCTCTTGGAGAGTATCTGGCAAACCTCTTAACTCAAAGCTTTATTCAAACACATGACCTCAATAATAACAGTTATACCATCTGATGAAAGAAATCCAAGTGTCCTTGTAGCAGGCTGCTCCCAGCACCAAGTGTTTTTTGTGCTGCCTCAGTGAAACCACATGCTGAGTTGACTGGTGTTTTACGCAATACTCAAGAATATTTCATTTATACGATGGCAGCCAGCATTATGGTGGGAGGAAACTGGGCAGAGCCTGGTGGAAACCCACGACCCTCCACAGGTTGCTGGTAGACCTTGCCAAATACAGTTCCCCTTTGTGTCCCTCACCTTAGTGACTCCCTTCCTATACTTCTCTGGTAGGCTGTCCTTGAGCTCCTGGGCAGTGTACTTGTGGGGGAAGCCAGACATGATGATGGTATCATGGAGCAAAACACTGTGTTCGACTGTCCAGTCACTTGTCTGTAACACACAAAGACACCAGCTGTGACACACAAAAACACCAGCCGTAATGCACAAAAAAAATCAAGCTGCAATGCACAAAAATACCAGCTGAAACACCAAAACATCAGATGTAACTAACCAAAACTCCAGCTGTATCACACAAACACACCAGCAGTAACACACAAAAACACTAGTGGTAACACACAAAAACACCAGCCATAGTGCACAAAAACACCAGCCATAACACACAAAAAAAACGGCTGTAAGACACAAAAACACCAGCTGTAACACACAAACACACTAGCTGAACAAACACTGAACACTGTCCTCCAGACATCTCAGAAACGGTGTACCACCAAACCATCACATTCTGCTGCACTAGCTACCCCCAGCAACACTATCCCAGAAACCCTGCACAGTGCGCCAAGGATTAACCAGCTTACCAGCTGAAGATTTGAAGCAGTGATCTCTGGATTTCGAGTCATTCCATCTACCATTAAGCTTTGACCAAAGGGAAATTAAGCCCACCCTCCCCCACTGCCAACCCCAGTCACTTTTATAGGTAGAGGAAATTAACTGTTTGGAGTACAATCCACTCGTTACCGCCCAGCCCAGATGATGATAGCACTTACATCCTACCCTAACCATACCCATGATGTGCATCAGTGCCTATGGTTATCCAGTTGGTTGAATACTGATCAGCTGAGGTGTTATAACAATCTGGATACGTACAATGTAGGCTTTGTTGATGGTGTAGTTCTGGCCATCTATCACAATGTAGCTGAGGTTGGCCACCTTCATCACTGGAAGGGTACAGGAAAGAAGGGAAACAAGTATGAAAGCTGTCACTTTATACACCATACTAGGTATCAGTGTCAAACGGTATACTTTTCATTCAAAGGCAGTTTTAATGGGCAATTCATTGCAACACAGTTAACCTTGAAATGCACCAATCAAACACGCCTGGCAATTTTGCCCAACTCTTGTACAGGAGAATGGGAACAAGGGAGTGATTTATTTACAGAAGTTCAGATGCCTGCTAATCCACAACAGCATGAATCTGACATATGCTTTGTTATAACCAGCTAACAAACCAGTATTCACCATATTTCTGCTGCGTTTGCGATAAGGATGCCAGTCCAATCATATTCACATTATGCACTCTTTCAAACCTTCATCCAGGGTTTGAGAATGGAACAAATGACACCCTGGCTCCGCAGATTTAGTGAAACTATATTTCTAGCGTTTCCATTTTTGCAAAACATACACGTACATGTAATTTGGAGTATGGGTTATTGACTGGTCAATTAGCAAACTGCTTAAATGATGGTTTCATCAAGGCTTTAGTGCATTAAAATAATTTCAGATTTAGTTAATTAACAGGCCATTATCACCTTTATAAAATCCCTACAAAGACACACAGGTAAAGCACACTTTATCTACACTTACCTTGCTGATCAGTGCTGAATGTGATGACACTATAGTTGAGTTTGTTGTCTATAGGGTAAGATACCTTGAACAGTTCCACAGCCTCACTGAACACATCAGCCATATTCCTCAGGGTATCCAGTGTGTACGTTCCTCTCAGCTCTGGGTCCAGCACCACAGACCTTACCTGGACACACTGTGAGAATGTACATTTCCCCTCTCTGACAAAAGACAACAGCAGTCACCCGACATATATAAACAAGAGTTTCAGAATCACATACAGACACTGCCATTAGGCTTGGTGTTGATGATCAAAAAACACAGGATCATCCCATCTCAAATTCTCAAGTGAAGCATATTTCTTATATACAGTGTGGACATGAAAAATCGATACATCTCATAAAGGGACATAACTCTGTACATTTAAAGCTATTAAGAATGATTGCCCACTGCTTCATAAAAAGTCAAGAGATCTGATAACTAATACATGTAAGTGAAGAGGATTTTTAAGATATAATGGTCATCTCTTAAGGTTTATATAAGGACAAATGGACAACACCAACTCACAACCCACCATTACTGATGTGCATACATGTATGAAAGTTGAATACATGTTTTCACACAAGCAAGAGGCAACCTGCATTTTTCTATTCAAAGATGGTCATGCACACATATGACTTTGTTGTAAAAGATAATATAAGCTCATGTTCTCAAGATGAAAGAACTATTACTAACATTATACATCAGTGTCAAAATGATGTCAAAATGCAACTGCGTTTCAATGCAAAAAGAAAGAGACAAAAACAAAGCAAAAACTGCTGTACAAATAGCAACTTCATACAAAAGCAACTTACTTTTTCTTTTTTTCTGAGCCTGATCTGGAACAAAACAAAAACATTAACTTTTTAGAAATTTCTGGAATTCAACTGGTGTGAAGCCCTCGTAATTTCTATTGACTATGTGAACTTCTTTTAAGATTGAAAACCCAACAGCTAAAATTAAGTTTATTTATTTATTTATTTGACTGGTGTTTTATGTTGTACTAAGAATATTTCACTTATATGATGGCAGCCAGCATTATGGTGAAAACCCAAAAATAAATTTGAAATTTAAGTATTTTTTCACAAAAATGTTACTGAGAATCTTCTGAGTAACACAATGTAAGCACAAGAATGATATTAAAAACAATTTCGTATAAAAGAAAGAAAATTTAATGGCATTTTTAAAGTTTTTTTCCAATATATCAAACGTTGCTCATCAGGTAATAGTTTGTCAAATGTGCCCCTATGCTGACAGTCAGAGCTACAAAACATATAAACATAGCATGCTCCACTTACTTGGAGACATTTAGTTCTTTCTCCAGTTCCAGCTTGTATCTTTTCAGGTTCATCAACAGTTCGGGATCAGAGCCATTGACCCAGGTGTACACTACATCTATTGGCACTGGGAGACACAGTCTTCAAACAGACATACCAGGCAACATTACATAGACAGACACTCCTAAAGAGTTCAGAATCAGAGCCATTGACCCAGGTGTACACTACGTCTATAGGCACTAGGAGACACAGTCTTTAAACAAAAATATCAGACAACATTACACAGACACACTGCTGAACAGTTCTGGATCAGTGTCATTGATCCAGGTGTATATCATGTCTATTGGCACCGGTAGACACACCCTTCAAGCAGACATACCAGACAACATTACATAGACAGACACTCCTGAAGAGTTTGGGACCAGAGCCATTGACCCAGGTGCACACCATGTCTATTGGCATCGGTAGACACACCTTTCAAAGAGACATACCAGACAACATTACACAGACAGACACCCCTGAAGAGTTTAGGATCACAGCCATTGACCCAAGTGCACACCATGTCTATTGGAACCGGTAGACACACCCTTCAAACAGACATACCAGACAACATTACACAGACAGACACTCCTGAAGAGTTTAGGATCACAGCCATTGACCCAAGTGCACACCATGTCTATTGGAACCGGTAGACACACCCTTCAAACAGACATACCAGACAACATTACACAGACAGACACTCCTGAAGAGTTCAGGATCACAGCCATTGACCCAAGTGCACACCATGTCTATTGGAACCGGTAGACACATCCTTCAAACAGACATACCAGACAACATTACATAGACAGACACTCCTGAAGAGTTCAGGATCACAGCCATTGACCCAAGTGCACACCATGTCTATTGGAACCGATAGACACACCCTTCAAACAGACATACCAGACAACATTACACAGACAGACACTCTGTAATAGACAATATGATTTAAATGTTCGTACAAGAAATTTTGCACTTATAACACGCCAGTAAGATTCATAGAAGGAGGAAGCCAGGAAGAGCCAAGAAGAAAATATAGCCCTCTGCCACGTTTCTAACCATTACATGATTTGATGTTGGAGACAAACCATTAGGAGCTAGACCACTGAGGTCCTGGTTTAATCCAAATATAAAGCACAATAAACAATACACAAACATCACTGATGCAAGAGGAAAAGTTTCCTAGACTTGATAAATTGCTAACTGACAGTATCATACTTATCATTTTGTCAAACTTGTTTACCTTAAAATGCATGTTTATTGACAATAAACAAATTACCAAATCATAGTGACATTAACACTATTTAAGGTAAATTTTTCAAAAAAATTATATGGATGACACATTTTCAACATTTGAAAACCTTGTTACTTTTACCCACTAACCTATTCTGGAAAGAACGACTTGCAATGTTCTCACTGAAGGAATTGAAAACAGCAGCATATTTGTCTCTGCTCCATTCCATCAAGGCCTGCAAGAAAAAATGTACACTTTTATCATAAGTATAAATTTAACATAGTTAGGATTTACAGCAATTAAATGAGTGACTGCCTGGATATGAAGTTGTGTTTCGAAAATGGCATATAATCAAACCAACTCAACCTTCATACATAACTCTTAACATTACAGCAAGGACACTGCTGCTGGCTATTTGCAACTTTCTGCGTTTCCATAAACA
Organism: Acanthopleura granulata; assembly: GCA_016165875.1. Taxonomy (NCBI): domain Eukaryota; kingdom Metazoa; phylum Mollusca; class Polyplacophora; order Chitonida; family Chitonidae; genus Acanthopleura; species Acanthopleura granulata. The sequence continues at coordinate 33,095,281 of JABBOT010000001.1, read as the reverse complement.
TATGTACAGGAAAGACAGGAGAACTTGGGTTAGGGTGTATAAATATAATGCCAAAAAAAAAAAAAAAAAAAAAAAAAAAATGAAAAAAAAAAAACCAGCAAAAAGCCAACGCCAGTGTTCTCACTCTAATGTTAAGAGATATTAAGCCAAGCTTTTTTGTTTATGCGGAAAATCAGGCTATAGTTGCAAGTGAGCATGACAGCCTTGCTGGAGATCCTGAGGTGGCTTATTGAATAAACTGTACTATGTATACATGTACTAGCAGTTTCAAGTCAAGTGACTTCATGGGATTTGTAAAGAATAGGTTGAGCTACTGTTCGTCGCTGACCCACTTTTCCGATGTTCATTGAGAAAAGGACATTTTTCAATGAACTGACGTCACCCTACAACATGATACGACCCTCATCCTTACTACTGCCGACTTCACTGCTCTCTCTACTTTAAAATGGGAATATACACAGTGTAACGGCAAACGAACTTTGGACATTTAACATGCCTGAATCAGAGAGCTCGTTCTTTGGATTTTTAATGTTGGGGCATTAGAATTCACAATCGTCTTTCTAGATGTATTACTTACATGTAGATTAACTTTAACCTGTAGGTTTTTCTAATCTGTCATGAATTGAAAATGGGTGGTCACTGATTTTGATCGGTCTTGCAAAGTTTACCATGTACATGTAGTCTTGTAGAGTTGTCGATGTAGTAGAGTTGTAGTAATGTTTAATGGTAAATATGAGAACACTAGTGCCATACTAAACGTGGAGTTTGAGTAATTTTTGGCACAGATTACTGTTGAAGTCCAGAAAGTCAATCCAGTGTATCTATCCCATTCCCAGACCGTCAGACGTTCACACGTCACGAGACATGTCTTACCTCACCGAACATGAAGAGACCGCCGATACAGAAGAATAAGCCTGCGACAATCAAACACAGGCCATATTTATGAGAGAGCACATCATAGATGCGTTTTTGCAGCAACTTCTGCAGGCTTGGCTGCATTTTACAAGTCCTGACCACTGCTGTCACATAATGTTTGTTAAATCTTCTTTGCAGCTGACGTTCACATGGAGGTGGCCATTAGACAGAGGACAGCATGACGGGATAGCTGTTTCTAAAAATAGATATCAACACAAACCAAAGCACATGGCCTGGACCCGTTCTTGACAAGCTGGTTTACTCGCTTTGTGTTGAACACGTGGAACCACGTATTTGGTGGATCTTTCCCATTTCTTTCCCATGTTTGGTTGTAACATATGGCACTGATAACACACCCCATAGACTCACAATCACACAGACCATCATTATTAAAGTTTAACCTCTTGTATGCATTTACCCAGGCTTCACACAATACTGAATTCGGTTGCCAACTAAGTCAGATTATTTGTTCGTTTCATTCGGGTTAAGTGTCGCTGTCAACAATATTTCAGTCACATCATGACAGTGTCTCCTTTTGCAGCCTAAATCAAGGGTAGACTTCTTTATAGTACGTGCTGTCTCACCTGGGGCGCGTTTTGCGAAGAGGGTGTGTCGATAGATTAGTGTAACTGCCAAGGCGACGTATCTCTGCATTGTGTGTTGCCATGACAGTTACGGGCCCCTGAGGGCCATCTCAAAGACACAATTCATGATGCCTTACCCAGTCACATCAGGGCTGACCAGTGCTTGGCTTATTTCCCATACGGCCATCTGAGGTAGTTCAAGATTTGCAATGCTAATCTTAGGCATGACTAGATACTGTGCATCTATAACGAATTTTTATATCGAACCGGTGCCGTTATAACAGCACCGGTTCGATAGAGGAAGTCTTAACATTACCAGTCCCATATAGACAGTCGTTAAAAATACACAGTATCTTGGTATGACTCAAATTGGCATTGAACCTATGAAATGTTAGGCTTTATCTAGAACACCACCAAAACCACCTGCAAACCAGACTATGTGAATAGAATGTTATTTCCAATACACTGATCAGACCCTGACCTTATTCCATCACTCTCCCCCTCCCGACCACCTCCCCCTTCCAAAAATAAAGATGCTTACTTCAAGCACTTTTTCTGTTTTTTCACTTTTGTCAGACTACTGTATAAATGGAAGTGAAACATTCTTGAGTCCAATATCAAACACTGGTCAAACTAAGAAAAAACTGAATTCACTGCTTAAATTCCCACAAGTGGCCGTGACACCTGTCAGTGTCAAATGTATCACTGCATGAAGTCATTACACACTTCATCAACATGATCAATTATATAACTGCTGTCACTCTTGTGCACAGGTATGTGTAAATAAGATGCCCAGCTTTACATTAACAATCTGAGGTGGAGCAAGGTTACGTTATGTATCCGATACAGCTTACTAGGTCAGATAACATAAGGGAGACTTTTATCTACCTTTATTGATAATGCACAGTTGCATTGATGCCTTTTCTGTGACCAGAGCTCTGTCACTGTTAATACATTTAGACTTCAATCTTACTCTGTCCATTAGCACACATTACCACTGGTCACAAAAATAGACCCCAGTGTCATGAAATAGCTGTATGTTTTCTGCCTAAATCAGTATGGTTCCAAGAGCAATGACATGCCATCCCATGATCATAGGATATATTTATTTATTTGATTGGTCTTTTACACCGTACTCAAGAACGTCTCATTTATACGATAGCGGCCAAATCATGGTGGGTGGAAACTGGGCAGAGACTGAGGGAAACTCATGACATTTCCCACGTGTGACTGTAGAGGAAGCCAGCATGGACTTGGACTCGAACAAATACCATTGGTGCTGTGCTAGTGTGTTGACCGCCTTGGTCACCGAGTCCACAGCTAATGAATTGGATAAACGGTTCATGAATTGCGGCTTTCTATGAATTACAGGAAATGCCTGCATAGAACGTTGAGGCTCTAAAATCTTATTTTATACATATGCAAAGGCGCAGGATTTGGTAAATAACTTTATGTAATACCAGTTTCTTGGGGTGTTCCAGGAGTCACACTTCCAATTTTAATAGAACATATTAGAGCTAGAGCTTTGGTTGAAGTAAATCAGGTGTAGTGGGTGAAACTTTTTTTCTGCAGTAAAATAAGAATGCTGAGCTGTCTGAATACATGCGTTGTAACATCGTAGGATTATGTTCTGCACAGACTCATCAGTGATTTTGAAGTCATCTGAAAGATCTGTTGACTGTTGTTTGATGCCATACTCAAGAAGTTTTCACTAATATGTCAGCTGTCAGTTCTATGGGTGGAGGAACCAGAATGCCTGTGGTAAACCTCCAACTTTTGGCAAGTCACTGACAAACTTTCTCACATGGCATTTCTCACAGTTGTGCACATTATATAAATGGAAGACAAATGGGGTTCAACAAATGTTGGACAGCATGATGTCAGGATGCAAGTGCTTATTGTCAGCGACAACACAAGATTTAACATGGATTCTATTTCATATATGTCTTCTTAGCTATCCAATGTTTGTTTACCAATGACTTATCAAAGATCTTTGCACTATAGCAAAAGCTAATTAAGATTAACAAATAGGCCTTGAAATTCACTATGATCTCCACACCTAATTTTGTTCAAATGTGAAACACTGACTGGTAACTCAGTTGCCTGATGTTTGGAGTGGGATCTGATATGATCTTCTCTGATGTTAATTAGAATTTTGAAGGATGTACATTAGCATGAGAATAGTGTTGCTATTTCAAGCCAAGCCACATCTCACTTTAGCCCCCAGATGTATGTAACATAATATAATATCCTTGGGCTCTTGATTTAATCTGTTTGCCAGACACATGTTACTGGAAACAATTAAATCTTTATCAAGAATATTTTTACTGGTACATGAATTTCTTGTTGCTTGCCATACCCTTTTACAAGAGCATGTTTGAAACACACCTGAACTAATTGCAGTATACATTTATTAAAAAAGAACAAAAAAAGAAAGCAGGATCAGTTCGTGAAAATATTTTAACAGTGTTTATAAGAAAGCTAGACCAGCCAATAATCATTAAATCTGATTCTCTCTCATAATGTTATACACAGAAAAAAAGTGTAGTTAAATTTTTATTGCACCAATGCAAGTGAAAATATTTGGCCCTGGGATCATGAAGATGACTTAAGACTTAAGTCAGTGTTTCCTTGTGATTTTATTCCTAAGCTTCGATTTGAACTTCAATGTTATTTTTCAATTTTGTCATGAAGCTCTGAGACAACTCTTGGTACTGAAAATAAAAATTCTTCAAGTGAGTCCCAATGTTAACACTGTTAACTAAGGCAGCCTCATGATCCTAAGGTTTGGACTACAATAATTACCTGAACACTGCTCATAAAATAGTGATACAATGAGTTACTGTGTTGCACAACTAAATCAACAAAAATGAATCTACAAGTAAGAACTACATGCATGTATATATAAATCTGAAGATAATGTCAAACACAGTTGAATTAACAGTAGTTCTGATTGGCTGACACAATCTGGACGAGTAAAAAGGGTTTATTAATACTTTTTTTTCAGCACCATTCATTGTTTGAACGCCTAAAATGCCAAAGTGAAAATCAACTACATGTATATAAAGTTATTAGGTCATAAATTTGAAGGTTTTCTTTCTTTGCTATCAACCATTTTAACAAAGTTCACAGCATAAAGTGTATCAAACGTAATCAACAAGTTACCAGTCAAACTGCTGAACAGTTCAGACTGTTTTGTGTGAAAGGCATTCACACATGTAAATGGCAAATAGCAGAGTTTGTTTAGTTTCATTTATTTTTGACCTATGTAACAGAGGACGGGTAAACAGGTGGAGAAAAAGGCGTGTCCAGAGTAAACCACCTCATTTCACTAAAAATCTGACACACATCCAGGCTTAAAGTGGCAGGAGAAAAAAAAATGAAACAAAAACAAAGAAAGAATAGCTGGATGTGGGACAGCTACTGTGAGCAATTGCCCTGAGACAACTGAAAAGTATGATAGAATAATTTGTGTACATGATAACCTTGATGCATTCTAACATTCAACAACCACTGCATTTAAATACTATTCTTCATCATGGTGGCAAGTTTTCTGCATGCTATACAACATGTGTAAGGCACAGATATATATATATTGGTATAACCCAAATCTTTGGTACAACCATTAAATGTAATAAGAATCTGATATAAATATCAACATTAAAAGTCATAAAAACATGTTGTCATTCCATCAAATGCAAGAACTTGCTAGCCTGCACAAACCTATCTACTGTTCTACAATATTACAATCATTATAAAAAAAATTCTTGCATTTTCTCCAAATGTCTTCATTGAGAAAGCAAACATTCCCTTCTGTAGATGAAGAAAAGGTAAATTAGTGTAAAGAAGCATAATCAAAAAGAAGACAAAGGATGGGCATTTCCTCTGAAGACCACTGAATATAAGGCAATTGAAACACTGTTCAGAAATAGCAAACAATTAGATTTTTCTTATTTAAAATTGAGGAAAGTTTCAGTTTTAAGAAACTGGGCTCCCCAGAAAGAAAGTATGTCTTAAAAATTCTTAAAATTTAGAAAAATAAGCTTTTCCAGGTGAGACAAAATAAAAAAAATTGGTGTGATTTTCTTATTTAAATACAATGTTATACTTCAGACAAAGCCAAAATGTTTGCCTTCCTCACTGGTTATGCTACTTCATCTTCCTTTCTCCTTCTTTTGTATGCAGAAGGAAAAGAGTGATTTCTCAATTAAGACAATTTCAGAAAATGCAAGAATATAATCAAGAAAACTTTTTCAGGTATTAATATCAAACAATAACATAAATTCTTGAGATTCTAGTCCTGTCAATTGGATTTCTCAAAGATCTGTGGCTGAAGATACTGGCATTAAATTACAAAAAAAAATGTAATAAAAACAAAATGATACAAAACAAAAAGTGGCAAAGATATTACAACACAAGTGTTCATGAGACAGCTATGGGTTGTGTGTCATGAATGAGCAGTGCTCTTCTTTCTGTGCGTAAGGGACTCTCTTCCTCCTCCATTCCTTCACTGGACCGTGGGGAGACGAACTCCGACTTGACCGAAGGCTGCCCCGAAATGGGCATGGCTGTTTGTGGGTCAGCTGAATGGGGTCCAGGGTCTTCAGACGGAGAGTCCAGGTCAGCTGATGATGGGGATGTGAAGCTTTCCACAGTATCTGGGGAAGGCAGGGGCAGAGTTGTTGAGTTCAGGGGAGAGCACTCTGCCTCACTCTCGGCGTGGTCTGTCTCTGGTATTGCTTGTAGAGAGATTCTTCTCCGTGAGCCAGCACTGTCCTCACTCTCAAACACATCATCTGCATACTCATTGGCCTGTAGGAGCCGTCGCTTGGGGTGGTACTTATACAGCCGCTGCCTCTGTCTGGCAAGCTGGTGTAGAGCATTGGGCCCTGGGGGAACCTGGTAGGTCACATCATCTGAAGCTGAAGGACGAATAGTGTGGATAACCACATAGGGACAGTCAGCATCGTCTGCAACAGAAAAACATGCAATGAAACTTAACAGCTCATCAAATATTCTATTTCACCTTAACGATGGCCTGTAAACAAGCACTTTCAGAAACACATAATGGCATTAACATGACACTTCTGATCCCAACACTTACACTTCTTTCTGACAAGTAAATAATCAAGCTTCACAAAAAACTTTCAATGGCCATATCAGGTGGATGAATCAATCAGAATCAAGCAAAATGTGCCACTTGAAAAAAATTTAAACTTCATGTGAAATGCAGTAGTTTACTTTGATGTACAAATAATAACACTCTGGCAGTCCATTTCATGGGTGAGTGTTGTTCTACTCTATATGAAATAACTGTACTGTTAGACATCCACAACAGACTCAATACTCTATGTCCTTTACTCCTTTCAACACATTCAGTGTAGTTTTGAGTGTGCTTAATTACATTTGCTTTTCTTTCAGGTCAGCAGTCTTCCTGACATACATGTAGCGTTATCCAGCTAGCTTGCCACCTTTCCAATCAGTTTTATTTCTATTCCCTGCTTTCAGCACTTTAAACATGTGAGAAATGGGAAAAATGAAATCCTGATGCCACACCAATACAAAGTCAAACTGGGATAAAAATGGCTGTTTGGACACCATTTTACATTTTCTTAACCTGGTTTTCTGTGTTTGTTTTGTTGATAGTTAGCATTAAGTGTACATACATGTGCGTGCATTGTATGTATGACATCCAAAACTTGAAAAAAGAGACACTTATCAATATTCGTGTATCTGATGCTTGACCTGACACTCCAACACAGATATAACTACATGAGAATGTAAAGTTACAGACACAGAGACAAAGATAGTATCTAACATGTCTAGTGTACATACATTATACACCTCTTATCAGACAAGTGTTTGGCAGGCTAACATGGCTAATTACATGAACAGGAAATGAAGGTTTAAACCCAAGATGCCTGACTGCACTCGCACAAAAGCTATATCTCAATCACAGGGATATCTAAATACATATCAGGGCAGACTAGGTTCAACTTTTTACTTCTAGTTACAAGCTACAAGTTGTTATTGATAAAAAAGAACTGCAATATACACGAATCTTTTGTATGAAGTCAAATAATGTTACCACAACAAACAAATGTTTCCAGAATTTGTTCCTTTATTTTATTTTTTTTTTCGTTCTCCTGAGAGCTCATCTTTATAATTAATTACGAATCCAGAGGTACAAATGTACTGATACTTGGGCAGCTACAAACTACACAGCAGCAAATACTGTTTTCAGTAGGAGATGGCAGCAGAGGGTGGAGTTTAATGGGACTAATGTCAAACACTTTCTTTCGGGGGGAGGGAATTTAGTGTGTATGTCATAACACCACAGGATGACTTTAATTACATAAAAAGTTACAGCAAGAAATGATTTACAATGTTTGGCAAAAGCAGAATCATAGCTTCAAGGTCTTACTTACAGGTGAAGTATACAACGTGCATCCATCTGATGCGCTTAATATTGCTTAGAAAACACATAAATTTTTATGGATGTGCATAATTAGAGGAATATTATTTTTGAAGTATTAAAAAATTCATTACTCCAAAGGTTGTTCACACTCAAATGCTCATACCTGTACTGACTTAAAAAGCGTTAAGTCACTTTCAAATGGTTCTCAAACAGTATTTTAATCAAACAGATGTTTTAGTATTATATTAAAGGTACATGTGACTGGCACTGAATGTTAACCTAGGCTGGGAAGTGTGAAATCTACAGATGTAGACTAGGGATGTGAGTTTGCCAGTGAAGCCTGTAGGGTGGTCTCTGTAGACAGGAGATAAGGCTGACTGCACATCACCAGCTAACCCCATCTCACAATGATCAATCATCCATGAGCTGCTTCTGCACACAACATTATCCACAAACTTGCAGTGGAGGCCAAATCAGTGGGAGTGATCACAAGTGTGAGAAAATGAAAAATTTATGAGACATTCAATTCTGTACAGCTGTCTCACAAAAAAAAAGAGCAGAGATTTACATATATACAAAGAGTGCCAAACACAATTACCTTTGTTTCATTAGCTGAACACTCCTGTAATGCAGTGTTATGTGGAGCTGAACAATGGATGCATATTCAACACATTTACTACTGAGAAAATACATGCATTGAATATTTGATCATGCACGTCTTTTTCACAACCACACTACAGGTGCAAATCGGCTTTCTGTTTAAAACACTAGTCTAACCTCTGAAAAATCATTGTTATCATGTGATTATATCACATAAAATCCATTCAGCACAAAATAACCTGGACTAAAATCAGTATCACTATTTAACACATATATAGCATACATGTACCATTTCACAAAGGACATCATTTCAAGCTGCTGTGAACAACAGAGAAAAACCTACCATCATCGGTGGCCCGTTGCACTGGTGGGGTTCTGGACTGGTTTATCCGTCTACAAGTAACCAACACAACCAAAGTGCCAAGGAAGACAAGAGCACTAAGGGCCCCGATCAGGGCAAAGGCCACAGTTCGCCAGTGCTGGTTCTCCTGTGTCTCCCTGACAGCAACATTCCCACGACTGTGGCCCATGCCCTCGCTGTAAATGGTGAGGTGAAGTTCTGTCTTCTCGGCCACGGACTGCGAACTCTTCCCATCTTTGTCTTCAACTTTCGCACGGTGCTGGAAAAACGTGAACTCTTTGAAGGGCCCACATGCAGTGTCTGAGGTGTGTGAGCAGGGTCGTCTTACAACCTCATTGTTGGAGCAGCTTGAACATGGTACACACAAGTCTGTGGATTCCTGATAAAAGTGCTCGCGGGCACAGGGTGTTTTAGTGGTTTCGCTACCCCGAGTCTCCTTCAGCGAGATCCAGAGGCAGATCAGAGGGAGGATATGAGCAGTGTGTCTCCACATGGTGAACTGAACTGAGCTGTGCTTCATGTGTGACTGACACCCTGCAGCAGTGTGAGGAGGGACTTGTCTCTAAAGGTGATAGTCGCAGGCTGTAATCTACCATCATCTGTACACATCCTGTCTGCACACAATTACCTGATGGCCATCTGAAATGACAGTAGTACACAATCAGTTGATCTTCTCGTGTAAGTTTATGAAGTGACAAAATTTGAAGTTTTACTCTTTTAGTTTCAGTCTGTTGACCGTTACATAAGAGTAAGTGAAAAGGAATAATATACAGGTTGGCATGGTCTCTTGGTTTAATTAAACATCTTCATGCCATGATATTATTGTGGAAATGAACAACTGCCTACAAGCAGGAGTAATTATTCACCAATTCATTCCCTTTTTGGCAAAAATCAAGGATATACTTTAAAGTACTTTCAAATAGCTGGGAGCCAGCTCTTAATCACAAATACTACATGTGCATCACAACTTACTGTCAGCTTGAAGGCCAACTACATGTACAATACTTTTTTGATTTTTCAATGAATACTTCAGTTGAACAACAAAAGAGAACAAGACTCGGGATTTCGAGCATATTATAGACTGTCCATACTTGCCAAACATATGGTACAAATTGCATGCACATACATGTACATCTATGTACAGAATAATAACAAAAGTGTAAGGCACACTTCACTGTGCATTCACTCTGATAACTTAAAGTTTCAAATCAGCCTTTACAGTAGGGCTAAGGTAGTGAGGTATACACGTTATGTAGATGATGAATCAGCACATTGCTACTTGCAGATAATGCGAAGTACCACATGATTTAAGGGCTAAAGGTATTCATCATCCATACGCATACATTCACACGAACTTCAGCAAAAATATTTATTAATCAGCATTCATGAAAGTTCAAACGTAACTGTCAAATAGTGACTGTAAGAGGAAATGTTTGCTGAGAAAAGAAAAAGTTGAACAGCTGTATTTCATTTTGGGGGCATATTTGCTATCATAAATGTATTTTCAGACGGCACTCATAATTTTTCAAAGGCGACTTCAGATGAGTCATGGTCACCATAGCAACAAGCCAGTTCTCTGGTTATTGTCTAGCATGTCTAGGATTGTGGTATTGTAGCTTTCCTTGTGAAAAAATTCATGAAGTATTTTCAAATGGTAATATGATACAGTTTTTACACAATGAACATTCCACAGACTCTCAATGAACACATGTGCATTGTGCCTCACTCAGTCTACATGTGTCTTTTGATAGTCCATCTAGATGGAATCAGTCATGTCGGTGTAACCTGAATTGTTACACCTGAATGGAATACATGCATTATGTTTGATTCAGCAAGGTAAATGTCTTCCCTCCTATTTTTTTTTATTCTGACATATATCTGGTCCGTGCTCCCGCCGGATATAAAGAAAGGAATAAAAATGCATTGATGTTTAACTCGTTGAACTCGTATTTCTTTCCGTCATTCCGCATTACTGTTTTTATAGTGATCATCATAGATCAAGTTCGTTTTAATACAGCTTCATTACTCCCAATGCAATGGGATTTATCTCTCTATAATCTTTATTGATACCGGATTCAGTTACGGAATACCACGCATCAATCAATCAAACGTGTGACAATTTACCACGTTTATACAGTTTAACTGGAAACTGTCACGGTGATTGATTTTGAGCAGTAAAGTACGAGGGTGAAAAGCTTGGCATTGGGCCTACTAACTACGTCTATGCTGTCGTGGTAGTAGCACAATCTGTACGATAAGGAACATCGACGGAGTTCATACAAATTTGGTGAAAACTGGAAAAGTGCACAGCGTATAGTACTTGGTTAGCTGCTGGCGGTGCTGCATTTACTCAGTTAAGTCACTCATCTAGGCCACCCCACACGAACAACCCTTAATAACACACGGGTCACTGAAAATTATTCATCATACCTGCACTTTTCGGAAGCAACCGGAAACTTTTCGGAAGAAACTTCAAAAAGTTTTTCTTTGTCCGGAAAACTTCGTCTGTACCCATAATGCCTTACGGTCATATGTAAACATCCGCCGGGGAAAACCACGTGGTCTTCGCCTTCGTTTCCACTGCATTTCAGCAAGAACAGCTCTAACAGACCCTTTTCACACAACCGTGCAAAAAGTATATAATGCATAATTGGTTTATTTCCATCTGAAGATGGATTTATGTAAATTTTTTGGTGAATTCTGTGGGAAACAAAATGCCAGTTTATGTATAGTATGCACATTATTATTGAGGAAGTGACGAGAAGCAATCGGTTATGTTAAGCACATTTATTCAGCAGAATCTGACTGAATGAGCAAATCCTTACAAGGTTCAACATAATAGGAAGACAAAGAAGAGAAATTGCTTGTAAATTTGTTTTATTGATTGCAGTAAAATAATTGTTCTTTCTAACCCAGTTTGGGTTAACGCAGACAATAAGGTATGTTTCATGAACTAATTCCATAAAGTACAAAATAAAGATGCTGGAATCATATATGTTGGCAACAGAAATAACGTCACAGAAACATCAGAGACAGTCACACAATGTATAACTTACACTGGCTTCATGTTTAATGCTCAATTATTAAACAGAGTGTTTTTTCTTTTTTTCTTTCTTTTTTTTTTTTTGGAGTGTTTAAAATACCCCTGGAAGATTTAAAGCATTTAAACAATCATAAAAACAAAACATATAATGTATGTACAATGTACTAACAAGCGGACACTGGAAGCAAAGTTTTTAACGTGGGCAGGTGCATATGTGTGTGTGTCAGCATGACAGCAGTAAAACAAGTTGAATATTGAAGTAAAGAAATACAGAAAAATAATTAAATATTAAATAAAATAGGGACTAGACTGACTACCAATAAATCATGGATGGATAAATCGGAACAATAGCTGGAAATTACATAACACATGCAAAGTTTTGAAATGGACATAAGGTATTAAAATATCCTTAATAAAATAAAAATTTATGTGATCATCAATGCAAACTTAAGAAAGTTATGCTGTCAGATTTACTGTTACATGTAAATATACATGACTGAATCAAAGACATCCCTCCCCCCCCCAATGTAAAAAGCACAGGAACATTCGATACTCTTTAAAATCAAACGCTAAGTGTTAGGAACTAATGTATACACATGAAAGTATAAAATAAAACAAACTTTTCTGGACTTCAAATGATTAGTAAATAGTATTATTCCACAAGTGTATGGTCCAAATAAACTCACATAATGATGATTCATCACATGACAACCTATCTCTCCTGGTAACAATAATCAGCAAACATTATGGAAGAAGTGATGAATTTTATTCCCTCCCCTCCCTTACCACAAAACATTAAAAACAACAACTGAAATTCTAAGTACTACATGACTAAATGACCCTATTTCTAACTGACCTAGAAAGGAAGATCTCGTAACAAGACAAGGGTCAACATCTCATTCACTTTACCATCAAACATAAAAAAAGGTATATATTTAGGTGAAAAGAAAATGAGGTCTAAATCTGATGGTATAACAGCTCAGTCTTAGCACAGCATGTGCTCTATCAGAAAGATGTAGCAAATCGTCCGACAGACAATGAAAGGTGTAGGCTTCCACGGTGATATTCTTCAATCTGCAGATCTGGCTCCAGGATCACCAAGCTGTCTTAGACTTAAGTCAAACTTAGTGTTAACGTCAAAACAGTTTACTGCAGTAAAATTGTGACTCATCTTACAGATTTTACTTAAATGCTTGGAGTAGTCCTAGACCTTCGTGACAAAAATGAAAATTAGTATTAAATATTTGGATTAAGTCCAGGATTAATACCACAAGTTAAGACTAAATCTGACATAAATCTAAGATAGCTTCATGACCCTGGGGCCAGGTGAAGTGTACAGAACTGATATATATTTTGAGAATATAAATACACATTCATGATTGTGAGTCTGACACGCTAGTGTAAAGCAGCTATCTTATCAAAGGGAACATACATACTATACCTATGATCAACACAAGATATACATAGAAGAAAAATGCAACTGATGCAGTAAAAAATAATGATTGTAGCTTAAAGAAGCTAGAAATTAAGGTTAGGTAACCCACTACCTGATAAATATCGGGGTAGTCCGTTACATGACAGTCATATGGAATGATAGATATGATCACACACTATAAATAACCTCATTCACTGGGCGGAGACGCTGTTCCTGTCAATCATCGGATGCACCCATACAAGTCCTCCCTGCTCACACACTTGTACATGTTCAAATATCTCTACTTAATATACATATATTCACTCATGAAAAAAGTATAATAATAAAGAAAAATACTTGTTGTCAATTCTTGACTTTTGATTACAATCCAGGTAAGTATCTGAGTATTTTATATTCCCTTATTGCTGTATGATATTTTAATATTATAAGTGTCTGCACATGTAATGTATAGTTCACATTTCAGACAATGTTTTAATACTTGAGGCTGAAATGTGATTTGTTTTTCAACATACATACTGTAATCATTTATTTTTAATCAATTAACACTGCAACAGAAAGGAAGCTTTTGATTTCAACTATGTCAAAAAACTTAGTGACTCAATCTGTAGCACAAACCTGATTTAAGGTAAATAAGAAAATAAGTCTTTAAAATGGATTTCCGTTGTCAAGCTGTTTTCCATTTTCATCTACAAATCATAAGCCTTAACACTAGAACTGCCATGTTTACATGCATGTTCCAAATTCTCATCAGCTGGAATAAACAGAAATAATTGACTCATGACACTCTAAACTCTCCTAGTTTTTTTTCATATGAATGGTGTTTAAAGCTGGTCAGCTCCAACATTTTCATTCTTTCACTCTAACTGACCTAAAGTTTTGAAGTTGCTCATTCTTCCTGATGTCAAGATTTGTACTGATATTAGAACTGTCCTTTGAGGTTTGTTTGTATGTGGGATGATATCCACCTGAAAAAATGTTAGTTTGGACACCAGGTATGATATTTAACAGATAAATTTACCGCTCAAAATGGACTTTTGGGGTGAAATTTTAAGTTATTTAGGACATAGTATTGATGTTTTTACACCATACACAAGAAATTGTCACTAACTTGTATAGAAAATAGGAGTCTGTCACCACCCCATACATCCTGGAAGCATGTACATTGTATTTAAAAAAGGACTCACCAGAGCTCCTGCCTTACATGGTGAAACCCTGATAAGCTTCTGTTGATTTTAAGAGGATCTCTCTACTAAATTAAAAACATGAACAAAAGGCTTAGAGCATGATCTACCAAGACGTTTGGTATAAAAGTGATCAGAGTCTTACAGCAAGTGTAATTACTGGTAAATAAGGCAGTAACATAACATACCTAGCATACCTATCAGTCTGTGAATGGTTGTGGCTTTTCCCCTGGGCTCTACCCGGTTTCCTCTCACCATAATGCTGTGGTATAAGTGAAATATTCTTCAGTACGGCGTAAAACACCAATCAAATAAATAAATAAAATAAACCTATCAGTCGATAGTGAATCTGATAAGGAATATACAGAAATTTATTCATTTTCCTGATCATTTATATCAAGTACTATTTGATCTTTGCCCACAGCAATAAAAGCTGCACGGTGGGAACAAAGGCTGTATGTAACATGCTGTATGATTAAGGTGGGGACCACCAAGTAGAAGCAGTAACAGTATGCAGAATGAAAATGTTCATGTTTCGTTATCACAGTTCAACGTCTCAATCCACAGACAAGTACTTCAGAGCTTTGATGCCATACTTTTTGGACAGATCTCGCTGAAACTCTCCTTTTAAAATTTTTAAGCATCTGGAAAAGAAAAAGGGAAATATGGAATAGATAATGTGGGGATAAGAAAGGTAAATTATCACCTTGCTAAATTGAAAGGTGAATTGAAATAAATGGGGTACATTTACAATTAGTAGCACAGCAATCTGGTAGATTTAGCAGCATTTAATTTCTAGACACAAATTTCTTACTTTAACACACTTTTTTGGCCTAATGAACAGTATACAACAAGAAGAAGACATTTCATAAGTAATGGTGTATATAGTTATCTAAACATACCTTCTATAGGAAGGACTGGACCGGAATTTGGCAATATCAAAGCTGGGTGCATGAGGCATGTGAATGATGAAGGCATTGGGAAGAACAATAAACTCATACCTGTCAACAAAGGACATGATTCACTGATTGATAGCTTGACTGATGGATATACTGCAAATACTACAAAATCACCTTAACTCCTCTTTTCTCAGCCCACAACTACTGTCCTGATATTCAAACGGCAAAGATAAAGGTGATTAACCAGGTGCAAAGCTGATTGTATAAACATTCATACAGACTTCTTGGGTGCCTACTTTAACATATAGGTCCCTTGAGATGTGACCATCTTTTGACACTAGACGTAAATCTAATAGGTCATTCAATCAGTGGGGTGGGGTTTCACACTTTTTCTATCAGCAATTCTGAAGACTCCAAAAGGGAAGAAACTCAATACATCTTTATTTAACCTTTAAGCACAGTTTGAAAGTTAATGCTTTAAGTCTGTAAAATGATGTACTACAGTTTTTATAAAATTCTGACTCACCCCTGAGCATCCAGTTCCATAACATGTGAAACTTTGTTCCAGCCGAAGCCGACAAAGCGATGATCAAACAATGGAGCATCCCTGTCCAGCACCACATAGGGCTCAAAGTCAAACTCCCAGTCCACCTGAAACAGAGCAACAATCACTTGTCCTACATCCCAAAAGGAGTCAGTGGTCAGTGACGTGACAATGTCATACCAGCAGTTCACAGCAACAACAGGGACACAGTATCATACTGAAAAATATATGTAGATATTTTTTGTAGTAAGCAAAGAACAAAGAATTCCTTCTTCAAGCTCAAATTCACAACTTATGCACCACAAAAGAATAAAGATAAATATCACACATATTGAGTAACATATTTGCTTTTCTATCAACCCTCTACTTTTAGATTACAAAATAATGGTTATGTTTCACATAGCGTACTAAAATAACTAAAAACACCAGCTAAGTCTTTTCAAGTACCACGGCAATTGGAATTAAAATTCTGTTTTATTTCTGGCAGATGTAAAACTAATTCTGACAATATTACCTGGTAAGGCGTTGTTGCTGTCCTCCACTTGGCATAGTTTGTTGGGGCATGACCCTTTGGCCAGACATGATACCTGTAAACATAACAAATGAAAATAACAGAACTCACGACAAGCTCCGTCACATCGTGCACAAAATTGGTCAGACATTACCTCATTAAGATTAACAACATGCACAGTCTGCCACAGCCTCTATAGTCTAGTGATGCACAAACAATTATCCCCATTTATCTGTTGTGCCATACGCCATGCTCCAAAAAATTTCACTTCTGACAATGACAGTTGGATTTATGACACCAAGCGTGATGAAATCACAGCCCATTGCCTGACATACCTTCTGATTCAAAGATGGGCAGCTGGATTCAAACATATTATTCAACTGGAACAGTTATCCACTGAAAACAAACATCTGACAACCTGTCAAGTGAGGGCTTTACAATTATGGAGTTACAATTTTAAAGCTGAAGGAACCATGACATCAAATACATTCATCTGAAACTAACATAATCATGATGATTGTTGACAAAATGCACTGTGCCCACAAACAGAAGCAGGCTCTTATTTACATGTAGACTTCATTTTACCTAAATGTAAAAAGCGATCCCATATCCAGCATGGAAAGGAGCTGTGCTTTAGACTTGGGAAAGTTTAATCTGTATCGCTGAGTTTCAAAAGCTGGAACTACAAGGGCCTGCAAACACAGAATATTGCAAATATATTGGAAAAAGCTTGCCATCCAGAAATCAGACATGTTAACAAAAAATAACACAGACACTGGATGGATTGCATAGCGACTGACATGTCTCACAAGCGTAAGTGCTGCCCTCTGAAGAGAAAGGCACCCACACTTTACATCCTTTGGTGGAAGGCTCATCATCACCTCCACCATTTTCATCCAAGACTACCTCAACGTCCTTGAAAAGCTTTGTGCCAGGAAGGTCCAGATAATGATGGAGATGGGACTACTGAAGACTTCCTGTTCAGAAGGGTGGCATCAAATGAACCTTACAGCAAAACCATCCCTCTGCTGGACACAAATACTGTATCAAAGATCAGGCTTGGGAATCCATGGTCAGAAGAAAGTCTAAAGTTTGCCGACAAAGTCTGAAATTACCATACCCTACCTCCAAATTACATTAGCAATAACCTGTTTCTCACAAAATCAGTTGCCTTTTGTTTTTCAAATTCAAAACCAAAAAGTCTGAAATCAGCCAACTGGAGAAAAATTCCAATGCCTGAAAAGTACAGCTCTACATGCTCAGGTAAGTTAATACCAGTCGTCTCCTTAAAAATGTTCATTCTGTTCAACTACTACATTTACACTCTGAAAGCCTCACTTGAGACGTACCTTCTTTTGCTCTCCCATGGCCATCATACTGACAGCTTTTTTCAAGTACTCGTAGAGCCCGTACATGGGAAGGAAGTCAATATCAGAGAGGAAGACGTAAGGGCTGCGCACCTGGCGTAGTGCCACATTCCTCAGGTAATTCACAGGGTAAAATTGCTGGAATTAAACACATAACACATGAAACAACTAATAGCATAATCCTTGCCATGGCTGCGAACTGAAATCACCTGCCACATCATGTTTCTCCACTGCTGTAAATTATTTGATTTTCAGAACCAGGATGTGTTCATATGATTTTTACTGAGCCCAAATTCTCACTCCTGCTTATACTTGTATATACTTGTCAAGAGACATACCTCACAATAACACCTAGAAATGGATATCACACCTGAACTGTTCAAAGTAAAGTGAGCAATAAAGGAGTTTTGCAAGTTCATGCAAATTTGGATGAGGCAAGATAGGGGCTCTAGCAAACAAACGTGGCTAACAGGCGTAATTTTAAGGCAGTTGCCACATGTATATCTTACAAAGTCAAGGTTGTTGGCCCCTTAGCAGTTGCCTCAAAATTAGGGGTGTTAGTTTGCGAAAGTCCCCACCTTATCTTGCCTGAACCTGCGTGAACCTGCAAGATTCCTGGGGCCACTTTCACCAAAGATCATAAGATATTTTTATGTCGTAAATTATCGAACATCACTTCATACAATAATTTATGACGCTGCCCATTTCCACAAAGCATGCTTCGTGAAAGAGGCGTATATGTGAGGTACGACATCTTACAGAATTGTCGCAGCATCAAAATTATAATACACATACAACATTTTGACGAAAGTGGCCCCTGGTGAGGAAGATTGCATGGCCTGGATTTGAACTCAAATCTGGTGAGAGGATCCTTGGCAATGTTATAAACAAGGAAGGTTTTGTCAAGTGTCTGCCAAGAAGCTGTGGTTTCCCTAGTGCATAACCCGTACCCACAATGCTATGCATTAAGTGAGATACCTGTTAATATCCTGGAAACACTAATCAAATATGCCACTAAAAACACACCAAATTTGAACAACAGGGTTTATACCAGCTTTGAGTAGAGGTGCATTGGTTTATTTATTCACGTGATAGATGTTTAGATAAGAATATTTCATCATTATGATGAGAGGAAACTGGGCAGAGCCTGGGGGAAACTCCCACGAGGTATCTGGCAGACCTTCCCACGTATTGTCGGAGAGGAAGTCTTGACTTGAACTCACAGCGACCGCTTTGTTGAGAGGTTCCTCGTTCATTATGCTCTGTTATTGTGCTAACCAACCACGGAGGCCCCTGAGGTGCACCGTTCATTATGCTCTATTAGTGTGCTAACCAACCACGGAGGCCCCTGAGGTGCACCGAGGATAATCCTTACCCCATCCTTGTAGACGACGTGGTAGCCCACGTTTTTCCGCGCCATGAGGACGCCAGAGTTAAGGGCGTAGCGTAGGAAATGCTGGACCTCGGCATCAGACATATACAGCGCCAGGCTGATGGGGCCCTCCCAGTGTTTACAGATGGTCTCTAACATCTGCAGTCTGTCCATGCTGAGCTGAGCCACCAGTGTCACGTCGTCTTCTGTCGTCTCGTAGCTGTAGTCCAGGTAGTAGATGTGCGTGCGATGGACAAGGATGCGCTCACGTCTGAAGTCATAACACTCGTCGTCCTTGTTCACGTCGTCAGACTGAGGAAAAGATGTCAGTGGAATAGTTTACGTAAGCCGAGCAGGCTGCCTTGATAGTTATTTTAAAGCCCTTTACATGCAGCTTTTCTACATGTATTTGAAAAAGGTGCCGATTTAGCAACAAATGAGTGTTCCGCAAGCTTTTAAGTGACAACGACAAGCTATACAGAACACATCTGAAACAATTTTTACTTTACTTGTTATGCGATGGGGTTTAAAAAAAACATAAAATGTTTCCTAATGAAATATATTATTGATCTGTTCTAAAAACGCCACCTTTTAAACGGCTGTACATGGGAAGGTCTATCAGCAACCTGCTGCTGGTCATGGATTTCCTGCTGCGCGGTTTCCTCCCACCATAATGCTAGTCGCCGTCATATAAGCGAAATATTCTTGAGTAAGGCGTAAAACACCAATCAAATAAATAAATAAATACATTTAATCACACATTTGATCGCATTTATTTCAGTGAAAAAAAAATGAAGGAAAAAAAATAAGTTTTTTCAGATACAGTTTTTTATGGTCTTTCTACAGATGCTTACTTCAGTTTCATTTTTTCTTTTCCTTTGTGACTAAATGCAAAAGTTTACACTCCAAAACAACGCATCCTCATAAAATTCAAAATACCCTCGTATCCAGTCTCCAAAATATCTGTACCATTACAGCATAGGTGGCACAAACCTGGTCAGGCATTAATCCTGTGTGGTTCGCGTTGCTACAGCCAAACAGCTCCCGTCTCAGCAAGTTGCCGTCATACTCCAGGAATGTCAGGTAAAGGTTACGGAAAAACTCCAGGTGCTTGTTCTTCACCTTTATCTTCTCTGGAGAGTTCCAATGGATAATCTAGAGGGCATAAGTCAAATCTGCTGACAGGGACACTAAACCAAGTGGAGTACACTTATTATTTTTTTTTAGGACAGTTGCTCAGCAAGTTACATGTAGAACTGGGATGTAGAGCCAGCGAAGTTCTATAATATATACCTGTATATCAGAGAAGCCACTCGTCCGACTTTTGATGTATCCCAATTAATTCAGATACAGAAAATGAATGTTAATTAGTGGGGTCATCAGGGTCATGGAATAACAGCGCCATGGCATCTAGGGATCAAAGGGTTGGTATCATTTCATATTATCAGATACTCCAGTATAAATACAGTTTGCACTTCTACATAAAGTGTCAGAAAATTCTTAGGTTATTAAAAAAAAGGGCTGGTCAAGTAATGCACGAAAAGGTTGCAGAGTGAACAGTGGGAGTTGCTTCATTCTTGAGAAGAAATTTGTCATGTTTGGGAATGTGTGCTCACCTTGAGGTCTGAGATCTCGCTGTAACACTGCTCACTGCGAGTGTGCTCACTCAACTGTACATTCCACTGACAGGGCAGGTGATACACAAGGTATGGGTGCTGCTTCAGAACAGCGTTAAATATATCCTGAAACACAATGAAAGGGGACATAAATATGTGATTGCAACAATTAAGGGAAGATAAATATGTGATCACACATACTGCTTTGAACTTAAAATAGTGGTGAACAGAATCTGAATTTCCCCAACGGAGATAATATCTGACCAGTATCAGGGGTTAAAGGTCACTTTCAACATTATCTCAGTTATATCACCAAGATGTTGCATTACAGCTGCCAGGTCTCTGTGCTGACATCTTTACAGTGGCATCTCACTGGAAGGCCATATTGCATACAACACAAATGATACCGCACCCAATCAGATAGTAGACTGTCACATAATCAACCAGTATGAATCCTACCCAGAGCCCTAGCCAGGAAGTCAGAGGGGCATGGTGGAAAGGTGTTCCTGGGGGAATAGGCCTAATAGTGGCCGCATCCAGCCTATGACTCCCCGGAGGCTTTTCACAACAGGGAAATGGAAACTTATCATAAGCATATTTTACACTAAATATCACTAAAATAGGCTACTGTTACCTAGGAGTTAAATTATATAAAGGAGGGCAGTTTTGAATACATTTTGAACTGAACTGACTGGAGAAAATTGTTTAATTAGTGTTTGAAGTTATACACAAGAATGTATCACTTATACAATATTATGGTACAAGGAACCCTGGAGCGCTAAATTGAAAATAAAAAGTCAACTTATGGTAAGCCTAAGCTACAGATATTTCACGGCAGGTTAAAGTTGTTCACTTTAAGCAATTTTGCAGATAAGTATTCCAGTTTTTAAGGGTGCTTGAACAGCAAACAAGCCTGAGTGGATGACATGTTTTCACTTTTGACCTACACTTGGATATTTTTCAAATGATTATTGAAAGCCAGTGATATTTCAAGAGACTTTGACAGCGTTGTTGTTGTTGTAACTGAATTAGCACAACTCGTGGCCATAGAACTAGGAGACGACTTTTGGTTAATGCTGCTGCTTGCCATCCGGGAGCAGAAAGTCTTTATAGCTTTGCACAATTTTGAGACTTGTGACGACTGTCTTTCTGTTGTTGGTGAAACAAATTGTGCTCTGACAAAGTGACAACTTCTACTGCGCCAAGATCTCCACAATTGATAAGAGATGATAAGAGGCTATCGCCACAATTCTCTTTACAATGTGTATTACAAAAATCTTTCTGAGAACTAACCCAGTTCAGGAGAATTCTGCCACAATGAAAGAAAAACTTTTTGTTTCCCCTTTCACAGAAGAGCTACCATCACAGCTTCATGTAAAGTAGGCAAACCAGGGAAATGTTTTTTGAACATGTAAAGGCTTGGCACAGGTTATGGCATTTGTAGGGCTTGACAGGGCACACGTGGCACATGAGATTGTGGGCGTGGTGCTGCACCATGCCAAACATGCCTAGCTAGGGGTCTGGTCCTACCACTGTATGCTGTTCAGCAAAAACGGAAATACCAAAATTACCATTTTTAAAATCTTACACAAGGATGACAAACTAATTCATAAGGAGTTTTCAACAAGAGCGCATGTTATCATACTGACCACAGGTCAAGGTAAGCTGGTTCTCACCTGGTCAGCTAACGAGGTCGAGAACATGTTCATCAGTTCTCTCTCGGCTATCAGCTTCCAGGTCTGCATCCAGTCCATGTCCCGTAACATCTTCAGATCCAGAAGTATCACCCCTGTGTTAAACCCACGACCCTGATAAAACAAACACGCACAGGGCACTTTACAGGTCTGTGTAGACAATACATTTACGTTCAAATATTACAAGTCTATTTAGGCAATTCATTCAATTCCATAACCCACAATTTCCCAGCCCTGATTTAATCTGTCTCTTGGAGAAAACCTCAGTCGGATATTATATAGTGATAACAATAATAAAAGATTATTCCAAAGAGAAGTACCCATGGAGTGTAATCACAAGCGTACTAATTAAACACATTTATGTTACACTCGACCTGAATATTATTCAGTACAATTTCAAAAACTACGGCTACGATGAAAATTATTCAAAGACAATGCACTTGAATGTTTAATACGGAATATTGCTGGGTTCACATCCATTTCTATTCATAGCAGAAGTGGAGTGTAGTTATCCACCAGCAGAAGAATTAAAATTTAGAGTGCTTCCTTAAAGTTAAAAATGATGAAAAAAGTGATATAAATAAGAAAACCATACCCTGAAATTGTCTTACCAGAGCTGGCCATGGCTTATGGTTTTTCCACAATTTTCCAAGGTACCAGTCACTTTGATTCTCCACCAAACCAATTGCCTGAAAATTTTCAAAGAAGATCATCTTACACTGTTATACATGGGTATGCTGATTACGGCATGAACAACTAGAAACATTAACAATACAGTTAACGGTGTATTTCCTCATTTGACGACATTACTTATGAAAATACATATTTAATACTGACATAACATGTATGACAATGAACATTATTATACCTCACAGAGTGACAACTAGTTTCCAATGGTCAATACAATTTATTTTTATTTATTTTCATAAGGATCCTTCAGTTTCCTGTCATCTCCCATAAGCCTACCTTAAACACCTGTAAACTTCCTATGGGTGTCCTTAGTACATCGAGTTGGGGCTGATAAAAGGTCTTTACCCACACTAATGGACGTCTTAACTGTCATTTCCAGGTAGGTGCCCGCCATGTGTCATCACTTGTAAATCCACACGTGTAAAATTGGTTGAAACTTGGACAAATTCCAGGACTAACTGTCATGTTTGAAATGCATATGCCTTACAGCACGAGGCACTAAGAATGCAAGGGAGATAACCAACAGGCAATTTTCTGGACTAGCTTTCCATGACTTACACCACAAGCATGTTTTGTCATGGTACATAAAACTTTTTACTGATGAATGATGTTTATAGATTCTCTCAAGGACATTTGTCGCACAAAAGGACAATCTTGTTAAGGAGTAGCAGTGGTATCTTACCTGATATGTATTGTTCTGTTGCTGTGAGGAGTATGCATTCAAACACTGCAGTTGGACCTAAAACCAGTTTTACGTTCTTGTGGATTTACCAGTGGTGACACATGGAGACACCTACCTGGAATGGATAGCTAAGACATCCATGAGTATGAACAAACACTTTTCAACGGCCCCAGACTCCATGTATTGAGGACAGCACCAGAAGTACAGAGGTGTTCATGGTAGGCTTATTGAAGACGACAGGGCTGTGATCATATATGTTATCACAGCCCTACAGAGCTAGCTTGTATAATACATATACCATAAATGAATAGCTAGGACTATGCATATTTCTGAGCCTGTGTATTCAAGGGGTCTGTCACAAGAAATATAAATTAAAACACACCCTTAATTTTGTTTCTTGCTTTCAAGCAGCAATGGCATTTCACTAAGTTACAATTTATACAAATACCGGAAGGCCTATGGCCCTCACTTCCTACATGAAAAACACTGTTTCATAAATACACATCTGCCTATTTGTATTGCCTTCATGAATACTGAATTAAACTACAAGTGTATTACTTTGGGGGAAATTATGACTTCCGAGACTCCTCTACATGCTAGATGTCAATAATCGGAGACACAACCGGGCATGTTTCCAGCCTGCACACTCACTTCATGAACTCAGTACTGTCCGATCACTCCTTAATCTTTTTCTGTACATAAGAGAGTTTGTTTTCCTGCATCTGTTCTTTCTTCTCACCAACGGGCAAGTCCTCAAATACCATATAGTTTTATCAGAGTTGCTAGGCTCTGGTTTTTATGTTTGAGCCCAGTGTCTTTGCGAGCCTATCAGAACCTAACCATGCTGTCAATGATAGCTTGTCGTCCAACATGGCAGATGCACTGCGTTGCTAGGCTGATCAGCTGTCAAGTGACATTTATTGCACGAACCTACGTGAAGTAAACAGTCAGACGATGGCATTCACAGTTCTACGCCGATGTAGGGCTTCAGCAGAGTAGGTCATGTCTTTTCCTTTTTCTTCCACATTCTTTCGGTATAATAAAACATACAGTACATGCCGTGGAATGGTACGGCAGGATTTACGAGCTCTCGACAAGAATGGCGCTCTGCACTTGTTCAACATCACTTCTCTCGAGCTCACAAATTCTGCCTTACCATCCCATGGCAGGCACTATCTGTATCATGTATGTAATATGAAACACCAGACTCATTACCTGTTTTCCTTTTAGGACACGGAAGATTTTCCACAGTTCTGCTATATCGGTTGCAAAGGTAATATCTGTGTCCAGCACTATAACCTGAAACACAATTACAAATGTGTCTATCCCGGATTAGAGTGACATATAAGTCAATAATAGTGTGTCACTTGATGAAACATACTGACATTCTTTATACACGCCAAGAGCGTGCTGATGGAATAAAGCTGGGGTAACATATTGTTCTGCAATCGTGTGTAAAAGAATCTCATCAAATCTCTGTTTGCACTTCATTACACAGGGGGAGGTATATGCTGTCAAAAGATGACAACAAATGTTTCAAAGTACTGAACCACTATAGTACTGAAGTACTATAAATTTATGTTAAATATAAATGCAGAAGGCAGTTAGTCTTCAGTTACAAACCAACGAAACATTCATGATGAAATTTAATCAAAAAAAAAAAAAAAATCAATGAGACCTTATAAGGTGCAGTCTACTTTCATACCTGCATGCTCCAAACACTTGGGTTCTTACCTTATCCAGGTAGGTGGGCAACGTTTTAGGAAGAGCCAGCTTCATCAGTCCAAATACCCCAGAGTAATGTTTGTTTGGAATCCAGGCTACATCAGACTGAAACAAGACAAACACACCTTTGTCTTAACAACAATCATGACTGACGTTTAACAAGGGTTTTCAACAGAGATTCCAACAGAAGCTAGCTATTTCCAACTGGTTGCTATAGAAACCAGAAATCTAACAGCAACAGCCCTGATTTAAACAGGAACCTAGTTTGCCTAAATATCAGCCTACATCCAACACATTCAAAATCTATTTGATGGGGTTTAACTTCTACTCCGATCATGGTTTTTGAAAATAGCCATTTCGAGTTACCCTAATTCTTCTAAATTTTGGACATCTGGTCTGCCTGTGGCTAATAGCCAATATGCAGGTAATAACAGGAACACACGTCTTCTTTCTCACATGGTTAGTCCATCTATTCAACAATATAATTTCTAGGAAAACTCTTCATAGTCAAAAGCTGCAGAGATTCATATACATACCTTAATATCATTGGCTGGATAGAAACTAGCTTTCACTGAAATAAAGCAACAGAAAAATATCAAGCACATACTTCACAATAAGCCAAACAAAAAATCTACTCATGAACAATAAAATGGTGTATTATTTTACTTTAGCAACAAAGATAAAAGGACAAACACATGTTGAATTGAAAAGGAATGCAAAGCACAATGACACATATAACACATATAATCTGGGTGGAAAGGTTCTTGATATACCATTCGTCCAGTACCAGAAAGCTTAGTATTCATAGATGTGTCTTCAGTGAAATTGTATCAATTTATGTTTGTATGAGTTTTATGATCAAGAGTGCTTCAAGAATATAATGGCTGTAAGGTGGAGGAAACCATTGCACTTGGTCAAGTGTCAATCAAGAAAAGTCTAGTCTTAAGATTTAAACCAGCAGAATCTGCAAATGAAGCTGTGAATTCATCTATGAAACGTTTGTCATATAGGAGAATCTATTACTAGAGATTTCAGCCTGTGAGACAGCAAATATGTCACTTACTACTAGGCACTCCCCAAGTCTTGAGCAAAGTTTCCAGGATTTGCTGGGCAATACTGTCGGAAATGAAGTGAAAATGGAGAGGGTTTTTCCGATGAAAAAGAATACTTTTTAGTAATGTGACAACATCTCTTGTAGAGTTGTGACCAGCGCAGACAATAGACACATGAATGATCTGAAATGTAAGCAAAACAGAAGTGCTGAAAGTGATGAAAAAGAAATTACATGCCATCAATGAAGGATAAAAATAGGCAACAAAATTAGTCAAAAGAAACAGAAACAAAAGACATACCTTTAGATTTGGTTCTTTGTCTAAGTAAACATGTTAGCAAATAACATCTGGATGAGTAACAAAGTCATGTAAACCAACCACCTTAAATTTTCAACATGACCGAAAAACAGCGCATGTTTTGGAAGAATGTTCCTTGTTCCCTGACATTATCTTATAATTTCTGTAAAGTTTATATGCGACCCTGTTTTCAAAATTCTATGAATTATGTTTTCAAACCGCATCTAAAGTTATACTTTACTGGTTGAATTTGTTACGGATTTAGGGTAAGAACACTTCAAAGAGAGATATACCTCGCACTTAGGCACCTCTGGCTCTTTGTTCAGACACCAGATTCGGGTCCTGTTGGGTGGCTTGCCCCCTTCCCCAGTCTCGTTCTCTACAGACATGCTCATCTGCAGGCTCAGCAACTGATTCCTTGACATACTAAACCAAGCCAAAAAATTAAACTTAGAGCAAAACATGTCAAAAGCCCACATGAGAATCTTGGAACAAGGTGGAATGCATAAATTATACTGTGTGCACAACAGTAAATGAAAGATTTTGGAATAACTCCATGTCAGAAATATTTCAGCCATATCATGATTACATGTACAATAGTGTTCTGTTTACAGTTAACAGCACTTTATCATGTCTTTTCCATCATCTATAACATTAAATGTAATATCAAAGTTGACAATTTAAGTTGTTTAAGTTTAGTCACATCAGGAAATATTTTTTTGAAATTATTGTTAATTATAACATTTTCCTTAAATGGTGCTGATGCAGAAGACAGTTTAGCCACAAGTTCTTGGTCACAGTTTGCTATACGATCTACGGGTACACACTCACCTGAGTTGCTTTCTCAGAGCATTGTTCTGTTCCTCCATATCTCTAACTCTCTGAGCCAGCTTACTCTCCAGTTTGCTGAGGCCAGTAGCTGCACCCCCAGAGGACTCAAAGGAATCTGAAAAACCAACCAAGTAGTGAACTCTTACTGAAATCTGATAAACAATGAAGGGAAGCAGACTCACAGATTCTTCTGACACCGATACATCAGGTGATTAATGAAGTCTTATAAAGGAAGAATCTAAAGCAATCTTAAACATTAAGTGGGTAAAGAATACTCATAAAAACCAAGCCCCAGGATAATGAAGCTGTTTTTGACTTCAGTCAGACTTAGTCTGGATTTCAAGGCTGTTTACCATACTATAATTGTGACTCACCTGAAGTATTTTTATTTCAATACCATGAGTTATCATGTTAACAATGAAAATTAGCCTGTAAATTCAAATCTTAGATTAAGCTGTGTCTCATTCATGTCTAAGGTGATCAATGAAGACAAAAAGAAATCTAAAATACCAGGTGAGTGAGAAGGCACATGGGAATCTTAAACAGGTGAGTGAGAAGGCAACAGAAATTTACAACATCAGGTGAGTAAGAAGGCATATAGAAATCTAAAACATCATATGGGTGAGAGGGCACATAGGCATATAAAACATTAGGTGAGTGAGAAGGCACACAGGAATCTAAAACACCAGGTGAGTGAGAAGGCATACAGGCATGTAAAACATCAGGTGAGTGAGAAGGCATACAGGCATGTAAAACACCCAGTGAGTGAGAAGGCATACAGGCATGTAAAACATCAAGTGAGTGAGAAGGCACACAGGAATCTAAAACATCTGGTGAGTGATAAATCACACAGGAATCTGAAACATCAGGTGATGTTTGATGCAGCACCACATGGGCTAGAGTTTGGGATTTGCAGACATAAAAACATGTGTCAGTAATTAATGGCCTGACTGAGTTACTATGGCATGAAAGCATTTAATTCTCTCCCGTACCATCTGTGCTCAGAGCCAGGTAGAGAAGCAAGAACACTGGAAAGGCTCCCAAAACCAACAGGGCAGTTAATGCTTTCCTCTTCATACGAATCATTTTTTTCTGGAAAAGAGAATTCAAACAATACTAGATACATGTTCAGAGCTATGTGTGCACAATATGTAAAACCTTTTTACACATGCCTATACAGTACATAAAATATTCACATTTACACAAGGACAAGTTTAAAATATGTTCAGCTTGAAAGCATTCTGAAAGTAATCCAAATAAAATACATATTGCTTCTACTTGGTGTGGCAGTGCAGACTAAAGGCATGATCATAGGACACTTAGCTCAATCCCCTGATTGCATCCTTGATTAATCTGAAAACATTGCAGCAATTGTTCGCTATGAAAAGTGCATGTAATACATGTACTATCTATACTTATGTTTGAAAACCTTTTTCATATTTTAAATAAAGTTATGTTGATTGTACATTGGCTTTCAAGTTGTAAGTTGTAATATGTAAAGCACCACCCACCCACCCACCTCACCCTGCTTAAAAACCGGCTACCTGTCCAAAACTGACATTTTTGGTTGGTCACATACATGGTCATTTTTGACAGGTTTCACTGTATATGCCCAGTAGTAATTTGTAGGTGATAACCATGCATTATGTGCACACCTGTATTATACCACAATAGAAGAGTCACGTCCTACAGTACCAACAGACTGTTGACATCTTCACTTCAGAGAAACTGAAAGCTCCTCGCTTAGGCCACTCCACGCATCACAAAAGCTTGGCAGAACCATCAGACAAATATTAACTGCAACATAAAACCATCAGCAGCATTACAATTGTTACATGGACCATAGGGGGATAGGAAACAAAACCTCAGATACATTATTGGACTGGGCTTCAGTCTGAATACCAAATATTGCACAGATGCTTTCCAGTCCTGGAAAATTAATGATTGATTAATTAATCAATATGTATATATTGTATACGAGTACAACCAGCATATGTCATGAGTATAGAACTGGTAATCGCTTGTTGTGGCTTTTTTTTTTTTTTTTAATGAAGGCATGACATCTGGCAAAGCAACAAGGATACAGCTGCAAAATGTCAAAAAAATTCTGCAAAACTAAACCAGCCAGACCATGTGTTATGGTCTACCCAATGATTGGTCACTGACTAGTAACTGTAGGCCTATATGAAGGCCTACACGGTACATTTACAATACCGGCACCATGGTTTCTGAAGTTACAAGTAATTTTGACACCATCACACCGAAACATTACTTCATCTATTCGCCGGTCACTTACAACTTAGTCTTTCCAGCTAGTCCTGCTGAAGTGAGCCTTTCTGGTAAATGATATATAATCTACCAGTGTTAAATCCTCATCTCGTTAGCGGTGATGCTTATTTGTGTGATTGTTTCGGAACACCCTAAACAATGCCCCTTGTCACACTCTCAATAACACACGGCAACTCCCGGAGGATGCAGACCTCAGCCCCTACGGCCTTTGTTAACTGATTCTTAATTGGTCCACTTTATTCAGGTCAACCAATGAAATGTCGAGCACTTTATCAGTCACGTGACTGTCAAAATGGCGGATGCCGTTGGCGATGCCGTGGAAAAACTCTGGCAGCGCTATAAACAACTTGTCAGTGAAAATCCAGAGACTGTCGGTCAGCTGGAGGCAGGATGTCGAGTCCTCTCATACTTCATTGCAGGTCTCTATGATTTGTGGAAACAAAAGGAGTACAGAAAACTTCATAACGTTCGTGGCGTATGGTTTTGCGCACCAAATAAACCCCTTTACACAAAAGTTGAGGTTTAGTTAAGACTCAGGATCTTAGAAATGACACACAATATGTATAATCATAATTCACTCATTCTTCCATTATTATGTATGTGTAAATTCTCACATAAAACACTGGGGACATCCTTCGGTCTTATATATCCGTGGGCCGAGGGGGTTAGCGCGCCAGCGCAGGGTTATGACCCCGTGCCTCTCACCAATGCACTCCCTGTGAGTTAAAGCCCACCTTATGCTAGGTTCTTCTCCAGCTGTACTTGGGAAGGTCCTCCAGCATCCTGCGGATGGTCATTGGTTTCCTTTGGGCTCTGTCCAGTTTCTTCCCACAATAAACATCAATCAGATGTATGAATGAATATCCATGTGTTTGAACTACCGGTATTTCAGAAGTTTGTAAGCCAGTCCAAAGGACATTCAGGATGTGAGGCCACCATTTGAACTTGCGAAAAGTATATTTTTTTGTTGAACTACTTTCAAAGTTCACATTTTTGTCTCTTGGATTTTTGTTTTTAGTGAAAATCAACCCTGAAATATATGCGTTAAATATCAGATAAAAGTATTGACTGCGACAATCCTCCACCCATTACATGTATACTAAATACTCCTGTCATCATAAGACTGAAAAATTGTTAAGTATGACATAAAATCCAAGCATACTTACGTACATACATGCATCCATACATGACTACATACATACTCAGTGTTCTGCATACCATTGTGCCCTTCTAAACCCCATATTTACAGATAGTAATCCACACTGTGCCATTAAACAGCAACAGTGAGAGACTTTGCAGAGTCTATAGCCAATCACCCAGGTGGCTGAATGTGTGAGATAATATCTTACTTATACTTTTTTGTTCTCTGTGTCGGTACAGGGCGTTTCCAGGACTCTGGGGTTCTCTCAGAGCTGGTGTATTCAGCCTCAAACATCCTGGTCATGCTGAATGATGCCATTTTACAGAAGGCTGTGCTCCTTGTCCCAAAAATGGTGAGAGAGCTAATAGAATGGTGGTGAAAGCTAGTTATGAACAGTAAACCTAATTGTGTTTAACCTTGTGTAGATAATGCCACTGTAAGAAAGTAATTGTCATAGACATGTTAGAGAACACACAGTTAGGCCTTTCCTCATCATTGCCTTTATCATTGTTCCTCAGCCATCTCCTAACATTGTATTGGTCTCTACAGGTAACCATTACAATTATTTTATGGTATTCATATAGATCTGCTTTCCAAGATGCTGTACATGTAATTCCAGGTTTATCTCAATGATACATGTACAGGTACATCCCCAAAAATTGGACAAAAGTTGATGATTTCACTTTACCTTTCCCAAATAACTTTCATGCTGTCTACCATTGGCCGCACCTTAATTTGACTGATTTTATACAATGTGTAATGTGAGTGTGTCAGTGGAGATAAGTTTGGCCAGACATGTGCCTAATCTAGACAGGTTACGATGGACACACACATAAGAATAAGACATTAGGTAAGGATTCAGCTGTTTCTTGTTTGTGCGTGATTTTCTTTCAGCCAATGAATCGACTGAAGTTGATGCGTTTGATAACAGTTGTGGAGTACTTGGAGGTGTTTGTCGAAATGGCAGCTCTTCGACTCTGGGGAAACAGGGGCAGGTGGATTGTTATAGCCTGTATACAGATCATCAGGTAAGATCAACAGGTGTACACCTACATGTCAGCACAGCACAATACAGATATCATTGACGTTATTATAGCCTGTATACAGATAATAAGGATAGTTCAACAGGCAAACTTGTACATCTCAGCATAACACAGCACAGATATTGTTAACATATCAGAGCATTAGTATGTCCATGGTTTCAGTGTGGAATGAACGAAACATTACGGCTTAACACCGCTTTGTAAGTATTGCAGCCATATCATTGTAAGGTTGTATTTTGAAAACAGTGTGCTCCTGTGCTGTGTATATCCAACTTTAATCTAATGGCCTGAGTCAAAATGGCAGAGGAGATAACTCTTGCTGTTTACTGACGTTCATACTGTTCCATTTTATAAACATTCTGGAATTCATTCAAGGACGGCATGTGAACTGCTTTTGATCAGACTACATTTTTAGTCAAATTTACTGCCTGGATGCATTTGAATGTTATTAAATACCAATCTGAGTACCTCTATTTTCTTATACTGATTATGTGAACCATAAATACCTGATTTTATTGTACAGTGTACATGTTATCAGTGATAAACTATCCATATTGCCTCTGCTGTACTTTTCCCTGCATCGTCATAACAGGTCAGCCATTCGCTTCTGTCTCCTGGTGGAACACTCAGTAGGGATCCAGCCAACCCCTCCCCTCAAACCGTTCAACAGAGATCTACTGAAAAAACATTCCAAAGAACAAAATGGCCAGGTGGGTAACCTAGTGGTGATATATTCAGCAAGTGACCTTGTGGTATTTGACATTGGTATTAACGATGATAATTTATGTACAGATGATTGAGGCTGATAGTCATGATAAGTTCATTTTTACAAGGTCTTTCCCTTTAAAGGAATGGCATGTGTGTGGTTTCCTCCTTGTTCTTTACAGTGAGAATTACATTAGACAACTGTTTTACAGGAAATTATGTTTTCTGAAATGTCAGTCGTATTAAGTCTGATCAGTCCCAAAATTAACAATATCGTGTACTTGTACACTTGGTGCTGAGCATGAAGACATATCCTAACGCTTGCCTGCTATGTCAGGTGTCCTCAGCATGTCATTCCAGTGAAACAGCACTATAAATATGTCTGCACCGAGCTCACCCTGCTATGAAAAAGGGGACAACATTGTGATATGACCAAAAAAATGTTGGAAGTGATGTTAAACAATCAGGAATAAAAAGAAAACACATCCATGCATCCATTGATTTACTTTTGTTTAGACAATGGGAATAAATGGAAAATCTGTGAAGAATTCAAGTGTGATATTCAAATTAAAGCGTTCTGGGAAATGTGTGCGAACCCTGTCAGCAGGTAAGGATTTCTCCAGATGGACTTCATGTAAGTTTCAAGTAAATTTGCCCAGGTTGTTATTTGATAGCCCTGTATGATTTTTGCACAAGATTGCTTCTCTTGCAAAATGTTACCATAATTGACCATAATTAGCTAACCATTCTGTGACATTTTAACTAATCTGTAATAAATTTCTTTGTTCTTCTGGTTACATGTTTATTGTATGATTCAGATTGTCTGATAGACATGCTTTCAATGTTGTCAATAGCTTAAAGTGAAAGACAGCATATGTCGTAAGGTAAGGCTTCCAAAAAGGTTGCACAGTATTATGTTTATTTGAGTGAAGCAATTTTTTCTCACAGTTACGATGACAGTGGAAATTGACATTTGACTGTGCTCCATCGGCTAGCATAAAATGTAGCCGTTCTGTGTGGGCTGTGACGTAATTGTTTCTAGCGGGAACACTCTTGTCACCTGAGACTGTAGTAAAGTGCTAGGGTTGTGTTTGTAACTTGAGTATATATGTTAATTTATAACATGAGATGATCAAGAAGCTTATTTCCCCCACAACACAGTTGTCGTGAAATACTTTGCAATGTTGTTCACACATGTACACATGTAATTTTGACATATAACATTAAAACGATGTGCTGTGAATATGATGTTACGTGTTACATTGACAAATATTCAGAACATTTACGTAAAGAGCTTATAATCACCTAGCTGATTGGTCAGTCTCTCACAAGCTTAAAAGCATGGGCGTCTTCAGATCCCAAGTTGGCAACACAATGCTCCACACTTCCAATGAAGATAATTCAGCAACAAATTCATATAATTTCAAACAGGTTTTTGCATTCAAGAGATAATTTTATGATCTTTTTAATGAACAATACCTCAGTCATGAGCAGTCTTTTACTTTAAATTAGCTATCTTTTTAAATTCAATTGTTTTAACTGTATTTGTGTGAACTGAACACGTGTATGTGTTCTGAATTAGGAATAAATGCCTGAATTTGCATATAGATATTTAAATGTGCAGGAGGTTCACTAATAATGTTTAGGTGGTAGGAGAATGTAGAATTTCATTTTGCACTGTTTGTTTTAGCTCCCCCTATCAGCTTAAGAGACTGGAACCTGAAAAGAGACATATCAGCAGAAAACAACAACGATAAAGAGAAGAGTCGCACAGAGTTTGAGCCGTCTCCACTGAATAGGCAGAGGACATGGGCAGAGGGGATCTATATCCTACGTCCAGTATTTCACTGTATCCGTTTTGGCCATTCATGAGTCTCGGACTTAAACGTAATCGCTACATTTAGCTATTAGTCTGATAACTCAGGGAAGGTTCACCAGCAACCTGCGGATGGTCCTGGGTTTCCCCCCTCCCACCATAATACTGGCCACTGTCGTATAGGCGAATTGTTCTTGAGCACAACGTAAAACACCAATCAAATTAATGAATAAATATGCATCCATGCGGCCACTCTGGGAAGATCTGTCCGCAACCTGCAGATGTTGGGGCTTCCATAAGGCTTTGCTTGACTTTGTCCCACTATAACACTGGTCATCGTCGCATAAGTGAAGTCTTCTTGAGCACCTCATAAAACACCATTTAAATAAATAAATAAATAAATAAATATTGTTGGTCTTGACTGGTCAGTGTTTGCTATGCTGTGTTGTGGTCAGAAGTCGTGGACCCCCTGGTTCCTGTCCTGTGGTTTGGATGTCTCCAGGTATGTCGTTATTACATCTCTAATAATCATCTTTGATCATCCTGTCAGAGTGTCCTTCTGTTACACCAGTTGAACCATTTAGCTGATTGGTACATGTATGTTAGTCATGTTATGGGTAACATCATAGTCTCATCATTGCAGACTCATGAGACGCTATGACTGAAGAGGGCTAGGAAGCAGTGTCATAACATGATGTTACATGTTATCTTCTCTTTTCAGTCTGTGCCTTATGGGAGATCCATCGGATCTCAATCCAGATGAGAAAAGTGAAATAAAGAAGCGCACATTTCTCCTCTTATTTTATATACTGAGATCACCATTCTTCGACCGGTTTTCAAAGTAAGTTGTGATTGTGTCCCGTGTTTTTAGTTTCCTAAATTTCGTAAATCTCAAGTTATAATAGGTAGGCACATGCTTGTGTGGACTTGCTCGATACTCTTTATCTTTGTTATTTCTGTGACTTTCTCAGTAAAGATGTGTTTATTATTATGCATTAACTGATGTGGTGTGGACCATCTCGGTGATCTAGTGGCTAGAGCATCCACCTTGAGGTCGCGAGAACAAGGTTCAAGCCCGGGTAGGGTCATGTCAAAGACATTAAAAATGGTACATGTTGCTGCCACGCTTGGCTCTCAGCATTGAGTACTCAGAGCACTGGGTGGGGTGTCATGTCTGGTGTCTTCAGCGTGATGTTCCAGGGGCAGGAGCACTTTGGCAGCATGGACTCTCCCTGCCAGAAGAGGATAAACTAATGGGTTCTGAGGTATTTCTGAGCCCAGTTTCGCAAAACTTTATATATAGGCAGGGAAATCTGACTTACAAAGGTTTGCAGAACTGACCCCATATCTCTACAACTGCCCACATTTCCATAATAATAAATCTAACTGTCATTAAGTGCAGATACTGTTGTTGAGGATGATGTATAACATCAGTATTATTAATACAAATGGGGTTGGTTGTTTGAATCCAGTTGAGGGGGGGGCTGGCAGGCTAGTGCAGTGTGAAGACCCTGGTGGCTCTCACCAATGCAGTCACTGTAAGTTCAAGAACAGCTGCTCGTACATGGGAAGTGGTCTGTGGGTGGTCATGGTTTCCTCCCACAGTAATGCTGGCCGCCATCATATGATTGAAATATTCATGAATATGGCGTAAAACACCATTCAAATGAAATAAGGGAATGAATCCAGTTGATAGCAACTCAGTCGGCATCTTCAGATGGGAAGGTAGTCCTTCGTTTTAGTACTACTAAAACTCATCAGTACTGGTTTGCTTTCCCCCTCAGAGCCCGAATCCTCATCCTCCTTCATGTGATTGCTGCTCATGTCCCAGGAAGCGGCCTCATCATTAGTAAGTGCTCAGCCATTTGTTTGCCATGCTTAATGGTGGCTTATTGTACAGTGGTGTAAAGTGTTCTAAAGCTTTAACTGAATGTTGTAAGTCAAAAACCTTACTGCCTGAATGCGAGTGTACAGCAGCCAGTGTTTCAGGAGTCCAGGCAGCATTTTATCTAAACTTTCATAATCACTTTTCCTGCAAATCACATTTATATTTAAATATTTTTACCTAGGGCTGGGGGATTTTAATTAACTCAAGGTTGATGGAAAAAGCCTTTAAAAACAATTAAATTTGGAATTCTGTAGTTGTGAAAGATTGTGTTGGTGCACGTAGCCAGTATAGCACAAATTTGAGGAGAGTTTAATTCTGTAAGTAACAAAACATTGAGAGCATCTCAATTTGGAGAGCCTGTAGACATGTTTACTTTTTCAATTTTCATGCTGCTCTGTACAATATTACAATGATAACACTTTTGCCAGGATAGTTTCCTTGGGTTGGGCATCAGATCAGTAGCATGAAGTTCCATTGAGGCAGCACTTTAAATGTATCAGTGTTGAGACCATCAACAAGATGACGTCTTGCTATGGGCAAGCTATGAGACGTTAAAAAGTGACATTCTGTAAGAGTTAACAATTAAGTGTGTAAAGCTGGTTGTCCGATTAAAGTATCTGTATCAAGAACGTTTTCTTTTGACAGAACCTCTGATGGAATATCTACCTGCCTGGCAAAAGATCTACTTCTACGTGTGGGGAACGTAGTTCATATCTCCAGAACTTTTTTCATGCTACATACTTTCTGTGCTTGGGGGAGAAAAATGCACCTTGCCTGATTGTTGTTGGTTTTTCCCCTTGTTTCAATTCTTTGTATGAAATAAATTATCAGTGTGGGAAATGTTGCTATGATGTATCATTTCTTTCACTTAAAAAAATTAGGATTTGATATTTTTCTCTGGCAGCATTTCTTCTTAAAGCAATTGTTTCTGGGAATCATATCCTTTACATTTTAGGTTTCGTTTGAAGATGTGTGGTAGCTCTTCCAAAGATATACTCAGTTTCTTCCGCTCCAAATCAACTTGATGTATATGCATAGATAAAATACTCTTGATAATATTTTTTTCTCAAGTTGATATGACACATCTACATTTCTCGCAAGCCACTCTCAGAGGACATTTTCCATCTAATGTCATTCTTTCTCAAAGCACTTGATTTTCCTCTCCAGATTCTGCTGTAATACTCCCTTCCCAGGAATTCCTCACTAATTTCTTGGATAACTATTATTTCCCCTTGAAGATGTTCTCACTTCCTTTACTGATACTTACTAGCATTTTTTTCTCTCTGTTGTAAGTGTGTTTGCAATGTTCCCTGTATTGGACACAATGACATCAGTGTTCCTTTGCTGTTGTCACACTGTCTAATGCAATAGCTGTTGGTCAGTGATCTGATGAGCTATATCTGTCTGTCAGTTTTATCTCCTCAGTGCAAAGCAGTGCTCTTAACTTTTCAAATGATTTTCAAGAAACAAGACAGGTGTGTAAAGTTAAACATCCACAAGAGCTCAAGGCATGACTCCACTCCACTAATCTCAAATTTTACTACGAAGTTGGTTCCAGCTGCTGATGACTGACGTCCAAATCCATTTGAGTTATCATTTCTCATACACAGTCGCTTGGGATCTGATGTAACTGTCAGGTGGAGTTGAGTTTCAGTTGGGTCATAAGCTCCCTCCTCTGAGACCCTTCAACAAAAGCATGTAGATGTGCATGAGCATTTTGGGTTTCATTCTGTGAATTCTTTTCCAAGCTGTCACTCTTTTGAATATAAAGTGAGAACTTGTTGATGCAATTCCTCTTGCAGTTCCTAGTGAAGTTTTTAACACAACAGATGTGCATGTACCTTTCTGGGTGTGTTTCATTGATAATTTCCCATATACCTAATGGCTATTGACAAATGAAATCTTGGCTTGAGAACAGAGAGGCTTAGTAAGTGCAAGGTTTCCTCCAGTTTTCAAAGGTTTTCATGAAAATTTGGAAAACAGCCATTGATTATATTACATGTAGTTGCATTTAATGAAATAATCTCATTACATTGGTGCATGGCATTCAGAGTCTTGTCAATCATCTTGTCTCTTCAAATCAGTCAAAAACTTTACGTGCTTTTGTTTGTTTACACATGAGAAAACTGTCCTGGTCTATACTGGCTGCATTTAGTGACATTATTCCAGTTCTGTGGTAATGTTCAGACCCTTGTCAATCATCTTATGACTCTGTCATGTCTGTCATTAAGTTTACTTTTTGGTCCGAAAAGGCCCTTTGCTTGCCCAAGAAAGATTATCGGAATATGGAATATTGAGCTCCTAGACAGGTGCTTGGGTGGGAATCACTCTGCAGTGTGTAACTATGCTGTAGCTATGCTGGAGTCACTCTCTGTAGTTCAGGCTACAATGCATATAACTTGTACTCCAATAATATAAGTACCAAAGTGTTTTTGTTATTTGCATTTAGTTAAGGCAGCATGAGTTGATGGTGTTATTTTTGTATGGTTTAGTAGGCCTATATGTCCTCGTCCTAAACAATGGAAGGTGAATGTCCTCAAAATTTACAGCTGTGGAGCCTGGGGGGTCAGGCCATCCTTTGGTAGGTCTTGTTCCATTATGACTGCGCAGTTCTCATTTCCTAACCACCACTATTCATTGAGCATTTCAGAAGGTATAATCAGTGTTATGGAAATACAATGTTAGCCACATCTGTTAGCCACTAAAAATATCTTATTCAGACAAAATGTATGAGAAGAGAACGTTTTTTTTTCTTTCTATTTTCAATTCTCTAAATTGAAGTAATTTTCACAAGCAAATATTTTTGTATTATATTGTGTAATAAATTACCATAAACATGTAAATGTACCCAACTTCAAGGACCGATGAATTGAATTGTATGAGTCAAAGTATCATTAAATTGTTTTTAAAATATTCTGCTGCTTTGTTATGTTATGTTGTGTGGTGATTGGTTTACAATCCAGTCTGTGGTTTCAGCACATTAAACTCTGTCTGAAGAGTATGTCAGATTAGTAACAGTCGAGTAAAGTCTGTGTTCATTTTGCATGTGAATCCATGTGTGCCTGTCAGATACACAAATGTGTCATTGTCTTAAGAGTTTCCTCCATCTCATATTTAACCTCTCGGACAATTATGACCAAGAAGTATTGTCTTAGCAGGCAGCGTCTCTCAGTCCATCCATCCATCCATTTGTCCATATTCCTCATAAATGCTCTCTCTAGAACGGTTTATCCAATGTTCACCAAACTTACACCACATTTACACACTGGCATTATGAAGAACCCTATGGATTTTCAGTGACCTTGAGCGTTTTCTTCAAGCTCCTTGGGGTCATTTGAGTTAAATTTTATCCAAGGCTTGTAAACGCTCCATCTCTGGAACAGTTCAGCCCAATTTCACGAAACTTACAACACTTACACAATGGCATGATGAAGAACCGTATTGAATTTCAGCGACCTTGACCTTTTTCTTCAAGGCCATTGGGGTTACTTGAGTTAAATGTTTGTAAATACTCTGTCTCAAGAACAGTTTAGCTCAAGTTCACCAAACTTACACCATACTTGCACATTGGC